>CM035173.1:25985149-26552467 GCA_020205615.1 Panax quinquefolius
GTAGTGTTTGCGTAGTAAAATGTTTTTTATATAAATAGAATATATTATATTTTATTTAAAAGATTTTTCTTTAAATATGGACCGTCGATTAAAGTAAATCAATGGACCGTTCATGAATTAATTACTTATGCATTCCATTTTTCTATAAATAAGCTCATTCCTTCATTATTTTCTTACTTAATTCATTGAAACTCTGAGAGAGAAATTATAGAGAGAAGCTATAGAGAGAAAGTTATAGAAAGAAAGAAGAGTATTCTCGCTACTTCACTACTTCTATATTAGGTTTCTTTTTACGGTAAGGGTGTTATTCTTTCTTCTTGAAGAGAACTTACATTATTCCATTCATTATTATTACATTGGAATAACTCGTAAAAGTGGCATACCCTATACATAACCTCAGTATACATGGCGATACCCTATACTTGGTGAAATCTTATGTTATTAGATTGCTTATTATTACATTGGAATAACTCAGTATATGCTGGTTTACCCTATACTTGGTGACATTCTTCTATTATTTCTGTTGGAACATCCATGCGTGTGTTTTACAGGACACGGGTTCCGTTTTTATTATTCTGTTGGAACATCCATGCGTGTGTTTTACACCAGGACCTGGTTCCGTCTTTATCATTCTGTTGGAATATCCTATCATGTGTTTTACACCGGATCCTGGTTCCATCTTTATTATTACATTGGAACATCCCGTTTGATTGTGAATTTCACACGACCGGTTCCGATTATTATTATTACATTGGAATAACTGCCTATCATCCAAGTACCGCATGCATAGTGATTTCTTTTGTTATTCCTTTCTTTATTATACCCTGGGTTGGTTAAAACTTTGACTTCTATCTCCATGAAATTAGTAGAATATCCTCGATATTTGCGTTTTCATCCAATATCTTTCATGGAAATATTCTTACGATCATTCTTGAATTTTACTCTACTAAAGCAAAGATCGTGTTGACAATTTGGGACGTTAATAATTCATGGATTAAATAATTCTTGAACTTGTTTTATTGAATTACTATGTCATCATCATCATCCTCATGTTATATTATGTTATCTTTTGCTTATTGCGATGCGTAGATGAACTTAGTATGATTATGATCGGGGATCATTCGGTATAATCATGACTTGATATAAATGATGTGACAAAAGTCCTCGATTGGCACGTAGAATGCGTTGATGGATAGTTTTTGGTATGATTATGACTGGGGTGATTCGGTATAGTCATGACCATTGATAATTTGATGAAAATCCTTGACCAAGGTATGCGAGGATGATTAGATGTGGTGGTTTATTTATTAAGTAGTGATCTCAAATGATAAAAATTGATGAAAACCTTTTAAAACCTAAAAGATAGTAGACTTTATTCTCTACTTGACTCTTTTAATGGATTGCTTATTTATTGCTTGATTAAACCGGTTGTCTATTGTATTTTATCGGTTTAACATTTGTTGAAAGGTAATGATAATTTATTCGCATTATCTTAGTCATAATATTTCTTCTTTCGGCTAGTTAAATTCACCCTTTCTTTCATTTTTTCTTGAGTGAAATGTGAACATAATTTGGAGACAGTCGGAACGTAAGTAATGGTCCAGAGGATAGCATTAGTAGTCCTCACTATTACGTGAAATAGTGTGATAATAGTTGTAATGAGGACTCCTTTTGAGTTTGTATAATATCTAGTAAGACAATATTTGTATTCAAACTCTCACGGTTTATATCGTATTATGCATACGACAGTTATATTAGTAAGTCGTATTTGAATTTATGTACCACGTAAGTATGACCCAAGATGGGTGACGATATACACAATTTCAGAGGCGTCATATGCAAATCAATCCATTGATCTGACCCGGTCTTAAAGGGATCCAATATGAATAATATAATGATTAGACCCATAACTTTTAAGGCTCAATAATGAGGATCCAATGGACTAATTAAATAAGTGGGCCCAATTCACGCGATCCAATGTAAAAAATATCATGACCCAACAACACAGTCTTACAACTACATCTCAATATGGATTGACAAATTGCCACAAGTAAACTAATTAATTTCTTGTAGATCTATGTTATGATCTTTTTATTAAAAAGTTTAAAATAACTTGGTCTTTATTCACTATAGTTCAATCAAAACAAAATATTTTCACACTAATATATAGAAGATTAACAAATATCGAAAAGTTACTCAGATTTGCATATTATGTTACTTTTAGTATGACTGTTTTTCTGGTGTTCATTAGTTATGCCTACGATTGCCCTGATTATCTGTTATTATTTTTGAAAAGATTAATTACCATTTTAATTATTTATATTGTAATTTTTTTTATCGTTTGTAATAGCTTACAATTCAATATATTTCAGTCAAACAGAGTATTTTATATATAAAACAAGTGTTGACCTTTAAGTAAATCGTACTAGTCAACTCCAAACTTTTTCTTGTAGGCAGATTTCCCCATTTGTTATGACCAGTTGAAAATAAGGGAGATTATTGTATTTTTCCCAAATTAAATGGCTCACTTAAACCAAACATATAGAAGGTCAATGTAATTTAGGGGGTATTTGATGAAATTGAATGAAATAATTCTGAATATTTAAGTAATTTGAATAGAGCAAAATTTTGAATACTGAATGAAAAAAATTATTTGATAATTGGCGTATACGAATAACATATTTTATTATTTTAATCCTTTTAAAAAATCAAAATTATTGTAAATTTATTTAATATTACTTAATATAATAGTTAATATTGTAAAAATAAATATAAAATACTTCATTCGTGATCAATCACCCCATCAAGTCAAAAAAATTACACTTGGCCATTCAGACCAAAAATTTGACCGATTCTGTCATTCGGACGATTTTTATTCAAAACAACCTTTTGAATACCGGTGATTCAAACCCATTCAAATTTCTAAACAAAAAACTCACCCGGTGTTGCGTTTGAATTGAAGAAATGGAATGGAGAATGGAATGATCGATCAAAATTCTAGTTGAAATGAGAGTTATCCATACTCTTCTCTCTCCACGTAGAATAAAATTCATAAATTTGGGAAGAATACTTAATCATTCCAATCGTAACTAAATATAATATTTCCGGCTCTGGCCCCTTCTCATTGATGATGGAATTTTTGGTTGCCCAGCCTCTGACTTTTCATTAGACTGACCATGGCCCATTCTTTTAATATTTCCGATGGATAAGTTTATTTCGGGGTCGAATTTCAGATTCATTCAATTTTTATCAAACATTCTTTAGATTTGTAATTACTTAATATTTAACGAGTTGTGCAAAGTAAATAAAATATTTATTTAAATTTTAATTTCTAATAGTGTCACATCCTCTATCTATTATTATACGAGTAACATATACTATTTCATGATTATTGTAGAACTAGAATTATAGTTAAAGTTTCCTAATCAAAGCTGGAAATAATGGGGAAAAAAATACTGAAAAAAATGGATCGTCATAATTGGTTATATGGAAAAAGGGATTAAACTAGGAAAGAATAGCATAGTCAATAGTGGCATAATTTATAAATCTTCTAAAAATATCATAGAATAATTGATTTCACTATAATGATACGTTTGAATTGAAAAAATAAAATTAGTGAAGGAATAAAATAGAAGGAAATAAAATTCATAGTAGAATGATTTATTCTATTTAAAATTTAAAATGAGTCATTTCATATCATTCTTAATAAATAAAATCCACAAATTAGGTAGAAGTGAGAATAATTCATTCCATTTTTCAACGTAACAACTAAACACAATTTTTTTTCCATTCCATAAGAAGAATGAGTTATTTCATTCTCATTTTTATTACTTCAATCTAAATGTAGCATAAATATTCTTTTACCTCAATAATATTATGTCATTAACGATGATATTTAATTATAATAATTAGGCGCCTTTGATTCGTATGAATCACGTGTCACGTGCTGATCACATGTTTGAGTTGTACCATCGTACCTTGGACGAGAGGAAAATACTAATGCTGCGTTTAGATTTAGAGAATGAAATAAAGAAAATAATGAAATAAAAATAGTGTATTTTAGAGGATATATCATTCGAATAGAATGAAAATTCATTCCTCCCGATCCCTTTGTTTTTTATTAAAAGTATGAAGAAGGTGGAATAAAATTCATTCCAATAAAATGGATATATGTGATAATTTTATAAATTATATAACAACACTCACCACCATTAGCAACCAAACATACACTTAAAATCATTTCATTCTATCTTTTATTTCATTCATTCAATCCAAACGCAAGACAAGTGTGTTTAGTCACTTCTCTCAACAATCCTCGTCTTCTTAGCTATAAATTTAACATGTTAATCATGTATTTATGTAATTCTTTTAAAAATCTTAATTAAAGCCATTGTAATGGAGAACATGTTATGGATACACCACCCTAAGAACTAAAAGGGAGTTTTTAATGGATAAAGTTTGATATTATTATTATCAAATTATTAGGGCGGGCATGTCGCACAAATCAATCTTAGTCATTTATGTAGAGCAAGATTGTCATTTTTATGAACTCAAGCAACGTCTAGCTTGCTTGATTGATTTTCATGTATATATGCAATAATTTTTAAGCTATTTGGTTATCTTTCTCAATCAGATTTTCTTGGACCACTTCACTTCTATATATATATATAATTAAGATGTCCTCCGATGGGAAATTACAATATCTTCCAAACTACTAAATAGATATTTTCATTAATTAGATGTAGTACATATATATGGCATATAAGTAAATACTCCCACTATCCCGGTAATAAAAGTTTTAACTTGATTTTTATGGACAAATTAACTATTTTAAAAATAAATATTATTAATTAAAATATGAAAATGAAAATGATACAGTTATCTTTGAATTTTTGAGGAGATGTAAAACTAATTATTTGATAATTTAGGAGCACCACAATTATATAAAGTTATAAAGTAGAATATATAGTAAAAGCTCATTTTCAATACTAACAAATTTGAAGGAAAAGAACACACGTGAAGAATAACATTGATCGTTTTATCTCGAGTATAGATAGTATTGGAGTATTATTTTTCTTTTTCTTTTTTAAATAATATAATTTAGATAATTGAACTTATTTAAGAGACTTTGGTGTACAAGAGGGTAAAATATTTTCACATATTAATAGCATTACTAGATTAAGGTCATGTTTGTTTCCACTTATGTTACCTAATTAAGGAAACTAAACTAATCTAATTAAAAATAATAATTTGTATGTCCATTAATTTTACTATGATTTTGGATTGTAACTAAAATAAAATTCTAAACACTGAGATAAAATAATACTTAATGAGCAAGCGTTTTTATATATTTATATTTATTAATGTTGGGTCGTGATATTTCTTCTATTGGGCCGAATGGATTGGGCCTACATATTCAGTTAGTCCATTGGGTTTTCATTATTGGGTGTTGACATTATTGAGTCTAGTCACTTTATTATCTTTGTTAAGTCCTTCTAATATCGTACCAAATCAAATGGAATTGATTCCATCATATACTTAAATATCTACATCTTTGATGGGTGATGATGATGATGAAAGATACGGTAATCGATATCTTACATGGCATTAATAAGGATTAGATGGTTGTTAGCGTGATTGGACGAGAGGGATGGGATTAACAGGTGTCAGGAGGGTTAGTGGCACGGTAAACCAGGTCCTGTAGTATATCATAGCAAGGAGGTCTTCACAAGTAGGTACGTCTTCATTCATAATCACATACACAAAGAGAATTATTATCTCTCTCTCTCAATACACTAGACAATACATTCCTCCATTGGTTAACTTTGTGAACACGTATACTGACTCTCATGCCTGAGCTATCCCCCGACGGACCCGCCGTCAAGCTTTTGGTGTCTTATCGTGTTTACTGTGCAAGATCAGGGCGTCTTACGTGATTGGGACGTGGCAAAATATCCTGGCGTTAACATTGGCGCTAGAATGAGGGGTTTTCTAGTGTTCTTGAGTTATCAATCACAATATTTCCAGTTGTTCTATATCGGAAGTTATGGCACAAATCAGGGGGTTCTCGTTCGAGAGCCCGCACAAGCTTCGAAGATGGTTGGTCTTTGTTACGATAAAGAGCATGATCACGGTGAAAAGGAAAGTAAAAGGCACCCCGCTTTAGAACTCTGCAGACCAAAGTGGTCAAAGCTAATGAAGATGGTGGACGAAGCAGATAGAGCTTTGGAGGTTCTCTTGGAGCGGAACGAGGATGTAGCTGAGCAGAGCAAGGATATAGTTGTGCTGATTCTTCGGATTGCCAAGCCGAGGGACAAAGCGTTCAATTATGTCCAGTCTGAAAGATGTGGTACGCCTAAAGATGGACAACCGTGAGTTGAAAGCAATCTATACACTTTGAGGACATGTCTCAATGTGATCCCTGACCAAAGAAGACCCAACAACCATTTTTTCCGATTGATCAGAAGAGGGTAATCCGCCTATTGGTCTTGGGATTATATCGAAAGCGAGTAGATGAAGACCCAATGACCATTTTCCGATTGATCAAGAGGGTAATCCGCCCTATTGGTCTTCGGATTACTATCGAAGCAGAGAGTAGATAAAGACCCAATGACCCATTTTCCGATTGATCAAGAGGGTAATCATACTATTGGTCTTGGGATTATGGTCGAAAGCGAGTAGATGAAGACCCAGCAAACCATCTTCCCGATTGATCAAGAGGGTAATCGCGCCTATTGGTCTTGGGATTATGGTCAAGCGAGTAGATGAAGAGCCAACAACCATTTTCGATTGGCCAGAAGAAAGGTATCCCGCCTATATCGATTTTTGGGATTATGGTCGCAGCAGCAGACGAAGAAAGCGATCCAGGAGCATGCACCTCGAGAATACAAATAAGGCATTTTGCCTTGAGTATCCTCACCACCGTGACAAAGAGTTTCACCAAAGTAGATCCGTAAATCACACTCCAGAGAGTCCACCGAGGGCACACCGCAATTGTGAAAGGAGTTAGGGGAGTGAGTGCAAGATCAAATCTTGACTCAACTCTCCATCCACGACAAAACTGTTATCCTAATTGATCAATCAAATTGATAATGTTTAGGACTTTTATGCATCTTTTTATAGTGCCATTGGCCATTCTAGATCGGAAGAGCTCTTGAGATGTCGATATCTATCCGTCTCTACTTTCCTCACCATCAACTACTTGATGTGCGGGAATATAGTAAGAACATCCATATTTTTCATGCTAATTTGAAGCTCGTTACTCGTGGATGCGAGCATGATGCATTGAGCCATTGTGCATCATCTTGCCACTTTCTAAAAGTAGCAATCTCTTCCTCAGAGGCATTGTCTGCAACCATTGCAGGGATAGGCGTATTAAGGACATAAGATAGCTTTTCAGCTTTTATTTGTATTAAAACTCACAGCTTTTTTGTTGTATATTAAAAATTATATTTGTATTCTGTACCATGTATTTGGCGACTCAGAATAGGTGATGTATACCTATTTTGGGGGCGTCACAGTTGGTATCAAAGCCTAGGGATATGATCCATGGTTCACATGTGAGACAAGAATTAGGAGGGGAGAGACGGGGAATTCCTTTGCTAGTATGACCTACCTAAGTTTATTTGATATTTAATTGGTCGGTCAGAGTATAGGGATAATATGTGATATGTTAATTAACCTCTATTTTGCGGCAGTGTTTGAAAATGGCATTCAAGAATGTTGAGAACGTCAATGGAGCACAGGAGACCGTTGAATCTCCACAGATGTATAATCAGGATAATGTGCATCAGGAAGGCGACAATCCTCAGGCAAACAACAACAACACCGACCAAATGATGAACGATGGAATTTTCCGAGAGGCTTCATGCAATTCATGCAACATCGGTGAGGCGGCTCTCATCCAAAATACTGGTGGAAACATCGGCAACTCTCGGACCATCACCGCTAAATAGTTCAAGGAGTGGGACCACAGGAGTTTTTGGAGAGTCAAAACCACTTAAAGCGGAGGCGTGGATAAAACAGATCAACAAGATATTTGATGTCTTGGGTTGCTCGAGAGCGTTAAAAGGTTCCTTTGCCACCTTCATTATTGCAGGCGAGAGCGATTCTTTGGTGGAAATCAGAAGCGTGCTCAACCAACTCATGATCAAGATGTCTTGGGAAAAATTTCAAGAATCGTTCAACGACAAGTACTTTCCGAAAGTATTCGTCACATGAAAGAGGTAGATTTCATTAAAGCTGGAACAAAACAACATGGCCGTGTCGCAATAATGTCTGAAGCCAAGTTTGCCGAAGCCATCCGGTTTTCGTCCCATTTGGTTGATAATAAGGAGCGAATGACGTGAATGTTTCTAAGAGGTTTGAAACCCGAGATACGTCAATATCTTATCTCTCATAAACCGTGTTTATATTAGGATGTTGTTAATAGGGCTCGATTATTGGGCGCGATAATGAGTCAACCCAACCAAAAAAGCGGTAGGTAAAATGATAATACCGGTGATAACAATCATCGAAGCGGTGTGATAATAAGCGTAGAGGGAATCAACTTGCTGAAATGGTAACCACTTGATTGGTAATCATGGCCACAAAGAATAAGAATGGACATTTCAAGAAGAGGAGATTCAACAATGATGGAATGGCGTCAAGATCATTTTGTTGTTAAGGAAGGAGAAGCGACCACTATCATATACTTCAAATGTGGAGGGAGGGACACATCGGTCAAAACTGTGTGATCTCAGTCAAAGCATGTTATAATTGTGGAGAGAAGGTCACCTAGCCCGATTTTGTCGTTCATAGAAGACAAGCTCGGCTAGGATGGAGGCACCAAAGGACGTCCCGAGAAAAGTCAAAGCCAAGAAGGTCTGAGGGAGGCGTTTGTCGTGACCTCCCGAAAGTAAGGAACTGGATGAGGTCATCACGGGTAAGCTTATCATTAACTCTAGCGAAGTATATACCTTATTTGATACAGGTTCTACCCATTCCTTTATTTCTCCTACTTGCGCTTAATGTTTAAATTTGACTCCGGAGAAATTGGACTTTGACTTATCTGTTGAAACTCCGTTGGGAGAAACCTTCATTAAATCCACTATTTATAAGTCTTGTTTGGTTCAAATCAATACCCTCACATTACCTGTCGATCTTATTTCATTGAAAATACTTGCATTTGAGGTAATTCTAGGGATTGATTGGTTAACCACTCATCATGCAAAAATTGATTATTTTTGTAAGGTTGTTAGCTTTCATATTCCTAATCAACCTATAATGCGAATTCAAGCAACCAAACCATTAAAATCAATCATTGTCATCTCAAGCCATAAAGCTATTCGTTTATTGAAAAACGGATGTCAAGCTTTCTTAGCTCATGTCACGGATCTAAATAAAAATACGTCAGTTTTAAATGATATTTCTATTGTTAATGAATTTCCTGATGTATTCCCTGAAGAACTTCTTGGCCTACCCCAGAGCGTGAAATTGAATTTTGTATTGACCTTGAACCTGGTACAAAACCTATTTCCAAAGCCCCATATTGAATGACTTCTATTGAACTTCAGGAGTTAAAGACCCAACTGCAGGAATTGTTAGACATTGATTTCATTCATCCTAGTACTTCTCCTTGGGGTGCTTCGTATTCATTGGTGAAGAAGAAAGATGGGAGTATGCGACTTTTGTATTGATTATCGGGAGTTGAATCATGTCACCATCAAAAATAGGTACCCATTGCCATGTATTGATGACTGTTTGACCCGGTTGTAAAGTGCCAAATTCTTTTGAAAGATTGATCTTGATTAGGATATCACCAATTGAAGATTAGAACCGATAACATTCCAAAGGCGGCTTTCGAACTCCTCGAGACGGGCATTATGAATTCCTAGTCATATCTTTTGGATTGACTAATGCTCCTCTTTGCTTCATGGATATGATGAACCGAGTATTCAAGGAATATTTGGATCACTTTGTGGTCGTCTTTATTGATGACATCCTTATTTATTCAAAAGTAGTGAAGATCATGAGAAAGCAACACTTGGTGATACTCCAAAAGCTTCGTGAATATAAGCTTTATGCTAAGTTGAAGAAATGCGAGTTTTAGCTTGAGGAAGTAGATTTGGTCACCTAATTGCGCCAATAGGGAGAAATCCTTATTGGAAAGCCCCCTCTTTCCTGGGAACGACCTGGTCGATTAATAGTGTGAATAATAATAATGATGATGAAGTTTTGTTTTATTAGTATTATTAATGTAATAAAACAAAAAAACTTTTTATATAAAACAAAATACTTTTATAAAGTTATTCATTTTATTAGGCTAATATTAAAATCTTTTTATATAAAACAGAATACTTTTATAAAGTTATTCATTTTATCAGACAATAATTAGAATATATTATATTTTATTATCATAGTATATTTGCATAGTGCTCGCATAGTGTTTGCATAGTAATTTTTTTTAAAAGTTATTCGTTTTATTAGATTATAAATAGAATATATTATATTTTATTGTAAACCAATCTGACCGTCCGTTTAAAAGTAAATCGATCTGGACCGTTCATGGATTAGTTCTTATTCGATCCATTCTTCTATAAATGAAGCTCATTCCTTCATTATTTCTTACTTAATTCATTGAAACTCTAAAGAGAGAAAGCTGTAGAGAGAATTATTCTTCTATCTTAAGAAATTTTTATTTAGCGTTTAAGAAAGCTTTTGAAAGCGAAAAGTGCAAGTTTCTTCAAGTATATCCCGTCTACTACAAAGTGAGATACTCTTCTTTATAAGGTAAAGGGTATTATTATTTTTATATTCATAAAGAGAACTTCATTATTCTATTCTTTATTATTCATTGGAATAACCTATATATGTGATTTCACCCTATACTTGGTGATTTCTATTGTTATTTCATTCTTTATTATTACATTGGAAAATATTATGCATGCGTTTTACATGGGATTTGGTTAAAATCTTTATTATTACATTGGAATATCACATGCTCATGCGATTTACGGGACTTTGGTTCCGTCTTTATTATTACATTGGAATATTACATGCATGCGTTTTCTGTGGGACTGATTCCGTTATTTATTATTACATTGGAATAACTCATCTATCTGAGTACCGCTTGCATGGTGATTTTGTTGTTATTCCATTCTTTATTATTCATTGGAATATCATGTGCGGTGCGTATGACACGCGGACACGGATTCGTTATTTATTATTTTGTTGGAATAACTTGTTCATGCGAAGCACTGCATGCATGGTGATTTCTTTTGTTATTCCATTCTTTATTATACTCGGTTGGTTAAAGTTTTGACTTCTATACTCCATGAAATTAGTAGAATATCCTTGATATTTGCGCTTCATCTAAGTATCTTTTCATGGAAATATTCTTCCGAGCATTCTTGAATTTTACTCTACAAAGAAGTATCGTGTTGACAATTTGGACGTTATTAGTTCTGGATAAATTAATTCTTGAACTTGTTTTATTGAATTCTTATATCATTGTCATCATCCTCATGTTTATATTTTATTGAAAGTCATACGTGGCATTCAGTAGTGCATAGATGGACTTGGTATGATTATGACCTTGAGGATTATTCGGTATAATCATGACCATAATGTTATAAATGATGTGGTAAAAGTCCTCATTGGCCGTAGTGCATTGATGGACGATTGTTGGCATGATCATGACCATTGATGAATACACGAATATCCTTGGCGTGAGTGCATGGATAATTTGTGGTTGTGATCTTTATGAATATCCTTGGCCAGTAGTGCGGGTTGAGGTGGATTATTTATTGGTGAGTCTCAACGATAAAAGTGATGAAAAACCTTTTAAATCATAAAAGATAGTAGATTTTATTCTCTACTTGACTCTTTTAATGGATTGCGATGTTCATTGCAGTTAAACTTGATGTCTATTGTATTTTATCGGTTTAACATTGTTGAAGACTAATGATAATTTATTCGCATTATCTTAGTCATAATATTTCTTCTTTGGGCTAGTTGAGCTCACCCTTTTCTTTCTTTCATTCTCTTGAGAAATGAGAGCGTGGCGGGACTAGTCGGGGAGCGAGTGGCCGGTCAAATGATAGTATTAGTAGTCCTCACTATTACATTAAATAGTGTGACAATAAATATAATGAGGACTTATTATGAGAGTGGATATTATACAGAAGATAATATTTATATTAAAACTCACAGCTTTCTTGTTGTATATTAAAGATTGTATTTGTATTCTGTACCATGTATTTGACAACTCAAAATAGGTGATGTATACCTATTTTGGGGGCGTCACACGTAGTAGGGAGATTAGTGGAGATGCGGACGGATACTCTACATTATCAAAAAAAAAAAAACTTTACTTGTTTGTCATGACCTTGGAAGCAAATAATAAGTAAGATTGCATCTAACTAATGAATTCTGCATAATTTTTGGTCTTTTGAGTATAAATTTTGGATGGTTTGTTTCTCTTATGTCAAGTAAAGGTTATTTGAAACTTATAAAAGACACCAAAATTGGTTTATACTTTAAAATCAATTTATGATTTTGTTTGAATATAAAAATCAAATTTAGTTTGAGGCTTTGAACATTTGGGGAATTATTCAAATTGAACTATAACAAATAACCGAAATAAGTTTCTAAATTATATCTAAATGTGTTTTATTTTAAAATTCTTTTTTTAGTTTGGATAGTGAATATTTATTTGTTGTATATTATAAAATTCTATTTATTTATTTGTTTGGAGTTGTTGTATACTTATATTTTGATTAATTGAAGTATTTATAATATGTGGTCAAAATTCAAATATTTTTAAAATGAATCATCAATATCACAAAAAATAGTTAAAAATATAATAAATTTCTAGATCCGCCCAGTTAAAAAAAAAATCATAAATCCACCCCTAATGTAGCCATTAAGGGGAATGGGAATATAATATAAGTGAATCAATAATCCTGTCTTCTACTTGTACCCAATTCAAGAAAGAAGAAAGAATGTAAAAGGGACAAAGCAAAAGCAGCTCTGGTCTGTGTTTTGTGGAAGCTTTTGTTTCTTGGTGTAGCTTTTTGGACTGAAAGGGAAGATGAAACCAAAAGAGGGATATGATGACGTACCCAGTCCACGCCCCCAATGCGCATAATATTTTAGCACCCACCCTGCAATTTCAGTCAATAATATTTGTATAATTGTCTAGCAATCTCAGTGAGTATCAGCTATAAAGAAAACAAAATAAAGATTCCCATTAGCAATATTTACAAAATTTTATTCACCAATTAATTACTGATAAATAGTTTAGCAGTAATGGTATGGTATAAGTTGGGTATAATAGTCGTTATATTCGTGTCGAACTCATGTTACAGCAGCAGATAGATTAATTTTAGTTGTTATACAATTTTTGGAGTGTGAATTATTATAGAATGTGCGATACATATTAATAAATACATCAGACATGTAAGATTAGTTACAATTTGATGAATTTAGATATATCATGTGTTCTTTACTTAATATAATTTATGTGCTCGTGTCCAATTTTAAATTTAACAACATACATATAATATTAATAGTAAAGTTGAGAACGTTGTGTGGTTCACCAATTATATATTACCATATACAAAAAATAAAAATAAAATTTTATTACAAATGATGCTGTGGCAGTCGAAGTAGTAAACAAGAGTAGCAGCTCTGCCCTCTGCCGGCCAAAGAAGTAGTAAAATATTGTTGGTTATTTGAAAATTTGGCCAACAAGAAGAATTAAGAAAGAATGAAAGTGCATGTCCCAAAAAAATATTGTCAGGGCATTCTTCCATCTCATAACTGGTGGGGTGTGGTCTGGACTCTGGGACTATAATTATGGGACAATGGAGCCCTATCATCAACCAATTCACTTCTCACCCATGGGCTATGGTGCAGCTGTACGGATGGGTGGGTCCACCTTAATTATATTTATATATATATATAGACAGGGAAATTAAGAATGTGGGGTTAATAAAGGGATAAATCAACTTTTGATACATGGGACACGCGACTTGATTTAGTGACTGAAGTGAAAAAATTATAAATTGATGATCGTCTTGAAAAATATTCTGTTTCAGATTAAACATTAGAACACGATTTACAATTTGGTACCTGAAGTGAAAAAAATTCTGGTTGGTGATTGTCTTTCAAAAAAAATATTACACTCCATTAAACAAGAGGGTTTCATCTTTATTCTATTTGAAAATTAGGTTCTTCTTCGTCCTTTTTCTCTCATTTTTCTTGTCTCGATTCTCCATTGATTCTTTGGTTCCTATATATTTATTAAAAGGTTTTCGTTGTTTGATTGAAAGGATGAAATTACAAATGCTTAGAGTGGAATCGTAAATAAAATTGGGGAAGAAGATTGTAGTTCATGCAATAAAAATGAATGGATTACATCAGAGTTCCCAAGTCGGTGCCACTGTGGAGCAATTGTGCAAATGTGGGAGGTAAAAAAAGATGGAACAAAACATCGAAGATCTTCTTCGCGTCGATTTCGCTTCTCTCTTTGTATGTTTGTCTCTCTCGTCAGATCAATTTTAACGATTATTTAAAAATTGGATAGTACAAGCATCAGATTTCAACATTTTTCGAGTAGAATCACCAGTTTATAATTTTTTTACTTGGTACCAAATTATAAGTCGTGTCTCTAATGTTTAATCTGAAAGTGTAATATTTTTCGAAAGACAATCACCAATTTATAACTTTTTTCACTTGGTCTTAAATTATAAAATAAATGTCTCAAGACAAGTACCACAAGTTGATTTATCCCGTTAATAAAAATATACTTGGATCATTCATGGCGGGCGGCTCTTCTTTTATTTAGAATTCAGATTTATTTTTTTATCAAAAAAAATTGGAAAAGAAAAAAGAAAGAATTTATTTTTTTATGTAATTAATATTGGACAATTTCATAAAGTACAAAAAATACAAATATAAAAATAAAAAGTGGAACCCTACCTAAAAATGTTCAAAGAGAAAAATGGATCCAAAGATGAAACAAAGTTATGCGCCCATTATTAACTTATAAAATAAATAAATAAATAATAATAACAAAGTAGTACTCTTTTACTTATAAAATAATAATATAATAATATAAAAAATAGTACTCCTTTTATACGTCAGCATTAGGGCACCTCAGGATAATCCAAAATATGAACAATTACACACCGAAAAAAGTACACTTTAAATCACATTAAAACAAGGTCATAAAGAGGACCATAACAATTAATATCCATAGAGAGTAGAGTAGAAAAAGGACCTTAAACATCATATTACAAACTATTTCCTATTTTAGGGGTAGCAACAAATAAACTATTGTTGTTTTAATTTTTGCAATCATAGGATCAATTATTAAAAAAAATTTAACTTGTGTACAATTAGAGTAGTGTCAAGTGTGTAGTGAGTTTGTATATTGATGTGATAAAAATATGTAACTGTAAGTGTACAGTGTTAAATTGAAGATTTGACAAGTACATGTCGAACTCATAGTAATCTCTCAAGAGTATTTTTTATGTAGGTTTCAACTTTCTAGCAATCAACTTTTCAAATAAATCTTCTGGACATACTTTCCTTTCTCTCACGGATTTGGCTTTGCACTTTGCCAAGATTGTTAAAACTCTTTTCCTACTTGTTGTATGATTTTTTTGGATATTTATTTACATGAAAAAAGATTAAATATCGACGATCATTTGACTTTATTGTAACAATATATTAAATTCTATAAAACAAAATAAAACATATTACTTAAATAAACTAATATAATTAAAAGGATAAAATTAAAGATAATAAAATGTATGAATTACGTGTCTATCATATATAATTTTGATTCTACAAAAGAATATTATTTTGACTTTATAATCGAATTGTAAATTTTAATTAAAATCCATGTAAATTAATTTAGTTTCAACTAACGCAATCGTCAATTAATAAATAATCTATAAATTAATAATAATTATGATTATTTTTTTTATTTGTGAGCTTTAGAATTTAAAATTTTAAAAGTGTTCTTTTGGAAGGAAGGAAGGAAGGAAGGATATTACAAGTCCAATCAAGAGAAGAAGGAAAGCAAAATTTAAAATTCTCCATGTTTTAGTTTCATGCGTACTTTCCTGTTTATAGTGTAGTATAATTGGCGGCTTTGCCCGTGCTGCAACAATTTTTTAAAATAATTTTAAATTAAATTTTAAATAAATTTATAAATTAATTTAAGTTATGATTTATAAATAAAATTATTCAAAGATCAATTTGATTTATAAATCATAAATTAAGTTAAAATAAGTTATGAAGGTGAAGCGGTTGATAATAACTTATAAGTTAAAATAAAATTTAAATATTAATAAAAAGATACATTAATTCAATAACAAAATAGAAGAGGGACAAAATGAACATTATATTTGACCAAACCAATTGATTAAGAATGACTTATAAGTCATTTTTAAATAAATACCAAATTATTATTTATTTATTTTAACTTATAAATTAAAAAATAAATTATTATCATTGCGAACACTCCCTTGGTCAGTGGAGTAGCAGACGAAATCGTTGGGGGTCAAACATCATATTTTGTCTTTATCATTTATTCTCTTCGTCTATAGTTTTGAAGGACAAATGTCCACCATTTGTTGGGGGGCGGTCCGGTGCAGTTTATATCGGACTAACGTCCGGTGCACTGTATTTTTTTTTTTTATCACAATTATAAAAATAAAAAATAAAAAATAATAGAGCAAGTTTGAATAAAAAATTATAACAGAAAATATATTTTTTATTGTAAAAACACTGTAAACAGTTTACAATATTTTTACAATAAAAAATATATTTTCTTTTATAGTTTTTTATTTAAATTTACTCTATTATTTTTTATATTTTATTCTTATAATTGTGGTAACGGACGTTATCGGACGTTAAGGCCACCGGACGCCCCCCAATTTAGTCGATGAGGCAGTCATAAAAATTCCATCCAAATGTCAAGGATGTTGACTGGTGAAACTGTATACAGAAACACTATATGAATAGAAAAATTAGATGAAAGTATATTTAAAATTTATTTTTTTATAATTTAATTTTTAATAAGGTAAAAATATAAATAAATTGAAATTTAAATACATTCGCGCTCTTTTTTTTTTTCAGATAAAAGAACTCAAGTGTATAACTGTATATATCCTTATATCTTGTGAAATCATATTTTAATGTAATTCACAATAGTAAAATTTAATATAAAAAAATCACAATATACAGTAAAACTCTAATAATTTATAAGAAGAATTTGACTTTTACTAATTCAAATTTATAAAAGTTAGATTAAAATATAATTTTATATTAATTTTAGGTGTTAATTAATATATACACACTTTATTGATACATTTGTAAACTAAAACATGTATTTTAAACTTAATGTGTAATTCTCTATTTGTATAAGTATAAACTATCTCACAGTGTGGATATATCATCATTCATAATTTTAAAAAATTATCTTTAAAATATAAATGAAACTCTTACTTCATATACTTGACTACTTGTATATTTTTTATTTATACTGTTATTATATGAATTAAATTTTAACTCTTACTATATATTCTGTTACTATATGAATTAAATTTTAACTCTTACTATATATTCTTGTAAGAAGTATGGAATAGTAAGCATGAGAAGTTACAACTACCTCTCAATATGGATCGATAAGAACTATGGAATAGTAAGCATAAGAAGTTACAACTAACTTATTTTTGTGAAGGTTTGATTGATATTCGTTTAACTATCGAATCGAATCGATCTCAAATCGGTAGAATAGTTTGAACTCTTCAAAATAATATGATTCGAGTCGAGTTCAATCGAATTTTTAATCGAATGAAGCACGAATCAAGCCCAAACCTGTTTGTTCATTTTACGGTTATTAACGCCAAGATCTTCTCCAACGCCCCTAATTACGTAAAGACGCTACGATCTCGCACAAGAAACACGATAAACACTAAAAGCTTGGCGGCTTCTTCGAGTGGGGGGGATAACTTCAGTGTGAGAGTCGAGATTTGGTGTTCATGAGGTTAACAATGGAGGATAATAATCTCTAGTGTATTGAGAGACAAAATTATCAGTTGGAATGTGTTTGTACGTGTACGTACCTTTTTCTTGAAGACTTCAGTGTTAGGTTATACTCTCTTGCCCGGTTTATCGTGCCATCCACTCACCGCTCAACACAAACGCCCCACTCCTCGATTGATTTGATTTCGCCTCGCACTGCGAGGTTGTCACATTCTCTTCCCTTTGTTTTATACCGTCCGAACGGCTTATAATCCCATCCACATTAATGCATTGCAGGTATCTTAATCAACTATCATGCTTTTTTATCATTACAAGTCAAAATAATAGATATTAAAATATCTAACGGGTCAATCCATTGATCTGACCCGGTCTTAAAGGGATCCAATATGAATAATATAATGATTAGGCCCATAACTTTTAAGGTTCAATAATGAGGATCCAATGGACTAATTAAATAAGTGGGCCCAATTCACGCGATCCAATGTGAAAATATCGCATGACCCCAATAACACGATCTTTACAACTACATCTCAATATGGATTGACAAATTGCCACAAGTAAACTAATTAATTTCTTGTAGATCTATGTTATGATCTTTTTATTAAAAAGTTTAAAATAACTTGGTCTTTATTCACTATAGTTCAATCAAAACAAAATATTTTCACACTAATATATAGAAGATTAACAAATATCGAAAAGTTACTCAGATTTGCATATTATGTTACTTTTAGTATGACTGTTTTTCTGGTGTTCATTAGTTATGGCTACGATTGGCCTGATTATCTGTTATTATTTTTGAAAAGATTAATTACCATTTTAATTATTTATATTGTAATTTTTTTTATCGTTTGTAATAGCTTACAATTCAATATATTTCAGTCAAACAGAGTATTTTATATATAAAACAAGTGTTGACCTTTAAGTAAATCGTACTAGTCAACTCCAAACTTTTTCTTGTGGGCAGATTTCCCCATTTGTTATGACCAGTTGAAAATAAGGGAGATTATTGTATTTTTCCCAAATTAAATGGCTCACTTAAACCAAACATATAGAAGGTCAATGTAATTTAGGGGGTATTTGATGAAATTGAATGAAATAATTCTGAATATTTAAGTAATTTGAATAGAGCAAAATTTTGAATACTGAATGAAAAAAATTATTTGATAATTGACATGTCTGAATAACATATTTTTATTATTTTAATCCTTTTAAAAAAATCAAAATTATTGTAAATTTATTTAATATTACTTAATATAATAGTTAATATTGTAAAAATAAATATAAAATACTTCATTCGTTCGAAATCAATCGGTACATCAAGTCAAAAAAATTACACTTGGCCATTCATTAAAAATTTCAAAAAATTTGACCATCATTTTGGACGATTTTTATTCAAACAAACCTTATTTGAACGACCGATTGATTAAACCATTCATTCTAAACAAAAAACTCACCCAGTGTTGCGTTTGAATTGAAAAAATGGAATGGAGAATGGAATGATTCAGTCCATTCTAGTTGAAATGAGTTATTCCATACTCTTTCTCTCCACAGAATAAAATTCATAAATTTGGGAAGAATACGAATCATTCCAATCGTAACCAAATATAATTTTTTTCCTTTAATAAGAATGAATTATTCTATTTTTACCTTCATTACTTCAATCCAAACGCAACATTAATGTTTTATGAAACTGCACCTTCAAGTCTTTGGAAAGTTACAAACATTCCCCTATGCCTATTGCCTAGGAGAGAAAATTTCAAATGATTGAAGTAACTTACGTTTATAGAGTCCACACACTTTTCATTATTTTGTGGAGGGTTTGACTGGTGACTCCGTCCGGCTCTGGCCCCTTCTCATTGATGATGGAATTTTTGGTTGCCCAGCCTCTGACTTTTCATTAGACTGACCATGGCCCATTCTTTTAATATTTCCGATGGATAAGTTTATTTTGGGTCGAATTTCAGATTCATTCAATTTTTATCAAACATTCTTTAGATTTGTAATTACTTAATATTTAACGAGTTGTGCAAAGTAAATAAAATATTTATTTAAATTTTAATTTCTAATAGTGTCACATCCTCTATCTATTATACGAGTAACATATACTATTTCATGATTATTGTAGAACTAGAATTATAGTTAAAGTTTCCTAATCAAAGCTGGAAATAATGGGGAAAAAAATACTGGAAAAAAATGGATCGTCATAATTGGTTATATGGAAAAAGGATTAAACTAGGAAAGAATAGCATAGTCAATAGTGGCATAATTTATAAATCTTCTAAAAATATCATAGAATAATTGATTTCACTATAATGATACGTTTGAATTGAAAAAATAAAATTAGTGAAGGAATAAAATAGAGAAGGAAATAAAATTCATAGTAGAATGATTTATTCTATTTCAGCTAAAATGAGTCATTTCATATCATTCCTTAATAAATAAAATCCACAAATTAGGTAGAAGTGAGAATAATTCATTCCATTTTTCAACGTAACAACTAAACACAATTTTTTTTCCATTCCATAAGAAGAATGAGTTATTTCATTCTCATTTTTATTACTTCAATCTAAATGTAGCATAAATATTCTTTTACCTCAATAATATTATGTCATTAACGATGATATTTAATTATAATAATTAGGCGCCTTTGATTCGTATGAATCACGTGTCACGTGCTGATCACATGTTTGAGTTGTACCATCGTACCTTGGACGAGAGGAAAATACTAATGCTGCGTTTAGATTTAGAGAATGAAATAAAGAAAATAATGAAATAAAAATAGTGTATTTTAGAGGATATATCATTCGAATAGAATGAAAATTCATTCCTCCCGATCCCTTTGTTTTTTTATTCCATGTGAAGAAGGTGGAATAAAATTCATTCCAATAAAATGGATATATGTGATAATTTTATAAATTATATAACAACACTCACCACCATTAGCAACCAAACATACACTTAAAATCATTTCATTCTATCTTTTATTTCATTCATTCAATCCAAACGCAAGACAAGTGTGTTTAGTCACTTCTCTCAACAATCCTCGTCTTCTTAGCTATAAATTTAACATGTTAATCATGTATTTATGTAATTCTTTTAAAAATCTTAATTAAAGCCATTGTAATGGAGAACATGTTATGGATACACCACCTAAGAACTAAAGGGAGTTTTAATGGATAAAGTTTGATATTATTATTATCAAATTATTAGGGCGGGCATGTCGCACAAATCAATCTTAGTCATTTATGTAGAGCAAGATTGTCATTTTATGAACTCAAGCAACGTCTAGCTTGCTTGATTGATTTTCATGTATATATGCAATAATTTTTAAGCTATTTGGTTATCTTTCTCAATCAGATTTTCTTGGACCACTTCACTTCTATATATATATATAATTAAGATGTCCTCCGATGGGAAATTACAATATCTTCCAAACTACTAAATAGATATTTTCATTAATTAGATGTAGTACATATATATGGCATATAAGTAAATACTCCCACTATCCCGGTAATAAAAGTTTTAACTTGATTTTTATGGACAAATTAACTATTTTAAAAATAAATATTATTAATTAAAATATGAAAATGAAAATGATACAGTTATCTTTGAATTTTTGAGGAGATGTAAAACTAATTATTTGATAACATTGATCGTTTTATCTCGAGTATAGATAGTATTGGAGTATTATTTTCTTTTTCTTTTTTAAATAATATAATTTAGATAATTGAACTTATTTAAGAGACTTTGGTGTACAAGAGGGTAAAATATTTTCACATATTAATAGCATTACTAGATTAAGGTCATGTTTGTTTCCACTTATGTTACCTAATTAAGGAAACTAAACTAATCTAATTAAAAATAATAATTTGTATGTCCATTAATTTTACTATGATTTTGGATTGTAACTAAAATAAAATTCTAAACACTGAGATAAAATAATACTTAATGAGCAAGCGTTTTTATATATTTATATTTATTAATGTTGGGTCGTGATATTTCTTCTATTGGGCCGAATGGAATTGACGTACTACATATTGATTAGTCGAATTGGGTTTTCATTATTGGGTGTTGACATTATTGAGTCTAATCACTTTATTATCTTTGTTAAGTCTTTCTAATATCGCATCAAAATCGATGGAATCGACCCATCATATCTTAAATATCTACATCTTTGATGGGTGATGATGACAAAGATATGGTAAATCGATATCTTACATGGCATTAATAAGGATTTGTGATTGGCCGGTAATGGGACGAGGAGGAGATGGGATTAACTTGGTGTCGGGAGGGTTTGGTACTGCAGAAACCAGTCTGTAGTATATCATGTGAGGAGGTCTTCACAAGTAGAGTACGTCTTCATTCATAATCACATACACAAAGAGAATTATTATCTCTCTCTCTCAATACACTAGACAATACATTCCTCTATTGGTTAACTTTGTGAACACGATATCGACTCTCACGCTTTGAAGTTATCCCCCGGACCGGACCCGCGTCAAGCTTTTGGTGTCTTATCGTGTTTCTTGTCTGCAAGATCGAGCGTCTTACGTGATTGGGACGTGGCAAAATATCTGGTGTTAACATCAAGGCTAGAATGAGGGGTTTTCTAGTGTTCTTGAGTTATCAATCACATTATTTCCAGTTGTTCTATATCGGAAGTTATGGCACAAATCAGGGGGTTCTCGTTCGAGAGCCCACGGCGAAGCCCAAAGATGGTTG
Organism: Panax quinquefolius; assembly: GCA_020205615.1. Classification (NCBI taxonomy): domain Eukaryota; kingdom Viridiplantae; phylum Streptophyta; class Magnoliopsida; order Apiales; family Araliaceae; genus Panax; species Panax quinquefolius. The sequence continues at coordinate 26,007,914 of CM035173.1, forward strand.
GTCTTTGTTGCTGACAAAGAGCATGATCATGGCCGAAGGCAAGTAAAGGCACCCGCCTTTAGAACTTCAAGACTTAAAGTGGTCAAAGCTAATGAAGATGGTGGACGAAGCAGATAGAGCTTTGGAGGTTCTCTTGGAGCGGAACGAGGATGTAGCTGAGCAGAGCAAGGATATAGTTGTGCAGATTCTTCGGATTGCCAAGCCGAGGGACAAAGCGTTCAATTATGTCCAGTCTGAAAGATGTGGTACGCCTAAAGATGGACAACCGTGAGTTGGAAAACAATCTATACACTTTGAGGACATGTCTCAATGTGATCCTCATGACCAAAGAAGACCCAACAACCATTTTCCTGATTGACCGAAGAGGGTAATCCGCCCTATTGGTCTTCGGGATTATGGTCGAAGCAGAGTAGATGAAGACCCAACAGCCATTTTCCTGATTGACCGAAGAGGGTAATCCGTCCTATTGGTCTTCGGATTACTATCGAAGCGAGTAGATAAAGACCCAATGACCATTTTCCGATTGGCCAAGAGGGTAATCCGCCCTATTGGTCTTGGGATTATGGTCGAAGCAGAGAAGCAGATGAAGACCCAATGACCATCTTCCGATTGGCCAAGAGGGTAATCGCGCCCTATTGGTCTTGGATTATGGTCAAGCAGCGAGTAGATGAAGAGCCAACAACCATTTTTCGATTGACCAGAAGAAGGGTATCCCATACTATCGGTTTTCGGGATTATGGTCGCAAAGCAGACGAAGAAAGCGATCCAGGAGCACGCACCTCGGAATACAAATAAGGCATTCGCGCTTGAGTATCCTCACCACCGTGACAAAGAGTTTCACCAAAGTAGATCCGAAATCACACTCCAGAGAGTCCACCGAGGCACACCGCAATTGTGAAAGGAGTTAGGGAGTGAGTGCAAGATCAAATCTTCGCTCAACTCTCCATCCATGACAAAAACTGTTATCCTAATTGATCAATCAAATTGATAATGTTTAGGACTTTTTATGCATCTTATAGTGCCATTGGCCATTCTAGATCGGAAGAGCTCCTTAGATATTCGATATCTATCATCTACTTTCCTCACCATCAACTACTTGATGTGCGAGGAATATAGTAGAACATCCATAGTTTCATGCTAATATTCAAGCTCGTTACTTTCATGGATCTGAGCATGATGCATCGAATAAATTGTGCATCATCTTGCCACTTTCTAAAAGTAGCAATCTCTTCCTCGAGGCATTATGCGCAACCATTGCGAGGGATAGGCGTATTAAGGATATAAGATAGCTTTTCGCCTATGAGAACTATTCTCAAATTCCTTAACCAATCCGTTTAATTTGATGCAGTTAATTTAGCATCTAATATGCTTCGCATGATGATAGTAATTTTAGACATTGTAAAATTACGTAAATGAATTTGTAATTAACAACATTTTAACATACATTCTTTTATTAATTACCAAAATAATTTAGGTCTTGTTTTAAATTGGTATCTCCCACTATTTTCTTCAAACTATATTACCTCACTTATATAGTTCGGCAAAATCTAATTAAAGATTTGCTAGTGAGAATAAGGATCCCATTTCAAATGTATATAGCCTTGTGGTGACCTGACAACAAACTATATATAAATAAATAGGTAGACAACTTTTTGTCAATTACATCAACTATGCAACTCCTTTTCTTTTGCCTCTTAGATTATTTTGATCAAGTGGTGGCACATCCAATCAAAATTATCCAAGTTAAGTCCGAACCTAGCACTCCATATATTCAAAAAGAAAAATATCATCCTTGTGGTGACACAACAAAACAATATTGTTCAATTTTCTTTATAAGCATCAAATGTGATAAATTAACATCTTAAATACTTAATACTTGCCTTGTGGTGACACAACAAACTCATATTAAATATTTAATACTCTATTAATTTTATGATGCTAGAAAGCGAAGTTCGATATTCCAAATATCTTTGAGCGTTTAGGACTTAATATAAAAATTGAGGGGTTTGTTATTAATTTGTCTCATCTTGTTTAGCATAGCATTACATATATATATATAAAAAATGCGTCATATTAATTAATATACGAAGCATGTTTGCATAATATATAATATATATAGTATAAGCATGCGCGTATAGAATACTATATTCTACCGGATTGATTATGGACTTTTATTCTAGTTTGGTTCACTAGAGCCACCAAGTAAACCAAAAGGTCAAACCCTAGGGGTGCAAAGAAATAATATTTAAATATAATTATTACATTTAAACCAATTTGAAAGTAGTATGCACACAAGCCAATCATGTTTGATGATAAAGCATATACTTTGTAACAATCTTATTCATTTATTAATAAAAAGTATTAAATTATTAAAGGCTTTTAATTATCTACGTGATCTTTGTTTTATAATATGTGATAAACCCATAGTTTTAAGCAATGCTTTTAGAATAATGATGATGATCATTCTAATGAGATCTAAATTCTTAGAAAGCTTAAAACTAAAATAGTTCCCAATCGTTGGATTACTAAATTGGGGATTAGTGAATCCGGATAGATTGGTACATACGTCGTTCTTTGCTCGTTGGATGAGGATGATTGATCTCGTGATCATTTGTGTGGAGACACTAAAGCAAGTATGTAGGTGCTTATTAGAGAATAAGTTCCTTTGAGCGTGGCTCGCTAAGGAATACCTAATGGAGTTTTATTTGCTGTCGATAGGAATTTCTGTAGTGATAGTAAGACAAGTAATCCTTGGACTTGAGATCATCATAGTATCCTTGTGTATGATGAGTTATACTTTGACTTATTCCTTAAGACCCTTAGGGTATATCAAAGGGTATGCTTGGGTATAATAAGTTGTACATGGAGATAATGTATGATCGATAAAGAATCTACCACTTCTAATAAAGAAGAGAAATGTCTATGTGATTAGATAAATGACAACCCAGTAGTCCTTGGTTAAGCGAGAATGAAATTAGAAAGGAGTTTCTAATTTGCATTATTTGGAGTTGTGCATTTAAGAGTCGAAATACATATAATTAAATAAAATAAGACTTGTGGTAATTCCATGTCTTATATTTAATTGGGACATTGTATGGTGGAAGGATTGAATTATGCAGTAACTATTTACTCAAAGGTTCTTTAATGATTAATGTTGAAATCTATATTATCCGGAAAGTCGTTGATCGCATTAGCAGGAGGCTTATCCTATTGTAGAATAAATATTATTTATTTAAATAAATTAATTATTTAATTTATTTATTTAAATAAGATTAAATTGTTCTAATTGATTTATTCACATAATAGGTTTAATATGGAGAACCTAAAAATCACACCATAAAAGGAAGAATAATTATTTAAGAAGTTAATGGCATAATCGTAATAATATGTTATGTATATTTAATTTAATCTATGGTGATAGAATAAATTAAATAGCTTAATATTTATTATTTAATATTTTAGAAATATTAAATATAAATTAATAAGAGAGTCTTATTAATATTATTACAATTATTATTATTTTAATTTCTAAAAGAGTTTAGGAATTAATTTAATATAAGTACTCTCATTTATTCCTAATTGGATTAGGAAGGAAAATTAGTTAAAGAGTTTAATTAATTATCCTAATAAGATTAGGGAGCTTAATTAATTAAAAGAATTTAATTAATTAAATAAAACCCAATTCCTTAATTGTTAAGGTGGGTTGCCCACATCTATAAATAAGAGAGTCTTATTATGGGTGGGTATGGGTTGTTGACTTTTTTACAACGTAATAATTCCAATTTGTTGGAGAAGTGCCCTTTTACATAGAGATAGGAAAAACTAGGGTTTTGTATATAACACCCATCTTCTTGAATTTTATTCTTCCTTGGTGGATCACCTCTGAGAGCCAAACATTTGGGTGGCTAACGTTGATCGAAAGGAAGGAACCAAACCCGGTGGATTCAAGATTGAGCGAAAGGATTTGGAGGTGAACTTGTCACAGAAGAAGTTTCGATCTTGAGGTATGATTTATTCTTTATCTTTTCGTTTAATTAATAATTATGCATAAAGGATGATCCGGATATATGGTTTGTAAATTAATTTTTTAAACTCTGATTTTTTACCACGCTTCCGCTAATTTTATGCAATTTGATTGCGTTATGAATATTACAAACCTAACAGTGGCATCAGAGTCAAACCTTTATGCGAATTATTAATTATTTTAATTTGATATGTATATTGATATGTGTTTAGAACAATTTATTTGGGCGTAATTTAATTGTATAAAATTTTAATTAAAAAAAAAAAAAAAAAAAAAAGGATTTCGCGAATTTGATAGTCCTGCCGAAAACAAAATTACCGGACTCACGGATCAATTGGCAAGCAAAACCGTGCAACATGTTTAATAAAAGAAAGCAGCATTTTTTTTCTAAGCATCCGCACGCAAATCAAGACAGCTGGCCACGGTTTTGAAAAATGAAAGGAACGGATGTACATATATATATATATATATATTATATATATATTACAAATATATATATACATATATATATTCTTAATTATTATATAATTAAAATAAAAGTTTATTTTAATTTTAAAATAAAAGGTTTATTTTAATATTAAAATATAAAGTTTTATTTTAATTTTAAATAATTTTATAATTAAAATGAAAAGATTATTTTAATCTTAAAATAAAAGGTTTATTTTAATATTAAAATAAAGTAGTTTATTTTAATTTTAAAATTAGAATTTCATCATGCTAACTAATTAGAGTTGGAATTGGATTCCATGATAACTAATTGGAGTTGAAATTGATCTTTCCTTAAATAAAGGAGTTTATTTAGATATGAAATAGGATTTCATATTATTCAAAATAAAAGAGTTTATTTGTGAATAGGAAAGAGAATCCTAATTTCTTAAATAAAGGAGTTTATTTAAATATGAAATAAGATTTCATATTATTCAAAATAAAAGAGTTTATTTGTGAATAGGAAGAGAATCCTAGTTTCCTTAAATAAAGGAGTTTATTTAAATATGGAATAAGATTTCATATTATTCAAAATAAAGGAGTTTATTTGTGAATAGGAAAAGAATATCCGTGTTTCCTTTAATAAAGTTTTTTTTTTACATGGAATTGGATTCATAATTAATTAAAATAAAAGAGTTTATTTTAATTAAAGATTTTTTTTTTACATGGAATTGGATTCCATAATTAATTAAAATAAAAGAGTTTATTTTAATTAGAGATTTTTTTATTACATGGAATTGGATTCCATAATTAATTAAAATAAAGGAGTTTATTTTGATTAAAATTTTGATTAAAATAAAATAGTTTATTTTATTCAAAATTGGATAAATTAAAATAAAATAGTTTTATTTTGATTTAAATTTGGATTAAAATAAAGGAGTTTATTTTGATTCAAAATTAGATTTTATACTAACTAAATTTGCCCATTAAATGATATCAATATATATATTAAATGTTTATTATTCATGAGATGAATGTTATTTATTGATGTATATGGTGATGTGTATGATAATAAATGGGATTGATTATGAATTTATTGACCAAATGCGATTGGATTTTATTTTAGTTGGATGCGTGAATGTATGGGTTTTATTAAATGGGAAGATCTGCGTACTGCGTCTTTTCTAATTTTTCTTAATGTAAATTCTATCTCCTCCTATGTACTTCCCTCGATTTAGCGATCAAGGTTTCTATTTATTTTAAATAGTTATGTAATAGGAATAGTTAGAATTAATTTTGAAAAATTGGAGATCGAGGACAAGAAACGCATGAAGACCCGTTTGTAATGAAGCCCAGGGTTTAAATGTAATAGTTATATTTAAATATTATTTCTTGCACCCTAGGGTTTGACCTTTTGGTTCACTTGGTGGCTCTAGTGAACAAACTAGAATAAAAGTCCATAATCAATAAAGGGTAGAATATAGTATTCTATATATGCATGCTTGCTTATATATATATTATATATTATGCAAACATGCTTCATGTTAATTAATTAATATACGACGTATTTTTATATATATATATATGCACGCTAAACAAGATGAGACAAATTAATAACAAACCCCTCAATTTTTATATTAAGTCCTAAGCGTTCAAAGATATTTGGAATATCGAACGTCAGCCTTCTAGCATGATAAAATTAATAGAGTATTAAATATTTAATATGAGTTTGTTGTGTCACCACAAGGCAAGTATTAAGTATTTAAGATGTTAATTTATCACATTTGATGCTTATAAAGAAAATTGAACAATATTGTTTTGTTGTGTCACCACAAGGATGATATTTTTCTTTTTGAATATATGGAGTGCTAAGGTCGGACTTAACTTAGATAATTTTGATTCGGATGTGCCACCACTTGATCAAAATAATCTAAGAGGCAAAAGAAAAGGAGTTCATATAGTTGATGTAATTGACAAAAGTTGTCTACCTATTTATTTATATATAGTTTGTTGTGTCACCACAAGGCTATATACATTTGAAATGGGATCCTTATTCTCACTAGCAAATCTTTAATTAGATTTTTGCCGAACTATATAAGTGAGGTAATATAGTTTGAAGAAAATAGTGGGAGATACCAATTTAAAACAAGACCTAAATTATTTTGGTAATTAATAAAAGAATGTATGTTAAAATGTTGAATTCATTTACAGAATTTTACAATGTCTAAAAATTACTATCACTGCGAAGCATATTAAATGCTAAATTAATCGTAATAGAATTAAGCGGATTGGTTAAGGAATTTGAGAATAGTTCTCATAAATTTGAAAAGCTATCTTATGTCCTTAATACGCCTATCCCTGCAATGGTTGCAGACAATGCCTCTGAGGAAGAGATTGCTACTTTTAGAAAGTGCCAAGATGATGCACGATTGGCTCGATGCATCATGCTCGTATCCATGAGTAATAAGCTTGACGTCGACTGAAACTATGGATACTCCTACTATATTCCGCACATCAAGTAGTTGATGGTGAGAAAAGTGGGACCGATAGATATCGAGATATCAAGGAGCTCTTCCGATCTAGAATGGCCAATGGCACTATAAATACAGATAAAAAGTTCTTAACATTATCAATTTGATTGATCAATTAGGACAACGAGTTTTGTCATGGATGGAGAGTTGAGCAAGATTTGATCTTGTACTCACTCCCAGGACTCCTTTCACAATTGTTGTGAATTTTTCATATGAACAAGCTAGATATCGCCTCATTGATTTGCTTAACATATTGAAAAATGTTGAGAGTCACTTTCAACCAAGAAAGATCAAGTCTTCTTGGTAGGGGCCAAAGGATCTTCGAAAAAAGAAGAACGATTCAAAGAAGGTAAATAGAAAGGCATAAACAAAGGATAATAAGAACAAAATCGTCATGAATAGCAAAGGAGTTTGCTTCCACTATAATAAGCTGGATGACATTGGAAAGAAAGCTGCGAGAAGCATCTTGCAGAGGCTAACCAAAGAAGCTTAGTGAAGTTTTGGTTAAAATCGATTTTGTTCATAATTTAAAATAAATTTTTCTTTAAGTCAAGGTTCTACTTGGGTATTGGATACCGACTTTGGTTATCATAAATAAAGATTTATGAAGGGACCAAACAGAAGTAGAAAGCTAAACAAATATAAGTAATCCTATGTGCGGGAAATGTAGCAAAGGTTGCCACATTAGCCATAAAAACTTATAGTTTAGCAATGCATACGGGAAAATCTATTAAGTCAATAAGTTGTTATTGTATTCCAGTTCTCGTTGGAAACATTATTTCCATTTTATTGTTGGACAATGAAATCTTTGGTATTATAATTAAGAACAATTGTTGTTCTATTTATAATAATAATGTTTTGTATAGAACTGGAATATTACTTAATAAATTTTGTATACTTGACTTACATGAAAATAATTTTGCATATTGAACAAATTAATATAAGAAAAGGAGATGATCATTCAAAGAGTTGAATGTATGTATTTGTTGAAATACAAGTGTGAATTATTTGAAAGGTTCAAAAATTCGGAAGTGAAACAAACCCGACAAAGTATTAAGATTCTTTGATTAGATCAAGGAATAAATACTTGTGCAATAAGTTTCTAGATCATCTCAAATGGTTTTCTCATAATGGACACATCACGATACTGTAATAATTGATTGATGCATCTGAATGAAAAATCGTACCTTGTTGGACGTAGTGCGGTCCATAATGATTTTACCAACATTCAAAGTATCCTTACAGGATCATGTCCTAGAAATGTACGTGATATCTACGAAAAGGTAATCTCTAAATCCAGCCCAAGACTCCATAAAAGTTATGGATGGGGAGGATTCTAATCTTAAGTATGTTAAGATAAGGGGTTGTCAACTTATGTGAAAAGGTTTCAAAGGATAAGCTTGGGACAAAATTTGACGTATGTCTGATTTGTGGGACATCCTAAAGTAAGTTTAGGGTATATGTTCTATAATTCTACTTAGCAAAAGGTGTTTGTTACGAAACACGGCTGCTTTTAAGATAAAGGTGTTTATCATTAAAAGGGGCTAGTGGGAGGATAATAGATCTTGAAAATTCAAGAACCACAAAACACTATAAGTCAAATAAGAGGAACTTGTAGATAGACCTATTGTACCCACAATAGAATCGAATCTGGAATAGTACCAAAGATACCTAGGAGGTATGGATTCATCATGGATGATGATGATGAGGTACACATCATAGAAGATGATGATCGAGTTACATACGATGAGGTAAGAGTTTAGTGTAGTGTGTACAAAAGGGACGATTGGAGAGCGCCAGTGACATTCCTAGTATTATATGTTGATATACTACGGATAAGGAATGACATACCAATGCTACAATCAGTAAAGATAAAGTTGTCTAAACATTCCTCCATGAATGATTTGGGAAGAGTATCATTATTGGGGATGCAAATCTATATAGATAGATTCAAGAGGATGCTCGACTTAACCCAAGGAACGTATATTCATTTGATGCTAAAAAGTCGTTTAGCATGGCAAACTCAAGAGATGTCTCATGTTGATGAGCCATGGGTGTATCTCTCTTAATAGTCCCCATAGACTCTTGAAAAGAGAGATCGCATGAGTACAATCAATCATGTATGCAATGAAATATACGAGACACGATGTTGATCGGTCATATTCTAGAGAAGATCACCGTAAGGCGTTGAAAAACATCTTAAAGTTCTTAACCCAAGCACTAAGAATGTGAGCATACACATGGTGGGTGCGAATTAAAACTAGAGGGCTTAATGGACTCAAGTTTTTCAGACGAGACCAAGACGACGAAAATCCACTTTAAGGTAAAGTGTTACCTTGAGCAATGGTGCAGTGAATTGGAAAGGTTCCAAGCAATGAAAGAGTTCTTTGGTTTAGTGATAAAGACAAAGTATATAACTATAAATGAAGCTGCAAGTTGATTGTTTGGATTAAAAGTTCATTACAGAACTAGGAATAGTTCCTAAGTCTCATCTTGGATCTAAACATGTGTTGTGGCATTTTCATTTGATTATTAGAATCATTGAAAGATGGGAAATCACTATAGAGATAGTGGACTCTCAAGAACAACATTACATATCCATTAACTAAAGCTTATCCAACAGCAGGATAATCGTCACTTAGAGAAGAAGAGTATAAGATACCATGACGATTGGCTTTAGTGCAAGTGGGAGATTGAAAGTAGTATGCACACAAGCCAATCATGTTTGATGATAAAGCATATACTTTGTAACAATCTTATTCATTTATTAATAAAAGTATTAAATTATTAAAGGCTTTTAATTATCTACATGATCTTTGTTTTATAATATGTGATAAACCCATAGTTTTAAGCAATGCTTTTAGAATAATGATGATGATCATTCTAATGAGATCTAAATTCTTAGAAAGCTTAAAACTAAAATAGTTCCCAATCGTTGGATTACTAAATTGGGGATTAGTGAATGGGATAGATTGGTACATACGTTCTTGCTCATTGGATGAGGATGATTGATCTCATGATCATTTGTGTGGAACACTAAAACAAGTATGTAGGTGCTTATTAGAGAATAAGTTCATTGAGCGTGGCTCGCTAAGGAATACCTAATGGAGTTTTATTTTGCTGTCGATAGGAATTTCACAGTAGTGATAGTAGTACAAGTAATCCTTGGACTTGAGATCATCATAGTATCTTGTGTATGATGAGTTATACTTTGACTTATTCCTTAAGACCCTTAGGGTATATCAAAGGGTATGCTTGGGTATAATAAGTTATATGTAGATAATGTATGATCGATAAAGAATCTACCACTTCTAATAAAAGAAGAGAAATGTCTATGTGATTCGATAAATGACAACCCGATGAGTCCTTGGCAAGCGAGAATGAAATTAGAAAGGAGTTTCTAATTTGTATTATTTGGAGTTGTGCATTTAAGAGTCGAAATACATATAATTAAATAAAATAAGACTTGTGATAATTCCATGTCTTATATTTAATTGGGACATTGTATGGTGGAAGGATTGAATTATCAGTAACTATTTACTCAAAGGTTCTTTAATGATTAATGTTGAAATCTATATTATCCGGAAAGTCGTTGATCGCTAGGAGAGGCTTATCCTATTGTAGAATAAATATTATTTATTTAAATAAATTAATTATTTAATTTATTTATTTAAATAAGATTAGAATTGTTCTAATTGATTTATTCACAATAGGTTTAATATGGAGAACCTAAAGGGTCACACCATAAAGGAAGATGTGACGCCCAGCGAAATTAGGTATCGCCACCCATCTTGAGTCGCCACTTACATGGTACATAAATTCAAATACAACTTACTAATATAAGCGTAGGTATGTACAATACGACATAAACTATGAGTTTGAATACAAATATTGTCTACTAGATATTATACAAACTCAAAAGGAGTCCTCATTACAACTATTATCACACTATTTCATAGAATAGTGAGGACTATTAATCTTATCCTCGGACCATTACTTACGTTCCCAGGCTCGTCCCAAATATGTTCTCATTTCACGAAGAGAACGGTGAAAGAAAAGGTGAGCTCAACTAGCCCGAGAAGAAATATTATGACTAAGATAATGCGAGAATAAATTATCATTAGCCTTGACGGTGTTAAGCAGATAAAATACAATAGACAACCGGTTTAAGCTGCGGTGGAATAAGCGATCCATTAAAAGAGTCGAGTAGAGAATAAAGTCTACTATCTTTTAGGTTTTAAAAGGTTTTCATCAATTTTTATCATTTGAGACTCAAATTTTAATAAATAAACCACCACATCTAATCATCCACTCGTACCACGGTCGAGGATTTTCATCAAATTATCAATGGTCATGACTATCTAGAATCACCCCCTGGTCATAATCATACCAAAAATTATCCATCATTTGCATTACTGAGCCACCGAGGACTTTGTCACATCATTTTATATCAAGTCGTGATTATCTTAGAATGATCCACATGTCATAATCATACTAAGTTCATCTATGCATGCGTAAAGCGAAGATAACATAATATAACATGAGGATGATGACAATGACATAATAATTCAATAAAACAAGTTCAAGAATTATTTAATCCATGAATTATTAACGTCAAATTGATCTTTATTTAGTAGAGTAAAATTCAAGAATGATCGGAAGAATATTTCCATGAAAAGATCTTTAGATGAAACGCAAATATCAAGGATATTCTACTAATTTCATGGAGTATAGAAGTCAAAGTTTTAACCAATTTGGGTATAATAAAGAATGGAATAACAAAAGAAATCACCGTGCATGCGTACTGCCATGTAGGCGAGAGTTATTCAACGTAATAATAATAACGGAACGAAGTCGGTGAAATTCACGCAAGCGAGGATGATGATCCAAGAATAATAAATCTTTGAATAATAAACAATGGAACCGAATTCAGCGGTTGTAAAACACTGCGATGAGGATATTCAACGAGTAATAATAAATGCGGAATAATAAACAATGGAACCCGTGGGTGTAAAAAACACACGTACGAGGATATTCCAGCAGAATAATAAAGAATGGAATAATGAAGAAGATCACCAAGTATAGGGTAAAGCAGCGTATCTGAGTTATTCCATGAGAATAATAAGCAATGGAATAACATAAGGATTTCACCAAGTATAGGGTATCTGGCGTATACTGAGTTATGTATAGGGTATGCCACTTTTTACTGAGTTATTCAACGGAATAATAGTGAATGGAATAATGAAGTTCTCTTCGAGAAGAAAGAATAACACCCACTACTAGTAAAAAAAATGAATATAGAAGTAGTGAAGTAGCAGAATACTCTTCTTCTTTCTATAATTTTCTCTTTATAGCTTCTTTCTATAATTTTCTCTCTAGAGTTTCAATGAATTGTAAGAAAATAATGAAGGAATGAGCTTTATTTATAGGAAAATGGAATGCATATAGTAACTAATCCATGAGCGGTCCAGATTGATTTACTTTAATCGGACGGTCCATATTTAAAGAAAATCTTTTAAATAAAATATAATATATTCTATTTATATAAAAACATTTTACTATGCAAACACTATGCAATACTATGCAAAACACTATGCAAAATCTACTATGCAACACTATCGCATAATAAAATATAATATATTCTATTTATAGAATAACTTTAATAAAGTATTCTATTTTATATAAAAAGATGTTTACATTTTATTACGTTAATAATCTGAATAAAACAAAAGCGTCATTATCATTATAATAATTCATATTATTAATCGATGATAATGGAATCAAACCGAGTGACTTCTCACATAAGCATCGATAATCAATCTGGTGTCTTCTTATGCAACCACACTTATTATTATCGTACTTTTTACTAGGAGTAGTTCAACAAGTAACCACGGTAAAACTTCATAGTTATTTCAATAAAATATATTTTTGTCGTTTTCTCAATCCGACAATAATTACATTATAGGGTCCACCAATGATTGAGTAGTTGTCTGAATATTCCCCGCTAAACCAATATTCCACAGACCAATCGAATATAATATAACCACTTGCATACTTTGCAAAATTTATAAATACTACCCACAACTATAATATTATCTCAAATTCACACCATAATATTAAAAATTATTTTGACAAAATTTAAATCTTTATTGATAAAATCAAGGGTCTCACAATCTCTCCTCCTTATGGAATTTAGCCCTCGAAATTAGAGGTGCGATACACGATATGATAAAGAGGTCGGGATACCTTGAATACCTTTATCGTTGAAAACATTAAATTCATTTTTTGCAATCCTACCAAAGATATTCATTAACAATTCATCTTTTACCTTCTGGGCCAAAGATATACAATTTGTAAAACCAATATATCTTGAGACTCGACTTAATAGTATCACAACCATGAATTATCCATACACTTTCTTGGCTAAGGATATTCGTGTTTTCAATTACTGGTTATGATTATCTTAGAACAATCCTCGGTCATAATCATACCAAGTCCATCTATGCACTAACGTAAGCCATGAGATGACTTTGAACGCATCCATGAATTAATATTTCATTCTTTGAGACTCATTTCAATAATTAATCCACATCATCGAATCATCCCCCGCACTACGAGGCGAGGATATTCATTAGTATCACGACCACAAATTATCCATGCACTACTGGCCAAGATAATTGTGTTTCAATTCTGATTATGATTATACTTTAGAACAATCCTGGTCATAATCATACCAAGTCCATCTATGCACGTAAGCCAGCGAGATGACTTTGAACACATCCATGAATTAATATTTCATTCTTTGAGACTCAAATTTCAATAATTAATCCACATCATCGAATCATCCCCGCACTACGTGCCTGGGAGGATATTCATTAAGTATCACGACCACAAATTATCCATGACTACTACCAAAGATAATTGTGTTTTCAATTACTGATTATGATTATACCGAACAACCTCGGTCATAATCATACCAAGTCCATCTATGCACGTAAGCCACGCAGATGACTTTGAACACATCCATGAATTAATATTTCATTCTTTGAGACTCATTTCGATAATTAATCCACATCATCGAATCATCCCGCACTACAGGCCAAAGAAGATATTCATTAGTATCACGACCACAAATTATCCATGCACTACTACCAAAGATAATTGTGTTTTAATTACTGATTATGATTATGCCGAACAATCCTCGGTCATAATCATACCAAGTCCATCTATGCTGCGTAAGCCACGGATGACTTTGAACACATCCATGAATTAATATTTCATTCTTTGAGACTCATTTCAATAATTAATCCACATCATCGAATCATCCCCGCACTCTGTGCCAAGGATATTCATTAGTATCACGACCACAAATTATCCATGCACTACTGACCAAAGATAATTGTGTATTCAATTCTGATTATGATTATCTTAAAAACAATCCGGTCATAATCATACCAAGTCCATCTATGCACGTGCGTAGCAACGCGAGATGACTTTGAACACATCCATGAATTAATATTTCATTCTTTGAGACTCATTTCAATAATTAATCCACATCATCGAATCATCCCCCGCACTACTAAGGCCAAGGATATTCATTAAGTATCACGACCACAAATTATCCATGTACTACTACCAAAGATAATTGTGTTTTCAATTACTGGTTATGATTATACCGAATGATCCTCGGTCATAATCATACCAAGTCCATCTATGCACGTAAGCCACGAGATGACTTTGAACACATCCATGAATTAATATTTCATTCTTTGAGACTCATTTCAATAATTAATCCACATCGTCGAATCATCCACGCTTCAAATGCAAGGATATTCATTTAGTATCACGACCACAAATTATCCATGCACTACGGCCAAAGATAATTGTGTTTTCAATTACGGTTATGATTATACTTAGAATGATCCAGTCATAATCATACCAAGTCCATCTACGCACGTAAGCCACAGATTGACTTTCAACATAATATAAACATGAGGATAATGATATAAATAATCAATCAAATGAGATAAAGGATAAATATTAAACATTTATAATATAATTTATCCGAATTCAAGAATATCCCCATGTTATCAATCATTTAATAATCTCATAATCTAATAACATTAATATTATAACAATATTTTAATCACTTCTTAAATTTATAAACAATTTATCTTAATTGTTTACACTTTACCATATAATGCATTTAATCATTCAAAAATGTCATACTCATAAGATATCATCACCAATTATCAAATCCTCATCAAAAAAAAATATGCATATACTCTATATAGGATTCTCTAGCCATAAAATCCTATTTTCAACTTTGTTACTTCACATAACATATTTAACTCATATGTTCAGTAACTAAACTATTTTCATGAAAAATACCAAATCAGCCCCAAAAATATTTCTTTTCTGGGATTTAGCATAATATAGTCCCATAATGAAAATATATTTTCTCGAAATTTTAAAATTTATTTACTATTTTTAAAAATCAATTTCCACTTAATTCCTTAAGAAATTAGCTACCTCAAGTTTAACTCCAAAATTCCCAAATCTTGGCAGGACCTTACACATGTTAACGTGAGCTTCCAGTTTAAATTTCATGGTCATCGGAGTTATAGAACTCGGTTATAGCGTTTTTAATTCGGAAAAACCTAAATATTGAAATAGTCATAACTTGCTCATTTTAAGTCGAGAATGAGCTCATTTTTGGACAGGAGGTACTTTATACCATATACTTTCATGTCCCAAAAGGCCAGAATTTTTCTCATAATTTAAGTGGCCGAAACAGCCTCTCTAAAATCATGGCAGAAGCTTTTTCAGTTTTTTGCAGCTTTGCACTCCTTTGCTAAAATCAGTCCACACAAAAATCTACAACACCTTTTCCAGTAATTCCACTTGGATTAGTTAGGTAACTCATAGATCTAACTCTAGGACTTGACCACATTCAAAAATTCAAAATATAATAGGAGATATGGTCAATTTAATTTCATGTTACGTTTTTTCACTAAAATCGATTTTCAACTCTTTGTGATTTCTAAGAAACTTTCATGTTTTTACATACTAACCAACATAACTCATCATAAAACTTACTAATACTTCATATACCCATGATTTTCATTATTCCAATGCTTTTATTATGACTTTCATCATAAACCACGTAAATTCATTTATTTAGTTGAAGAAATATTTGAGGTTTAAGAAATGGGTTTTTGTCTTTGGGGTCAATACAAAATTCGATTTCACGCTCTAGGGTAGGCTAGGAAATCTTCAAGAATACGTCAAGAAATTTATTAATGATAGAAATATCATTCAAAACTGTTACTCTTATCCAAGACTTGGATAGTATGTCACATTGATACCAACTGTGACTTCTATCCCTTAACCTAGATAGCACCTCACAATGATACCTATAAACTTGCCATCTTCATTCACGATGTCGCCTACAGAAAGTCCGGCTTCGGTGCATTCCACACAAGGAAGTCAACAACGAAAGGTTCGGAGCTCTTTTCTTATGGCTTGATATAACAGTGATTAACTTTAGGGTTTGGTTACTTTGAATTCGTATAACAGGTTGGTTATGAATATAAAAGCTAACAACCTTTACGAAAAGCATGATGATTAGCTTAACCAATTGATTCCCTAAAAATCACATCAAAGGCAAGTATTTTCAAAAAGATAAGATCGGCGAAGTAACGTGAAAATGTTTATTTGAATCAACAAGATTTAAAAATAGTAAGCGAATGAAGGCTCCTACTAACGAAGTTTCAACCAATAAGTCAAAGTCTAAATTCTAGGAGTTAAATTTAGCGTTGAAGCGCAACTAGTGAAATAAAAGAGTGGGTAGAGCGGTATCTAACACGGTATAGACTTCGCAAGAGCTTATGATTACTTACCCGTGATAATCTTATTCGGGTTCCTCGTTTTTGAGAAAAAAACGCCTTCTCTTAAACCAACGGCTTTGGTTTGTCTGGTATCGACCTTTGGTGCCACTATCCCAAACTGGACTTGACTTCACTATACGACAAAATCGAGCTAAATGGCCTTCTTCTTGAAATTTCCACTTCTATTATCTTTGCCATGATTACCACCAAGTGGTTACCATTCTTAGCATGATAATTTCCCCACGATGGTTATCATTGTTACGATAAATTGTTGCCACCGATATGATTATTATCGTATTATTGGTCGTTACCTTTTGTTTGAAATTTGAATCAACACTCTCATGTGCTTCATTGCTTATCTCAAAGCATTTTCGGATGTCATTCTCAAACACTATCACAAAACAAGGGTTAATTAACATATCACATATTATCCCTATACTACAACCGACCAAATAAATACCACATAAACTTAGGTAGGTCATACTTAGCGAAGGAATTCCCCGTCTCTCCCTCCTAGTACTATTCTCACATCTTAGCCAGGATCATATCCTAAGCTCGATACCTGTTGTGGCCGCCCCCAAAATTAGGTATCGTCACCCATCTTGAGTCGCCACTTACATGGTACATAAATTCAAATACAACTTACTAATATAAGCGTAGGTGTACAATCTGACATAAACTATGAGTTTGAATACAAATATTGTCTACTAGATATTATACAAACTCAAAAGGAGTCCTCATTACAACTATTATCACACTATTTCATAGAATAGTGAGGACTATTAATGCTATCCTCGGACCATTACTTCGTTCCCACTCTGTCGTCGGCTATTTATGTTCTCATTTCACGAAGAGAACGGTGAAGAAAAAAGGTGAGCTCAACTAGCCCAAAGAAGAAATATTATGACTAAGATAATGCAGAATAAATTATCATTAGCCTTCAACAATGTTAAAGCAGATAAAATACAATAGACAACCGGTTTAAGCTGCAATGAATAAGCAATCCATTAAAAGAGTCAAGTAGAGAATAAAGTCTACTATCTTTTAGGTTTTAAAGGTTTTCATCAATTTTTATCATTTGAGACTCGATTTTAATAAATAAACCACCACATCTAATCATCCACGTACCACGGTCAAGGATTTTCATCAAATTATCAATGGTCATGACTATACCGAATCACCCCGGTCATAATCATACCAAAAATTATCCATCAACGCATTACAAGGCCATCGAGGACTTTTGTCACATCATTTATATCAAGTCGTGATTATACCGAATGATCCTGGTCATAATCATACTAAGTTCATCTATGCACGTAAGCCAAAGATAACATAATATAACATGAGGATGATGACAATGACATAATAATTCAATAAAACAAGTTCCGAGAATTATTTAATCCATGAATTATTAACGTCCAAATTGATCTTTGTTTCAGTAGAGTAAAATTCAAGAATGATCGGAAGAATATTTCCATGAAAAGATCTTTAGATGAAACGCAAATATCAAGGATATTCTACTAATTTCATGGAGTATATAAGTCAAAGTTTTAACCATTTGGGTATAATAAAGAATGGAATAACAAAAGAAATCACCACGACGTAAATGCGGTGCTTAGCATAGGCGAGTTATTCCAATGAGAATAATAATAACGGAACCAGTCGAGGTGAAATTCACACGCAAGCAGGATGATCAACGAGAATAATAAATCTTTGAATAATAAACAATGGAACCGGTCAGGTGTAAAACACATGTATGAGGATATTCCAAAGAATAATAAATGCGGAATAATAAACAATGGAACCGGTAAAGGTGTAAAACACATGCACGAGGATATTCCAGCAGAATAATAAAGAATGGAATAATGAAGAAGATCACCAAGTATAAGGGTAAATCACAGATATCTGAGTTATTCCAATGAGAATAATAAGCAATGGAATAACATAAGGATTTCACCAAGTATAGGGTATCTGGCGTACACTGAGTTATGTATAGGGTATGCCACTTTTACGAGTTATTCCAACAGAATAATAGTGAATGGAATAATGAAGTTCTCTTCAAGAAGAAAGAATAACACCCACTACTAGTAAAAGAAGCTGAATATAGAAGTAGTGAAGTAGCGAGAATACTCTTCTTCTTTCTATAATTTTCTCTTTATAGCTTCTTTCTATAATTTTCTCTCTAGAGTTTCAATGAATTCGTAAGAAAATAATGAAGGAATGAGCTTCTATTTATAGGAAAATGGAATGCATAGTAACTAATCCATGAGCGGTCCAGATTGATTTACTTTAATCGACGGTCCATATTTAAAGAAAAATCTTTTAAATAAAATATAATATATTCTATTTATATAAAAACATTTTACTATGCAAACACTATGCAATACTATGCAAAAACACTATGCAAAATACTACGCAACACTATGCATAATAAAATATAATATATTCTATTTATAGAATAACTTTAATAAAGTATTCTATTTTATATAAAAGATGTTTACATTTTATTACGTTAATAATCTGAATAAAACAAAGCGTCATTATCATTATAATAATTCATATTATTAATCATAATAATGGAATCAAACTGAGTGACTTCTCACATAAGCATCGATAATCAATACTGGTGTCTACTTTACGCAACCACACTTATTATTGTACTTTTACTACTACTGAAGTAGTTCAACGGTAACCACGGTAAAACTTCCGCCGTTATTTCAATAAAATATTTTTGTCGTTTTCTCAATCAAAACAATAATTACATTGTGAGGTCCACCAATGATCGAGTAGTTGTGCGAATATTCCTGCTAAACCAAGAATATTCCCCAGAACCAATCGAATATAATATAACCACTTGCATACTTTTGCAAAATTTATAAATACTACCCACAACTATAATATTATCTCAAATTCACACCATAATATTAAAAATTATTTTGACAAAATTTAAATCTTTATTGATAAAATCAGGTCTCTCAGGAAGAATAATTATTTAAGAAGTTAATGGCATAATCGTAATAATATGTTATGTATATTTAATTTAATCTATGGTGATAGAATAAATTAAATAGCTTAATATTTATTATTTAATATTTTAGAAATATTAAATATAAATTAATAAGAGGAGTCTTATTAATATTATTACAATTATTATTATTTTAATTTCTAAAAGAGTTTAGGAATTAATTTAATATAAGTACTCTCATTTATTCCTAATTGGATTAGGAAGGAAAATTAGTTAAAAGAGTTTAATTAATTATCCCTAATAAGATTAGGGAGCTTAATTAATTAAAAGAATTTAATTAATTAAATAAAACCCAATTCCTTAATTGTTAAGGTGGGTTGCCCACATCTATAAATAAGAGGAGTCTTATTATGGGTGGGTATGGGTTGTTGACTTTTACAACGTAATAATTCCAATTTGTTGGAGAGAGTACCCTTTTCTATAGAGATAGGAAAAACTAGGGTTTGAGCCATAACACCCATCTTCTTGAATTTTATTCTTCCTTGGTGGATCACCTCTAGAGGCCAAACATTTGGGTGGCTAACGTTGATCAAAGGAAGGAACCAAACCCGGTGGATTCAAGATTGAACGCGAAAGGATTTGGAGGTGAACTTGTACCTGAGGAAGCTCGATCTTCAAGGGTATGATTTATTCTTTATCTTTTCGTTTAATTAATAATTATGCATAAAGGATGATCCGGATATATGGTTTGTAAATTAATTTTTTAAACTCTGATTTTTTACCACGCTTCCGCTAATTTTATGCAATTTGATTGCGTTATGAATATTACAAACCTAACAGGGCTCCATTACAAACGGGTCTTCAAGCGCTCCTTGCTCCTTGATCTCCAATTTTTCAAAATTAATTCTAACTATTCCTATTACAAAACTATTTAAAATAAATAGAAACCTTGATCGTAGATCGAGGGAAGTACATAGGAGGAGATAGAATTTACATTAATAAAAAAAATTAGAGAAGGCGAAGTGACGCAGACCCATTTAATAAAAACTCATACATTCATGCATCCAACTAAAATAAAATCCAATCACATTGGTCAATAATCCATAATCAATCCCATTTATTATCATACACATCATCATGCATCAATAAATAACATTCATCTTATGAATAATAATCATTTAATATATATATTGATATCATTTAATGGGCAAATTTAGTTAATATAAAATCTATTTTTGAATCAAAATAAACTCCTTTATTTTAATCCAAATTTAAATCAAAATAAAACTATTTTATTTTAATTTATCCAATTTTGAATAAAATAAACTATTTTATTTTAATCAAAATAAACTCCTTTATTTTAATTAATTATGGAATCCAATTCCATGTAAAAAAAATAACTCATTTATTAAAGGAAACACGGATTCTCTTTTCATTCACAAATAAACTCCTTTATTTTGAATAATATGAAATCTTATTTCATATCTAAATAAACTCCTTTATTTAAGGAAATTAGGATTCTATTTTACATTCATAAATAAACTCTTTTATTTTGAATAATATGAAATCTTATTTCATATCTAAATAAACTCCTTTATTTAAGGAAACATATAATCCAATTTCAACTCCAATTAGTTATCATGGAATCTAATTCCATCTCTAATTAGTTAGCATGAAATTTAATTTTAAAATCAAAATAAACTCTTTTATTTTAATATTAAAATAAACTTTTATTTTAAGATTAACCTAAATATTTTATTTTAATTATAAAATTATTATATATATATATATAAATATATATTACGTTAATATATATTATATATATAATCTCTCTCTATAGAATCCTTGTTGCATGGAAAATCCTTACATAAACAAAAGTAATCTCTAATTCTTTTAATAATACTCCTCCTGTTAACTAACAAATAAATATAGTAAAATTAACAGGTAAATTTCTTGGAGGATGCACGGATTTTCATGCGCGGCATTACCACCACATAGAAAAAAAAAATTTGAGTAAACTAGTAAATCGTGTCCTTTAAAACCGGATTACCAAAAATCAAAAAAAAAAAGCTCAAAAGTGATCCGCGTGCCTTGAACTAACGAAATCATATATATAAATCACTTATTTAATTTTTCCAAAAGGTAATCCTGTAGAATAGATTCACGCCACATTTATATAATATATACCATATATATATTATAAAGCAAATTCTCCTGGCATGACAGTTTTGCTAAACCGTGAATCAAAGTAAGCATTCACACGAAATAAAAAAAAAACGGGTCGGGATTACCTTTTTTTTTTTTTATATATTATAAATTTTATACAATAAAATTATGCCCAATTAAATTGTTCTAAACACATATCAATATACATATTAAATCTGAATAATTAATAATTCGCATAAAGGTTTGGCTCTGATGCCACTGTAAGGTTTGTAATATTCAAGAACGCAATCAAATTGCATAAATTAGCGGAAACGTGTAAAAATCAGAGTTTAAAATTTTACAAACCATATACCCGGATCACCCTTTACGCACAATTATTAATTAAACGAAAAAAAGATGAATAAAAACATACCTTGAAGATTCGAGCTTCCTCCTGTACAAGTTCACCTCCAATCCTTTTCGCTCAATTTGAATCCACGGGTTTGGTTCCTTCCTTTGATCAACGTTAGCCACCCTAGTGTTTGGCCTCTGAGGTGATCCACCAAGGAAAAGATTTTTCAAGAAGAAGGGTATTGGCTCAAACCCTAGTTTTTTCCTATCTCAGATATAAAAAAGGCGTCTTTCTCCAACAATTGGAATAACGTATGTTGTAAAAGTCAACAACCACATCACCCATAATAAGACTCCTCTTATTTATAGATGTGGGCAACCCACCTTAACAATTAAGGAATTGAGTTTTATTTAATTAATTAAATTCTTTTAATTAATTAAGCTCCCTAATCTTATTAGGGATAATTAATTAAACTCCTTTAACTAATTTTCCTTCATAATCCAATTAGGAATAAATGAGAGTACTTATATTAAATTAATTCCTAAACTCTTTTAGAAATTAAAATAATAATAATAATTGTAATAATATTAATAAGACTCCTCTTATTAATTTATATTTAATATTTCTAAAATATTAAATAATAAATATTAAGCTATTTAATTTATTCTATCACCATAGATTAAATTAAATATACATAACATATTATTACGATTATGCCATTAACTTCTTAAATAATTATTCTTCCTTTTTATGGTGTGACCCTTTAGGTTCTCCATATTAAATAGGTTGTGAATAAATCAATTAGAACAATTCTAATCTTATTTAAATAAATAAATTAAACAATTAATTTATTTAAATAAATAATATTTATTCTACAATAGGGATAAGCCTCCCTAATGATCAACGACTTTCCGGATAATATAGATTTCAACATTAATCATAAAAGAACCTTTGAGTAAATAGTTACTGTACAATTCAATCCTTCCACCATACAATGTTCCAATTAAATATAAGACATGGAATTCTTTGCTAAGTCTTATTTTATTTAATTATATGTATTTCGATCCTTAAATGCTAACAACTCAAATAATGCAAATTAGAAACTCCTTTCTAATTTCATTTCGCTTATAACCAAGGACTCTTTGGGTTGTCATTTATCGAATCACATAGGACATTCTCTTCTTTTATTAGAAGTGGTAGATTCTTTATTGATCATATATTATCTCCATGTATACAACTTGTTATACCCAAGCATACCCTTTGATATACCCTAAGGGTCTTAAGGAATAAGTCAAAGTATAACTCATCATACACAAGATACTATGATGATCTCAAGTCCAAGGATCACTTGTCTTACTATCACTACTGAGAATTCCTATTGACGAGGCGGTAAGGTAAAACTCCATTAGGTATTCCTTAGCGCCAATGCGTTCGATGAACTTATTCTCTATTAAGCACCTACATACTTGCTTTAGTGTCTCCACACAAATGATCATGAGATCAATCATCCTCATCCAATGAAGAAGAAACGATGTACTCAATCTATCCAGGATTCACTAATCCCCAATTTAGTAATCCAACGATTGGGAACTATTTTAGTTTTAAGCTTTCTAAGAATTTAGATCTCATTAGAATGATCATAATCATTATTCTAAAAGCATTGCTTAAAACTATGGATTTATGACATATCATAAAACAAAATCATCGTGTAGATAATTAAAAGCCTTTAATAAATGAATACTTTTTATTAATAAATGAATAAGATTGTTACAAAGTATATGCTTTATCATCAAACATGATTGGCTTGTGTGCATACTACTTTCAATCTCCCACTTGCACTAAAGCCAATCGCCATGGTATTTCATACCCTTCTTCTCTAAGTGACGATTATCCTGCTGTTGGATAAGCTTTAGTTAATGGATATGTAATGTTGTTCTTGAGTGTCCACTATCTCTATAGTGGTTTCCCATCTTTCAATGATTCTTAAAATCGAGTGAAAGTGCCACAACACATGTTTAGATCCAAGATGAGACTTAGGAACTATTCCTAGTTCTGTAATGAACTTTTCATCCAAACAATCAACTTGTAGCTTCATTTATAGCTATATACTTTGTCTTTATCACTAAACCAAGAACTCTTTTCTTTTGTGGAACCTTTCCAATTCAACGCACCACTATTCAAGATAACGCTTTACCTTAAAGTGGATTTTCATCATCTTAGTGCATGTACGAAAAACTTGAGATGCATTAAGCCCTCAGTTTTAATTTAGACCCACCATAAATATGATCACATCCTTAGTGCTTAAGGTTAAGCACTTTAAGATATTTTTCACCGTCTTATAGTGATCTTTCTCCGAATATGACCAATCAACATCGTGTCTCGTATATTTCATTACATACATGATTGTCACTCATGCGATCTCTCTTTTCAGGAGTCTATGGGGACTATTAAGAGAGATACACTCCATAACTCATCAACATGAGACATCTCTTGGAGTTTGCCATGCTAAACGACTTTAGCATCAAATGAATATACGTTCCTTGGGTTAAGTTGAGCATCCTTTTAAATCTATCTATATTGATTTGCATCCCCAATAATGATATTCTTCCCAAATCATTCATGGAGGATTGTTTAGACAACTTTATCTTTACTGATTGTAGCATTGGTATGTAATTCCTCATTCGTAGTATATCAACATATAATACTAGAAATTTCAAGACGCTCCCACTGACCCTTTTGTACACATTAAAACTCTTACCTCATCGTATGTAACTCTGGATCATCATCTTCTATGATGCGTACCTCATCATCATCCATGATGAATCCATACCTCCTAGGTATCTTCAGTACTATTCCAGATTTACGATTCGGTTGTGGTATAATAGGTCTATCTACAGGTTCCTCTTATTTGACTTATAGTATTTTGTGGTTCTTGAACTCTTTAAGATCTATAATCCACCCACTAGCCCCTTTTAATGATAAAAACTTTTATCTTAGAAGGAAGCGTGTTTCACAACAAACACCTTTCGCTAAGTAGGATTATAGAACATATACCCTAAACTTACTTTAGGATGTCCCACAAATCGACATTTGTCAAATCTTGTCCCAAGCTTATCCTTTGAAACCTTTTCACATAAGTTGGACAACCCCTTATATTAACATACTTAAGATTAGGAATCCTCCCTGTCCATAACTTTTATGGAGTCTTGGGGCTGGATTTTGAAGTTACCTTTTTCATAGATATGCAGCCATTTCTAGGACATGATCCTAGAAGGATACTAGAATATCGGTAAAATCATTATGGACCGTACCATGTCCAACAAGGTACAATTTTTCCTTTCAGATACATCAATCAATTATTACGTATCAGGAGGCGTCCATTATGAGAAAACCTTTTGAGATGATCTAGAAACTTATTGCTCAAGTATTTATTCCTTGATCTAATCAAAGAATCTTAATACTTTGTCAATTTGTTTCACTTTTGAATTCTTTGAACCTTTCAAATAATTCACACTTGTATTTCAGCAAATATACACATTCAACTCTTTGAATGATCATCTCCTTTTCTCATACTAATTTGTTCAATATGCAAAATTATTTTCATGTAAGTCAAGTATACAAAATTTATTAAGTAATATTCCAGTTCTATACAAAACATTATTATTATAAATAGAACAACAATTGTTCTTAATTATAATACCAAAGATTTCATTGTCCAACAATAAAGCTGGAAATAATATTTTTAACAAGAACTGGAATACAATAACAACTTATTGACTTAATAGATTTGTTCGTAGTATTGCTAAACTATAAGTTTCTATGGCTAATATGGCAACCTTTGCTACATTTCCGCATAGGATTACTTATATTTGTTTAGCTTTCTACTTCTGCTTGGTCCCTTCATAAATCTATATTTATGATAACCAAAGTCGGTATCCAATACTCAAGTAGAACCTTGACTTAAAGAAAAAATTATTTTAAATCATGAACAAATTTGTATTTGTAACCGAAACTTCACTAAGCTTCTTTGGTTAGCCTCTGCAAGATACTTCTCGCAGTTTCTTTCCAGTATCCAGGCTTATTGCAGTGGAAGCAAACTCCTTTGCTATCCATATCAGTTTTGTTCTTATTATCCTTTGTTTATGCATTTCTATTTACCTTCTTGGAATCGTTCTTCTTTTCAGAAGATCCTTTGGCCCCTACCAGTAAGACTTGATCTTTCTTGGTTGGAAAGTAACTCTCAACATTTTTCAATATGTTAAACAAATCAGCGAGGCTGATATCTAGCTTGTTCATATAAAAAATTCACAACAATTGTGAAAGGAGTCCGGGAGTGAGTGCAAGATCAAATCTTGGCTCAACTCTCCATCCATGACAAAACCTGTTATCCTAATTGATCAATCAAATTGATAATGTTTAGGACTTTTGTCTGTACTATAGTGCCATTGGCCATTCTAGATCGGAAGAGCTCCTTAGATATCTGATATCTATCTGTCCTACTTTCCTCACCATTAACTACTTGATGTGAAGGAATATAGTAGGAACATCCATAGTTTCATGCTAACGCTGAAGCTCGTTACTCATGGATGCGAGCATGATGCATTGAGCCAACTGTGCATCATCTTACCACTTTCTAAAAGTAGCAATCTCTTCCTCAGAGGCATTATTCGCAACCATTGCGAGGATAAGCGATAAGGACATAAGATAGCTTTTTCACTATGAGAACTATTCTCAAATTCCTTAACCAATCCGTTTAATTTGATGCGGTTAATTTAGCATCTAATATGCTTCGCATGATGATAGTAATTTTAGACATTGTAAAATTACAGTAAATGAATTTGTAATTAATAACATTTTAACATACATTCTTTTATTAATTACCAAAATAATTTAGGTCTTGTTTTAAATTGGTATCTCCCACTATTTTCTTTAAACTATATTACCTCACTTATATAGTTCGACAAAATCTAATTAAAGATTTGCTAGTGAGAATAAGGATCCCATTTCAAATGTATATAGCCTTGTGGTGACACAACAAACTATATATAAATAAATAGGTAGACAACTTTTGTCAATTACATCAACTACGCAACTCCTTTTCTTTTGCTTCTTAGATTATTTTGATCAGTGGTGGCACATCAGAATCAAAATTATCCAAGTTAAGTCCGACCTAGCACTCCATATATTCAAAAAGAAAAATATCATCCTTGTGGTGACACAACAAAACAATATTGTTCAATTTTCTTTATAAGCATCAAATGTGATAAATTAACATCTTAAATACTTAATACTTGCCTTGTGGTGACACAACAAACTCATATTAAATATTTAATATTCTATTAATTTTATGATCTTAGAAGGCTGACGTTCGATATTCCAAATATCTTTGAACGTTTAGGACTTAATATAAAAATTGAGGGGTTTGTTATTAATTTGTCTCATCTTGTTTAATAGCGCATACATTATATATATATATAAAATACTGGCGTTATATTAATTAACATGCGAAGCATGTTTGCATAATATATAATATATATAGTATAAGCATGCATATATAGAATACTATATTCTAGGATTGATTATGGACTTTTATTCTAGTTTGGTTCACTAGAGCCACCAAGTGAACCAAAAGGTCAAACCCTTGGGTGCAAGAAATAATATTTAAATATAACTATTACATTTAAACCCGGGCTCCATTACAAACGGGTCTTCAAGTCGCTCCTCGCTCCTTGATCTCCAATTTTTAAAATGAATTCTAACTATTCCTATTACAAAACTATTTAAAATAAATAGAAACCTTCGATCAAAGCATCGAGGGAAGTACATAGGAGGAGATAGAATTTACATTAAAAAAATTAGAGAAGGCGAATCTGTGAGACCCCATTTAATAAAACTCATACATTCAATGCATCCAACTAAAATAAAATCCAATCACATCGTCAATAGTCCATAATCAATCTCATTTATTATCATACACATCATCATACGCATCAATAAATAATATTCATCTTATGAATAATAAACATTTAATATATATATTGATATCATTTAATAGGCAAATTTAGTTAATATAAAATCTATTTTTGAATCAAAATAAACTCCTTTATTTTAATCCAAATTTAAATCAAAATAAAACTATTTTATTTTAATTTATCTAATTTTGAATAAAATAAACTATTTTATTTTAATCAAAATCTTTAATCAAAATAAACTCCTTTATTTTAATTAATTATGGAATCCAATTTCATGTAAAAAAATAACTCCTTTATTAAAGGAAACACGGATTCTCTTTCCTATTCACAAATAAACTCCTTTATTTTGAATAATATGAAATCTTATTTCATATCTAAATAAACTCCTTTATTTAAGGAAATTAGGATTCTCTTTCCTATTCATAAATAAACTCTTTTATTTTGAATAATATGAAATCTTATTTCATATCTAAATAAACTCCTTTATTTAAGGAAACATATAATCCAATTTCAACTCCAATTAGTTATCATGGAATCTAATTCCATCTCTAATTAGTTAGCATAAAATTTAATTTTAAAATCAAAATAAACTCTTTTATTTTAATATTAAAATAAACTTTTTATTTTAAGATTAAACTAAATATTTTATTTTAATTATAAAATTATTATATATATATATAAATATATATTACGTTAATATATATATTATATATATAATCTCCTCCTGCCGAATCCCTTGTTGCATGGAAAATCCTTACATAAACAAAAGTAATCTCTAATTCTTTTAATAATACTCCTCCTGTTAACTAACAAATAAATATAGTAAAGTTAACAGGTAAATTTCTTGGAGGATGCACGGATTTTCATGCGCGGCCACCACATAGAAAAAAAAAATTTGGTAAACTAGTAACCGTGTCCTTTAAAACCGGGATTACCAAAAATCAAAAAAAAAAGCTCCGTGATCCGTGTATGCCTTGAACTAACGAAATCATATATATAAATCACTTATTTAATTTTTCCAAAAGGTAATCCTGTAGAATAAACGCTTAGGACTTAATATAAAAATTGAGGGGTTTGTTATTAATTTGTCTCATCTTGTTTAGCGCACATGCACATATATATATAAAATACGCGTCATATTAATTAATATGCGAAGCATGTTTGCATAATATATAATATATATAGTATAAGCATGCATATATATAATATATATTACCCGGATTGATTATGGACTTTTATTCTAGTTTGGTTCACTAGAGCCACCAAGTGAACCAAAAGGTCAAACCTAAAAAAGGGTGCAAGAAATAATATTTAAATATAACTATTACATTTAAACCCGGGCTCCATTACAAAACGGTCTTCAAACGCTCCTGCAAGCTTCCTTGATCTCCAATTTTTCAAAATTAATTCTAACTATTCCTATTACAAAACTATTTAAAATAAATAGAAACCTTGATCGTGATCGAGGGAAGTACATAGGAGGAGATAGAATTTACATTAAGAAAAAATTAGAGAAGGCGAGTCTGTGAGACCCCATTTAATAAAACTCATACATTCATGCATCCAACTTAAATAAAATCCAATCACATTGGTTGATAATTCATAATCAATCCCATTTATTATCATACACATCATCATACGCATCAATAAATAACATTCATCTTATGAATAATAAACATTTAATATATATATTGATATCATTTAATGGGCAAATTTAGTTAATATAAAATCTATTTTTGAATCAAAATAAACTCCTTTATTTTAATCCAAATTTAAATCAAAATAAAACTATTTTATTTTAATTTATCCAATTTTGAATAAAATAAACTATTTTATTTTAATCAAAATCTTTAATCAAAATAAACTCCTTTATTTTAATTAATTATGGAATCCAATTCCATGTAAAAAAAATAACTCTTTTATTAAAGGAAACACGGATTCTCTTTCCTATTCATAAATAAACTCTTCTATTTTGAATAATATGAAATCTTATTTCATATCTAAATAAACTCCTTTATTTAAGGAAACATATAATCCAATTTCAACTCCAATTAGTTATCATGGAATCTAATTCCATCTCTAATTAGTTAGCATGAAATTTAATTTTAAAATCAAAATAAACTCTTTAATTTTAATTATAAATTATTATATATATATAAATATATATTACGTTAATATATATATTATATATATAATCTCCTCCTGCCGAATCCCTTATTGCATGGAAAATCCTTACATAAACAAAAGTAATCTCTAATTCTTTTAATAATACTTCTCCTGTTAACTAACAAATAAATATAGTAAAGTTAACAGGTAAATTTCTTGGAGGATGCACGGATTTTCGCATGGCGCACACACATAAAAAAAAAATTTTACAAACTAGAAACCAGTGTCCTTTAAAACCGGATTACCAAAATCAAAAAAAAAAAGCTCCGTGATCCGTGCATGCCTTGAACTAACGAAATCATATATATAAATCACTTATTTAATTTTTCCAAAAGGTAATCCTGTAGAATAGATTCACGCCACATTTATATAATATATACCATATATATATTATAAAGCAAATTCTCCTGGCATGACAGCTTTGCTAAACCGTGAATCAAAGTAAGCATTCACGAAATAAAAAAAAAGCGAATTGGGATTACTTTTTTTTTTTTTTATATTATAAGTATTATACAATAAAATTATGCCCAATTAAATTATTCTAAACACATATCAATATACATATTAAATCTGAATAATTAATAATTCGCATAAAGGTTTGGCTCTGATGCCACTGTAAGGTTTGTAATATTCAAGAACGCAATCAAATTGCATAAATTAATAAACGATGTAAAAATCAGAGGTTAAAATTTTACAAACCATATACCCGGATCACCCTTTATGCACAATTATTAATTAAACGAAAAAGATGAATAAGAAACATACCCTTGAAGATTCGAGCTTCCTTAGGTACAAGTTCACCTCCAATCCTTTTCGCGTTCAATTTGAATCCACCGGGTTTGGTTCCTTCCTTTGATCAACGTTAGCCACCCTAGTGTTTGGCCTCTAGAGGTGATCCACCAAGGAAAAAGAATTTTCAAGAAGAAGAAGGGTATTGGCTCAAACCCTAGTTTTTTCTATCGTCAGATAGAAAAAGGGGCGTCTTCCAACAATTGGAATAACGTATGTTGTAAAAGTCAACAACCACATCACCCATAATAAGACTCCTCTTATTTATAGATGTGGGCAACCCACCCGAAACAATTAAGGAATTGAGTTTTATTTAATTAATTAAATTCTTTTAATTAATTAAAGCTCCTAATCTTATTAGGGATAATTAATTAAACTCCTTTAACTAATTTTTCTTCCTAATCCAATTAGGAATAAATGAGAGTACTTATATTAAATTAATTCCTAAACTCTTTTAGAAATTAAAATAATAATAATAATTATAATAATATTAATAAGACTCCTCTTATTAATTTATATTTAATATTTCTAAAATATTAAATAATAAATATTAAGCTATTTAATTTATTCTATCACCATAGATTAAATTAAATATACATAACATATTATTATTACGATTATGCCATTAACTTCTTAAATAATTATTCTTCCTTTTATGGTGTGACCTTTTTGGTTCTCCATATTAAACCAGGTTGTGAATAAATCAATTAGAACAATTTAATCTTATTTAAATAAATAAATTAAACAATTAATTTATTTAAATAAATAATATTTATTCTACAATAGGATAAAGCCTCCCCAAGCGATCAAAGCGACTTTCCGGATAATATAGATTTCAACATTAATCATAAAAGAACCTTTGAGTAAATAGTTACTGCATAATTCAATCCTTCCACCATACAATGTCCCAATTAAATATAAGACATGGAATTCATCACAAGTCTTATTTTATTTAATTATATGTATTTCGATCCTTAAATACAATAACTCCAAATAATGCAAATTAGAAACTCCTTTCTAATTTCATTTCGCCTTGCCAAGGACTCACTGGGTTGTCATTTATCGAATCACATAGGACATTTCTCTTCTTTTATTAGAAGTGGTAGATTCTTTATTGATCATATATTATCTCCATGTATAAACTTGTTATACCCAAGCATACCCTTTGATATACCCTAAGGGTCTTAAGGAATAAGTCAAAGTATAACTCATCATACACAAGATACTATGATGATCTCAAGTCAAGGATCACTAGACTACTATCACTACAGAATTCTATCGACAAAAGGTGTAAAACTCCATTAGGTATTCCTTAATGAGCCACGCTCAAATGAACTTATTCTCTAATAAAGCACCTACATACTGCTTTTAGTGTCTCCACACAAATGATCATGAGATCAATCATCCTCATCCAACGAAAGAAGAACGTATGTATCAATCTATCCGGATTCACTAATCCCCAATTTAGTAATCCAACGATTGGGAACTATTTTAGTTTTAAGCTTTCTAAGAATTTAGATCTCATTAGAATGATCATCATCATTATTCTAAAAGCATTGCTTAAAACTATGGGTTTATCACATATCATAAAAACAAGATCACGTAGATAATTAAAAGCCTTTAATAAATTAATACTTTTTATTAATAAATGAATAAGATTGTTACAAATTATATGCTTTATCATCAAACATGATTGGCTTGTGTGCATACTACTTTCAAATATTTCCAAGGTCATTTGACATTATGGTTGGACAATTCTTTTCTGAAGCTGATAATAGTTAAAGAGAAGCCGAGGAGTCTGACAAAGTCGTTGCAGTTCTTCAGCAGAAGCAGAGCTCATGGACATTGCATGCAGATGGATATTCTATTTCGGACATCAGTACAGCAGGCTATCAGGGGATGCTGGCAAAGAAGACAAATTACAAGAGTGTCAACTTTGTTCTCATTGATGAGAATCTTTATCGAAGGACCTTTTTCGTCATCATTGCTCAAACATCTGGTTCCATCCGAAACAGAGTATGTTCTTCGGGAAATTCACAAAAACATCTGTGGCGATCATTTGACCCGAAGTTGTTGACCTACAAAGCAAACTTGGCGAGGATATTCATGAAAAAGCAGGAGTCAAGACAGCATGATTTCGGTGGCTCATCCACATTCACTTTTTCACAACTGATCCTGGTCCTATTTGTCCTAAGGTCATAATGGTGTAAGGAGGTATGGTAGGACTCGCTGGCCATTCGATGACAGCCCACTTATTGTTCTACCCCTAGTGGTAGACAAAGGTCCTTATAATCCTATATTGATTTTACCAAGGGTGGTAAGTCAATGGTCACGATTGATCCTGGTCCTATTTGTCCTAAGTCCGCAATGGTGCAAGGAGGATCAACCAAATTCACCTCACACCTGATCGATCTCACACTTCGAAAACGATAAGTATACATTACTTTATTTTGTTCAAGTGTTGAGTTCAGTTCATTCAATATCGTTTCATTAAATTCTATCCATTAAATTCAGTTCACTTCATTTCATAAATTAACTGTTATACGCCTTATCTAGTTCATATCCTAAGTTAAGTTCATACAGATTAATTGATACTGAATTATTAACAAGAAATGTTCACTCAGAAGTAATAAGGCGTGAAGTTGATATTTTAATATTAACTGTTCACAACAAGTTAGAATTTTTACAGAAAGTTCTACAGCTAAGGATAAGGAGAGGTCATCTTCAGGCTTCTTCCTTGTCATCGTCACCATTTAAAGAGTTTAGAAGAGATGGATCTACCTTGGCCCGAGT
Organism: Panax quinquefolius; assembly: GCA_020205615.1. Classification (NCBI taxonomy): domain Eukaryota; kingdom Viridiplantae; phylum Streptophyta; class Magnoliopsida; order Apiales; family Araliaceae; genus Panax; species Panax quinquefolius. Next base: position 26,041,967 of record CM035173.1, read on the forward strand.
TTTTTCTTGCCTCTACTTCGGCAGATTTCATATCCTTTGGCATACATATGGACGATTTTATTGTTCAGCTCGACGGATTTTCTGTATTCTGCCTGGATCTCCTCACGAAAGTCTTCGGTCAGTGGTGGACCCAAATCTCTAAGGGCCCGAAGCTCTTTGAGCTTTTCTTCGAGCTTCTGACGATGTACCAGATGCTTTGATCCTTTAGCTTGACAGATCGACATTTATATCAGTGATGACCCGATGAGTGGCTTTGGTCGTTTTCAGTTCTTCTTTGACCTTGTCGATATCCTTTCGGAGGCATTCATTGTTGAGAAGAACAATGTCAAGGTTGCTTCTTTCCTTTTGCCAAACACAGACTTCAGAATGGCTTTTTCTCTTCGGTATTCTCTTCGTCATTCTCTTCGGTATTCTCTTCGGCATTATCTTCGGTATCCTTTTCGGCTTCTTTGTATGTGGGACGGAAACACACGAAGACAATGTTTACTGCAGATGACCAATATTAATTGATCGATTCATTGATGGTCAAATCTCAACTTCATTTAATCCAGTATTTCACTCCTTCACCCATCGGGCCCATGATGGAATTATCACGAACCGATGATCATCTAATTGTCGCCATACGACTTTCGCCTAGATGTAAGACCTCAAATTTTTAAATAAAAAGGAATTTCCTTTATTTATTATTTTGAAATAGTAAGGGTTGATTTGATTAATGTGGATAGTTAAGGGTTAAATCATAAATATTTCAAAATAAAAAGTGGTTATAAAATATTCATTATCGCTTCTGGGAATATTCGTTTGGTCGTGGAATATTAAATCGTTAGAATATTTTTACGACTTGCCATGACCATGTGTGGGCCCCATAACGGAAAGCGATTGGATGAAGAAAACGACAAATATAAGTTGTTTTTAAATAACGGCGTAGTTATTACCACTAATTATCTTTGTTGGAATACCGGTGGTTAAAACACACTAATACGGCGTTGTTGAACAAAGAAGCACCGGTATTGCACCAATTATTGATTCTTACGAAGAAGGCACTACTCAATAATGGTTTATGTAATTATCGCTCAAGATTTTATTGAGTTAATAATTCTTTGCGTTGATATTTTATATTCTTTGTTGTTTCAATAATTGTCATTTACGATTATTTTTTCATTATCGAAGCAATAATTCATATTATCTGAATAATATTATTAGATAACATTATTGGCAATGTCTAGAAAGTTACATCTAAGGAGAGGTTTGGTCACCTAATTGCGCTGCCAAGAAGAAGAAATTCTTATCGAAAGCCCCTCTTCCGGAACCGCCACGGTCATTAATATTGTGATTACGTAATATTATTTGTGAATAATTAATTATTGATTTATATGATGAGGAAAATATTGATTTTATGTGGATATAGATGGAAAAATTTTAAAATGACAATTGTTGAAAATTAATATTTTATCTTTTTTCGATAAAATAATTCATTTAAATATATTATTTTAATAATATATTAACGGTGATATTTTTACAACTAATGTGGGATATATGAGTATACGAGGAGGAAAGTATATTTTGTTGCAATAAATGTTTAAAACATGTTAAACATGTCGGTGGACCCCATTTATTGAATGAAATTTGATTATAGCTTTGTAAAATCGCTTCGTTTGTGGATTTTGGTCAATTTCTATTTGGAATTTGGAAAACTTTCTTCTGCAAAGTTGTAGAGAATTGAATTTTCTATAAAAATCGCGAGATTCGAATTTTCTGATGAAAGGGCTATTTATTATGAATTATTGAAGTTCAAGTTCAAATAATTGATTTTGGAAGTTTTAATTGTTTTATTTAAGAAAAACGTTTTTGCAATCCCACATGTGATATAAATGTGCTGAATTCAGTTGGTCTAAGGTGGGCTTGAATTTTTTAATTATATTATTATTTTATTAAATTTTCTCGCTTTGGTGTTCTAAAGCATTTTCCTATAAATAGGTGCTTGGGTTAGAATTGAAAATCACACCGTAAACTCAAGTTTTCTCTCTATATTATCGAGCGTATTCTTGTGAGTATTTTGAGTATACTTTGAGTATTGCTATATCTGTGCAAGTCCAAGTCATAGCCTATATCCTGTGTTTCATTTTAGAAAAGATCGATCTTTCGAGGTAAAGGATGTTATTTTCTTCTCAAATGATATTATTTCTTCAATATCATTATCTTTGAAATGTTGATCTCAAGTTTTTATCAAATTTGAAACTTTTTCATGTCTGGGGTTACTATTCATGAGTTACTATTCATGAGTTACTATTCACTTAGTTCTTATTCAGCGAGTTCTTATTCACGAGTTACTATTCACGAGTACTATTCATAAGCGTGAAGATGTTTTTTGTGGAATTTCTATCTTTTGGTGTCTGAGTTACTATTCACGATATAAGACTTTATTCACGATATCTGACTATTCACGATATCTGGTACTTATTCACCGAAAAATAAAATTTCTTCTTTTCGTCTAAAACATCTATTCCGGATACTAACTCGATCAGATCCATGTTTTGATCATTCTTGAATTTTACACCACTATGATTATTTTTGAGGTATTTTGGACGTGGATAAAACCAAGTATGAATCCTTAATCCTTAATCCTTGTCATTTTGTTTCACCGGATTCGCTTTAAAAAAAAATATTTTTCATCATCCTCGGTCTTAAATGATGATATTATGGAATATCTTTGGTACCGTAGTGCAAAGAGATGAATGATTTCTTAAGAATATCTTTGGCCCAGTAGTGCAAAAGATGAATGATTTTGAAGAATATCTTTGGCCCGTAGTCAAAGATGAGCAGTGTTTAAATGAACATGACTAATCGATGAATATCTTTGGCACTGTAGTGCAAAGATGAATATTTGATTCGGATGTATATTGATTGATGTTACAGGATAAAAGATAGACGATGAACTTTTAAATTCATACATAGAAGATAGTAGTTTGCATTCTCTACTTAACTCTTCTAATGAATTATTATTTCACCATGCGAATATTGATTTAAAATTTGTTGTCTATCAGATTCTATTATATTTTTCCTGTTGAAGACTAACGATAATTTGTTGTATATTATCTTAGTCATAATATTCTTTCTTGAAGCTAGTTGAGCTCACCCTTTTTTTCCTTTTTGTTCCATTTTTCTCGGGAGGCGAGAATATAAGCGAGTATTTAGCCTGGGTATGGAATGAAGGTTTTAGAAAGGATTGTTTAGTAGTCCTCACCATTTTTGTAAAATAATGTATCAATAAATGTGATGAGGATTTATTTGAGTATAGATATTATGCAGAAGATAATATTTGTATTCAAACTCACGCTTTCTTGTTGTAATAATAAAGTTGTAGTTGTTTCGTACCATGTATCGACAACTCTCGGATTAGGGATGTATACCTATTTTGGGGCGCCACACTAGATTCGTAAGAGAATGATTTTGTATGGCGAAGTTTTGGGTTGTTAGAAGCGGTAAAATATTTGTTGTTGTATGTTCTATTTGAGCGGGCTCTTTAAATGGACTTCCAATCTTAATTTATGTTGCCATTTGATGTTCATTCGATGGGCTTTTGTAGTCGTATTTTGGGCCTTCATTGGTCTTATATTAATTCCTTTTGTTCCGAACCGATGCCATTTATAGTTTCTATTAAACCTCCTGCTTAATAAAAACTAGAAGCAATGTTGGGTCGTGATATTTCTCTATCGGCCGAATGGATTGGGCTCTACATATTGATTAGTCCATTGGGTCTTCACTATTGAGTGTTGACATTATGGGGTCTAATCACTTTATTATCTTTGTTAATTCCTTCTAATATCGGACCAAATCGGTGGGTCGACCCATCATATACTTAAATATCTACATCTTCGACCATTGATGATGATAAAAGATATGGCCGATCGATATCTTACATGGCATTAATAAGGATTGGACGGTTGGCGGATGGTGGATGAGAGGGATGGGATTAACAGTGCCAGGAGGGTTAGTGGCACAGAAACTGTGTCCTGTAGTATATCATGTGAGGAGGTCTTCACAAGCGATGTACGTCTTCATTCATAATCACATACACACAGAGAATTATTATCTCTCTCTCTCTCAATACACTAGACATTACATTCCTCCATTGGTTAACCTTGTGAAACACGATAATCGACTCTCACGCGCTCGAGTTTATCCCTCACGGACCGACCATCCAAGCTTTTGGTGTCTTTATCGTGTTTTATTGTGATGCGAGGATCGAGGCGTCTTACGTGATTGGGACGTGACAAAAGATCCTGACGTTAACAATTAATATATAATATTAGCATAAATTTATCGTCAAATCGCGATAGGTAACAAGAATGTCTAATTAACAACGGTGAAAGGAGCCGCATGTGATTAGTGAGAAAATAATAATGATAGTATTAATATATAAAATTCAGTTATCATAAAATTAACTTCATAATTAATTAATTAATTAATTAATATAATACTAACACAAAAAAAAAAATTACCTCTCAACCTAAATGTCGACAAGCGACCCATATTACATATACCCAAACTGGTTCATAACTTTATACACAAATAGTAGAAAACATAAGAGGCAAGGGGCAGCTTCATTAAACACGCCCCTTTAATTTGATTTTCTCTCTCCATCACATCCTTATGTCTAATCGGACGTGCGGATTCGAAAGATCCACAGAGCAGTACATTGCACCGTCACACATCTTATCACTCTAATCTTTTTTCTTTAATTTGTCCTAATTAATTTTTTAAGGTCAAATAGACCAAATGTAAAATTAATAATCTAAACAATATATAAAAAATTTTGAAATAAAAAATAAATTGAGTTTGATAAGATATTCGATGTACTTTTTTATAATAATAAATTTTTGTTTATATCTAATATATTTATAATAAAAAGATAATTTTAAATATGATTAATTTGACCATAATGTACTATATACATACACATAAAAGTTTTTTAAGTTACAAGATGAGAAATAAGGAAGGTTGATGTTAGGGTTTTAAATTTTAGTCTCAAAATTATTTAAAATAATGTGTCACCGTAATATTAGTTGAATAAATCTCATATGATTGACTATGTTATAAATTATCATTAAAATATTCAATGTTAGTCCCTTTTTAATTGAAGTTTTAGGAGGAAACACAAAATTAAGAAACACAATTAATGCATTGTCTAATTGATTAAAATGAGTATAAAATCTCAATATTACCCTTTAAAATTATTAAAAAGATTAAAGATAAATAAATTAATATTTAATGTAGGGATATAATATGGTAAACTAGGTCATTAGTGCTTCTTATTATAAATCTACAAGCGACAAATAAAATGAACGAATTTCAATATATAAAAGACAATAAAAAAGAACGTTGGAAGTATGTCATTTAAGACCAAAAATTTAAGAATCCTTACATTACTCAAAAGAGAATATGTGATTTGTCATAGTTAAACTTGGCTACATATATAATCTTCTATTAATGACATTTATTTATCTTTTCTTATTCATATTAATAACATTATTATAGACCCATTTTACTATCTTTTAGTTACATAGCGTTTTAGAGTTGTGCTTGAGGAATTAAGAAAGCGATTAGATATCATTAAATATAATATCAATTGTACATAATACTCTTAAATTTTCATTTATTATCATACTTATTTCATACTCTCTCATCTTTAATATTTTTTTATGAGAGATAATTTTAGAAAAAATAATAATTTATTCTCTTAAATTATTTAAAAGCGATAAATAATTTTAAACAAATAAAATTATTTAAAACATCATATATTATATATTATGGGTGGGAGGGAGGGAGGGAGGAGGAGGAGTATTTTATTACCAAATAATAGGTTATTTTGTGCTATATATAATTATACATAATATAATGTAATATATTCGTTTAAAATTAAGGATATAATTTAATTTTAAAAGTCAAATAATCACATATTAAATTTTAAAATTGATATGACTAATAAAAATTTAAAATAAAATAAATTTTATTATATATTTATAATTTTAATAATTATATTAATTAAAATTAAATAAATTTAGATTAATTTAAAATTTAATTATTTAGCATTAAAAATCAAATTGTATCTTGAGAGGACATATATACATGCACATACAATATTGTACTGGCCGCTCTCTTTCTCTCTCCTCTTAATTTGTTCTTTTTTCTCTCTCTAGTCTTCTCTATAAAGCTCCGATCCCTCTCATAAATCACTTGTTAATCTCACTTATCCAACAAACTTCACTTCCCTTCACTCCGATCCAATACAACCAAAAAAAATAAAGAAAATGAACCCGATTCAATTCAGGCCACCGGAGACTCCAATGGAGCCAATGGAGTTTCTATCTCGCTCCTGGAGCGTCTCTGCTCTCGAAGTATCTAAAGCCTTGGCCCCACCTCCTCCATTCCTCGTCAAGGCCTTCAGCGGCGCTAATGCTGGTTCCGGTGGTGGGACCATTTTAGAGGACGTCGCCGGCGAGCTCGAAGAGGCGGCCACTGTTTCCGGGAACCCATTTTCCTTTGCCTCTTCCGAGACCTCACAACTTGTCATGGAACGCATAATGTCTCAGTCTGTAAGTATATACATATTTACAGAAATCGACAAATTATTTTGTTTTTTAGTTAGTTTGCTATAATTATGTTTGTGGGTTCTTGGATTTTTCTGTTTTTTGGTGATTGAATGTTTAAATTTAATCCTTTTTTTGTTCAACTAAGGATAGAGAATGTTTTGTTTACCATTTTTTTTGTTTCTTCATGGGTAAAATCAACCTCAACTATTTCTTGGAAATACCAAAACATTTACTTTTACTGTATTGTTTTCTAGGGAAACACAAAATGATTACAAAATTTTCAGATGGTAAATCAGTCTCCCTCTGGGTTTCTTATCGTTCAATTCCAATAATCAAATTATTGTTAATTTAATCAAAACCCACTGGCAATTATCAAAGGGTTTGTTTGTTTTGTTGTGAATGATTGGATTATTGTGGCTTTACAGAATATTTATATAATAATTAGTGTGGAAATGGTGTTTAATAATTAGTGTGGAAATGGTGTTGTTCTGAAAACAGCAGGAGGTATCACCACGAACTTCTGGTCGTCTCTCACACAGCAGTGGCCCTCTAAACGGCTCTCTCACTGATAGCCCCCCTGTCTCTCCCTCCGAAGAAGTTGATGACAAGGTCTTTTCTCTCTATATACTTACATACATATATACATATATATATATATATATGTTATAATATGTATACCTTTATGTTCTTGGTTCCGGCGGAAAAATCTGACATGTTTAGCCGGAAACCGATGTACACCCGCGAACCCAGATGGATTGAACAATGCTATTGTTTGTTTATTCATTTTCTGGGATAAAAAGCAACAAATTCTGAAACACACAGAAGGAGAAGGAAAAAAGCAGAGCGCAAATATATATCAGCTTTCCCTTTTACCAAAAAATTGTACTAGTACCATTTAGATGCTTTCCTTTTCTCTGGGTATTAGTACTCTTATTGAAATATTATCACTTATTATTACCCGTGATTACTGTTCTGTTCTACTATATTTTAATGATTCTGCTGTCTGGCTTTACCAATACAAGATGGTTTCACAATTTTGTTTCTATGTAAGAAGATAATAATTTAATGGAGATAGTAGCTTGTAACTGGTGATCCTTCAAATGATAAGGTGCCCGGGATTAAGGGTGTAAATAAACCGAGTCGAGTTGAGTATTGAGTTGCTCAGATTTGGTTCACAAAATTTATCGAGTATAAAATAAAATTTGATTGAGATTCGTTTAGCTATCGAGTCGAATACGATCCCGAATCGAGCCAAAGCAGTTTGAATTTTTAGAACTAATATGATCCGAGCATCAATAAAAAATTGCAATTTGAGGAGGTTTGAATAATTTATCGAACTTTAAAATTTGCTCATATTTGACTCATTTATATTTCGAAATCGAATTTCGAATCGAACTTTTAATCGGAAATGAAGACGAATCGAATTTTAACTGTTTCTTTCATTTTACTGCCCTTATCCGGGATGGTAACTAATACTATAACCACTCGTGTACCAATTAATTGCTGCATATGGGATTGTGAAATGAGTTTAAGTTATCAAATTGACCTTTTTCTTGGTAATCTAGCACGGCTAAAATGAGTCCTAATTTAACACACTTTAGAAGGATATATGACCTGCCCATTTTTTATTTCTAGTCAATTGAGTTTTCAGATTACCAAATGGTCCATAAAGTTTGGTGGAGAGAAATGAGAAAAATTGGAAATTTGTCATGGAAATGGCCACCAAGTGATTCATGGTGATCTTGGAGTTGGTCCTACTTTATCACACAATTTAAGAGAGGTACAACTCTAGTGGTGCCAAATCATCACAAGTTGGGTGTGATGCCTTCTTAGCACATTTTTTCAGTGGACACTATCATTAAATTGTACTGTTAGTTTCAAGATAGGTGCATTATGTACACCCTGTGTTAACAGAATTATCCACTGACACTATATTTTGTCTGTAGTTTTGTCGTCTGAATAATTCAGTCAACACCCAGTACCGAGGCGGAGCCACTGGTGGCGCCTCCCCTGCTGGGGGAGGAAAGACGGTGGGAAGGTGGTTGAAGGATAGGCGAGAGAAAAAGAAAGAGGAAGCAAGGGCACTAAATGCCCAGCTTCATGCTGCTGTTTCAGTGGCTGGAGTTGCTGCTGCTATTGCGGCTATTGCTGCTGCCACAGCTGCCTCATCTGGGACAGCAAAAGATGAGAAGATGGCAAAAACTGATATGGCCGTGGCTTCTGCTGCTACACTGGTTGCTGCACAGTGCGTTGAAGCAGCTGAAGCAATGGGCGCAGAACGGGATCATCTGTCATCGGTTGTTAGTTCAGCAGTTAACGTTCGGTCCGCTGGCGATATTATGACATTAACAGCAGCTGCTGCTACTGGTGAGTAAATTAATGAATTTTTATGGGTAATTATGTAATTTCTCATGGTACTATATGTGTGTGTGTGTATGCAAGTTGGTAATATTGCTAGATCTATTATTTTAATTACTATGTGCTTAACTGTACTTTGCCCAGGGAAATTGTGTCATTAATTTATGATTTTATTCTATGAATGTTGAGAGCCTAAAATTAATGTCAGTTTAATTTGTATCAGTTGTTTATGTTAAATTGACAAAAATGCCTTAGATTTTGTTAAATTTTATGCCTAATAGAATACTTTTGGATTAATTTGTATTGGTTGGGTTGTAGCTCTGCGTGGTGTGGCCACATTGAAGGCTAGAGTGCTGAAGGATGTGTGGAATATAGCGGCAGTGATTCCAATGGAGAAGGGAACGAATGTTGTTGGCAACAGCGGGAGTAATGGTAGTTCAAATGGTAGCTTCAGTGGGGAACTTGTTCCTGAAGAGAATTTCCTTGGTATATGTAGTCGAGAATTTCTTGCCAGAGGTAATGAGCTCCTCAAGCGCACGCGCAAAGGTAACTAATTTTGTTTATTGTTTGGTTGTAGAGCAAAACTTGAAAATGCAAAGAATTTGTTTGTCTTGTATGGCTGCATTAACCAGATGAGAATACAAATTCCACTGTGTTAAACACTATTAACTAACATATTGGGTATTTGATTTCTATGAATCTAAAGATTTTAGATTTTGGTTTTTAATATATTTGGAATGGTTGTATTGGTATATTAAAACATGATGGTGGCTTGATAGTGTTTATGTCATTGACAATGCAGGTGATCTTCATTGGAAAATAGTGTCAGTTTATATCAACAGGATGAGCCAGGTTGTTTTTTTTTATTACAATTGATTGATTAGCAAAATATTTTTTAAAGTCTCATGAAATCTAAACACATTATACATGATCATTTGGGGTTTGATTATGTAGAGAAATAGAGAAAGGAAAATGTTTTTTATTATATATATTACAATGTAAAATAGAGAGCCTTTATATAGGCTTAGAACTATAGTACATTTGAAAAGTAAATCAATCATCCCTTAATCATGCAATTTTCCTTTAATCATTTAATCCCCCTAATCATGCAATCTACCAAGTTATGCTATAAGAATAATATCATCTAGATTATCTACTAATAGATTACATTTTTAGGGACAGTAGAAACCTGATAATTACAAACAGAAAAGCTAAAGTTATTCATGATAGAACTGAATGGACCAGCTTTATTTCTTGTTCATATATGTGATTGCAATCTATATGCATCTTACAAATTATATGCTTTTGCAGGTGATGCTGAAGATGAAGAGTAGACATGTTGCTGGGACCATCACCAAAAAGAAAAAGAGTAAGTTGTTATTGCTTTTATCTCTCTCTTTTCCTCTCATGATGTGAACAGAATTGGAGGTGCTTTTGTCTTCCTACCATTTGGGGATCTGGGAAAGCAGAGTGGGAAAAGATCAAAAGATGTCATCTTTAATTTATTTATTTTTTCTATTTTGAATTTGTGTAGATATGGTGTTGGAGGTGCTGAAAGATATGCCAGCTTGGTCGGGCCGCCACTTGCTAGAGGGTGGTGAACACCGGAGATACTTTGCGCTGAAGACTGTATGCCGTGGAGTCGTAGAATTCGAGTGCAAGAATCAGAGGGAGTATGATATCTGGACTCAAGGTGTTTCAAGGCTATTGACAATTGCCGCTGAAAGGAACAATAGAAATAGATCATAGAACATGAAGTTTCCTGTACAAGGGCTATAGAATTGGCAAATGGGACATTTGGGAATGGTATATTGCTAGAATGTTATGGCTTTGTTTTTGCTTTTGATCTAACCATATGTTTTGAAATTTTGTGGGGTGCTTTCTTTCTTTCTTTCTTTCTTTTCTTTTCTTTTTTATTTTATTTTTTGGGTCATGCTATTGTAAAAAGGTGAAATTAATGTATAAATTATTAGAATGGGTCCTCAATCCTCTCTTACTTAGAGAATATGAATTTTGGGATTCTGTTTTTTGTTTTGAAGTGTTAAAGGTAAAGTGAATTTGAATGAAAGCAAGGAAACAAGCCATGTGAGTCAAGTCTTTGTTGATTCAATGTAGAGGAAAAAAGGGCAATCTTGGAATAGGAAGCCAGTCAAAAAGAGGAGCAAATCGGAGTAAAGAATGATATGTAATAGTATCAGAATATAAAGACAAGCCATTGATTCTTTGAGCTTTGTTGAATCATGTGGGATTTCAGCATTCTTTATTCCACTTCATCCAAATATGATTTGTCCTCATCAGTTGGTCCCTAATCACACTTTATATGATAATTTAATTGAATCAACATTATTTGGATATTTTTCTTAACAAAACAACAAGATAAACCCAGTAAAACTATTGTATACCATTTACTCCATTCGTTCCAAAATTAGAAATACAATTTGATTTTTGAGGTCAAATGACGACATATTAAACTTTAGAATTGGTATGACTCGTAAAAAATTTAAATAAATTTGATAATTTATAGTTTTTGTTATATACTATACAACTATAATAATTATATCAACTAAAATTAAATAAATTTACATTAATTTAAAGTTCTTGTTTGACCTCAAAAAAAAGAATGGAGGGAGTATGTCACAGGAAATGAGTAAAACTATTTTTGTCATTTTTAAAGCTGCAAACCATTGGATATTTATAAAAAGTAAAAAAAGAGAGACCTCACCCCGTTGGTTTATTTTTGAGGACCGATAGAGTATTATTTTTGAAATAGATTGAAGATTCGGGTGGAAAATACAATTCCAAGTGGCACAAAAACCTAAACCCATATACGTATATGAAGTATGCATGAATCTAAACTGGCTGTGATTGCCTCTTTCGCAAAATCCTTCTCCACAATCTGAAACCCTTCCATTTGTTCACATTTCCACACACATACAAACTTTTTTTCTTGAAATCGAGGTATGACAAATTATTATAATACTCCTCCAATTAGATATTATTATACAAATAGACTTTTTGAAGTCAATTTGTTATATTATAAAATTCAAAATTGATACAAAATAATTTAATTTTAATCAACACAATTATAAAAATCATAAACTATCTAAATATTACTAGTTCTAAAATTTATAATTTTCACAAGTTAAATGAAATATATCAATTTTAAATTTGAAAATCAACTTTAAAAGACCAACCTTGTTCCTATATTTTGGTTCAAAAATTAAATTTTCAACTATCTCTATGATTTCAAGAATAATGTTTTTGCTATACAATGCATGGATCCAAAATGAGTGATCCATGATGAAAAGCCACTAGCAGTAATAATTTGGAAGAGTTAGCTAGCTAACACTTTGACAAATGCATGGATTAACATTACTATTTTCCATATACCACATGATACTGAATACGCTAGTTAGAATATACATACATAGCTGAATATACTTGTTTGTACATGTAAGATCAGAGGCAGTGCAAATTGAGAGAATCTATTCACTTGCATCGAATTCAGCCAACAGAGCCAGGAACAGGTTTATTATATCCAGATAGAGAGCGGATGCAGCTGGGACAAACTCATCATAGTCAAAGCGCTTGATCAGGTTGTCAGTATCATATATGATAAAACCAGAGAATATGATGGCTCCAACGCATCCATAGATCATCATCCCTAATTTTCCCATAGGGAAAAAGATCTGTTTGTTTGCAAATATGAAATATGGCACATGAATCAATGTTAAGGTAGGGAGAGAGAGAGAGAGAGGACAAACAAAAACTATATATTGGACAGATCCGAGCTCCTGCACAACTACAAGAAGCAAAAGATAGAAGCTCCACGTACCTGAATTAAACTGAAAACCATGAGCACCAGTAGAGAAGTGAATAGAAATGGCCACAAAAACTGAAAATCATGTCCTCTCTTGGCAGCCCAGAATGTGTAGAGGGTAAGACCAATTACCACAACACAAGTCAATATTCCAGCCTCCAGAATGACTTTCCCTGATGACAATGAACCATATTACTATATTAGCATAGTTTTTAAACTATATTCTCGTTTCAATTGTGATTCAAAAGCTAAAAGAAAAAAGATGATGAATTTTTTATTTTAATTTGTAATATGCAGTTCCAATTTTACCAGCCATCAATATACGGTTGTGACTCTTATATATCATGATGTTCCATATACGTAAAAGGACACTGATTATAAGACTTCTAATTAACAAGACATGGATACCAATTCTAAAAACTGGTGATCAAAACACCATAATAATGCTAAATTATCCAAAGTTCAGAACTCACAAAATATTCCATGGCATTGCAAAAAATAAACCTAGTTAAAAAAAGATTTATTTACATAAGCAATCACAACAAAATGGCAGAATACAATTAGAAACTGAAATTACTCTATTCGCAGTGAAACACAATATAACATTCACCAAATTTCGGGTCAGAAAACAAAATGGCCTTAAAAATGCTCAATAATTGATATTTAACAAACAAACTTTCATTAATCCAACCACAATAATTGATTTTCTCTATCATGTTAATTTTTCTATTTTTTTATAATAATAATAATAAAACTCGTGGTTGCTAATGATTTGGTTTTTGTGGTAGCTACTAATATGAATCGTTAAAGATATTAGAGTCAAATTCAATATGGAATGTTGAAGATAAAATAATTTCGTGCTATTAAAAACTAAAATAAAGCTGCGCTTTCAGTTATTTTCCCTCAAAAAAAAAAAAACAAAGTACGGATCCCACATGTTATTCATTTAATCCAATATGGAAGGAATACAAGACTTATCCAGGGAATAAAGTTGACTAGATTTTTAAGCTATTGCTCGGCCCGGTACACATGAACCTTCTCACTTTTTTTTTATAGGAAAGTTTGGCCACAAGTACGAGGATTGAAACCAGAGACCATCTTCTACATACAAGACTTGAAAAACTATTACATATTGTTAGGGGCTGTTTGATAAAAATTTAATGAAACGATTATGAATGTTTAAATAATCTGAATGAGCTGAATGAAGCTGAATACTGAATAAAAAAAGATGTTCGATAATTAATAGATCTGAAACATCTTAATAACATTTTTTTTACTATTTTACCTTTCTAAACTATGTTGAACAAATATATAATTGTATGGATGTACTAAAAAATTAAATACAATATTTATTGTACAACAGATAAAAATAAATTATTAAACAAAGTATTGAATAATTCAAAGAACACCTTTTTATGGATAAGTGGCTTGACTCACATTCACTATTGAGAGGGGAGGCTACTGTAAATAAATAAAAAAGGAAACCAAATCAAAAATGCAGTACTCCTATTCCTCTGTCTCAATTTTCTACTATTCCTCCATCCCTTTCCAATTTTTTGCTTTGCATTACTCCTATTCCTCCATCTCCTTCTCAATTCTCTATTATTCCTCCACCATGTCCAATTTTTTTCTTTCCAGTACTCATATTCCTCCATCTCTTTCTCAATTTTCTACTAGTCCTCCACCCATTTCCAATTTTTTGCCAAAGCAGTGTAATGGCAACATGCCGATAGCTTCCATTTGGGTGTATGTGGTAAGTATTGTAGGGTCATTTTTGAGTTTGATGTAGTGTTTGATTACTGAATTTCAATGTTTAGAGTCATGGGTGGGGTTTTGCTTGGGTTTGAAGGGGAGCTAATGGAGGTTTGATAATATACAGGTATGGTCATTCTGAAAGAGGGGGCTACAAGTGTAAGGGGAGCTGATGGAGAAGATGAAGGGCATCATGCGTAAAAAAAATTCATTCAGTAGCTTAGGAATGATTCAACCAAAAAAATATCAGCTTATTCGGTCAGGTCTAATTGGACTTACCGATTCAGCCATTAAGATCATTTTTATTCAGAAGCCATTCAGATACATTAAATTCTAAACAAACAGTCTCTTATAGTTAAATATCTAAGAAAAAGCTGGGTTCCCCAACCAAAACCTCAAAACAGGCTTCAAACCCACCTGGTCAACAAAGGCATAACTTATTATTGCCTAATTAAGAATAAAACACGAAAGAAGCAAACCAATTTGTATTCTGAAACTCACCATAATTATTAGGGCAAGCTTAAACTACAATTAATTCAGCACTTTAGTGGATGCCCAGTCTTAGCATAGAAATTGAAGCTCATATATTACCAATTATGATATGACAGTTAAGGATTAAAGATGGTCGATTATTTCATATTAGCAAACACAAGGTTCACTTAATTATTGCATCTAAATAATTTTTTTCCTAATCTAAACATGTTAAACATGTAGCTGAAGCACAATTTATAGGATAAGGGATCTGGAAATGTTAATCCAGACAATTATTATTTTTAAAATAAAAAACAAAATCAAGAATTGGCCACTCAAAATTCAGAAAATGCTTTATAAACCATATAGATCACCTAAGTTTTTTGCCTCAATAGGCTTATCACAACTATATAACGTTCTTCGTAATCATGAACACCAGGATTATTTGTTTTTAATTTGTTACCTAAATTGACTTTTATCAGATATCACACTATGATACTTTCTTGTAACAGATACCTACGTAAAAAAATAGAAACATTTATTTCTTCTATAATGGTGTCAAGCATAGAGGGTTTTTTAGGGTTTTCTGTTCATCCAAACAGCATGGAAGAGTTATTCACAATGTAAATCCTTGTGGACAAAACAAGATTGAATCTCCATAAATAAAGATTTACATATATACCTTCACTTTTTCCTATTTTAATTTCAAAAAATCAAGAGGAAGAAAAAAAGATACTCCCCCTTTCTCTAATTATTTGACGTTTTAGATTTTTTTATTTGTCCCTAATTATTTGATATTTGTTCAAATCTAGTAGAATTAATGATAATTTTTCCAAAATTACCCCTCATTAAACTCTCTCTCTCCTTATCTCAACAAAACTCTCATTCCAACAAAAGATTTAAGGGTATTATAGACAATTGAGTACTATATTTAATGCTTTCTAATCATTATCTTAATTCTTGTGTCGACCTCTAAAACGTCAAATAATTAGGGACAGAGGGAGTATTTATCTGTTGTTTCTTTCATTCCATCTGTTTGAAACCCTAAGAGCATTCACAACAGTTTCTCTAATAAATTTTTTATCCCCAACTTTGAAGTCATTATCCAACAGTTTTCTTATCTTTATTTAACTCTCTATTTTAATCTCTATATAGGATTTTACTCTCCAGAGTGAGTGAGTCAAAAGACAGTTCTCTATATATGCAAAATGACATTTCACACCCTTATTAAAGTGGACAACTCATCAATCATACACATATTGACATTATTGTCACATGACTTTTTTACTACTTCATTTTCAAATTATAAATTTAATATTAACTTATTTTTTAAAAATTAATTTCAAACGTATTCAAATTTAAAATTAATATAAATTTATTTAATTTATGTCCATATAATTATAAAAATTATAAATGTACTATTAATTATAAAATTTATTATTTTCAAATTTTAAATTAAATGAATCATATTAATTTTAAATTTAAAATATCACAAATTAACTTTTTAAAAGTTAATATTGATCTTATGTACATTTGCACATTTGCGATTACAATCAATTCAATACTCACTTCATAAATTACTTCAAATTTAAAATAAAATAGAAGTTATTAAATAGTGGAATACAATTGATAAATTATACTCTCTTTTATAAATTATAAGATTATTATTAATTTTTATAAGTCAATTTGATGCATTCTCAAACTTAATAATTTTGTTAAGAATTGAAAAAATAATAAATTTTATAAGTAATAGTATTTTTTCTAAATAAATTACAATATGTATTGATTAAATTTATATTAATTTTAAATTTAAAAATATCACATACTTACTTCAAAAAAAATTAATAAATTAATAGAGATTTTATAATTAAAAACAAGAGAATGTAGTATATTACATCTTTAACATGTTTTGACTGCCGGAACTTTAATATTTTAACTTTTAAATTTCATTATTTAAGGAATCAATACAAGGAATCTTTTAAAAATTGAATCATTATAATGACCCAATGACACTGTAGAATAAGGATAGAAATAAGGAAATTATTGTAAATGACATAACAACCGTTGTTTTCTCTTTTTTAACCAAACAAGGGCCTCTAGCTGGGGCTATCATTTATTTCCATTAACAATTACAAACCACACAAAATATATATGAGATGAACAAAAACAAGCAAATGTGTATAAAGAAATTACAAAACAAATAATATAGGTTTGATTCTTAATTACCAGATCTCATTGAGCATGACATCCCCACAGCGAAAGATATCAGCAAGGTAAACAGCAAGAGGAGAATCAGATTCGCAGGGTGACGCTTCTGAAAGACGTGCAATGGCCACAAAACTGCACAATTTGAAGAACCCAAAAATTAAACTCCCAAAACAAATAAAACAGAAATCAAGACACAAATTAAATAATTAAGACGAAAATTGGAGGGTTTTACGTACTTATGAAGGTTAGAACTACAATGCAGATGTAGACAGCGAAGCCAGCCGTGGTGTGAAGAATGAAATCGGGAATTGGCTTGATCAGAACGACGGCGAAGGCAACGGCGACCGTCAGAAGCATCTGCATGCAGAGAATGGCATAAACTTTGCGTATAAAAGCCCATCGGAGTTTCGGGTTTTCCATCATTGTCGGGTAAAGTATCCCATTACCGGCCTCAAGGTCAATTCCTTTGGTTCCAAACGCCATCGTTGAAAACAGAGGAAACTAGAGAAAATTGAAAGAGGGATTGAGTTGTTTATATGTAATTTATATATATATCAACCGCAGAGGATTGATATACATATAGACAGACGTAGGTAGGATTAGGGAAGAGAAAATGCAAGGAAGGTTCTTGATTTTAGAATGAGAGCCTGTAAATGAAGGACTTATTAGTTTATAGGGAGGTTATCAAAATCACGCGCCAAGCTTCTGTTGATCAATATTTCTATATATAGCCAACAAATTTAAAAAAATAATTAACAAAAAAAATAATGTATATATTTTATATATAGATTTTTGATCAAAATATGAAGAGGAAGTCTGTTGTGGATTCTGTGTATTTTGCAATGGGAGGCTTAGTAATGGTGGTTTTATATTTGCCATATTAGAGCAAATCCAATGGGGTGCTATAATTGGTTTTATAGTCAAATTATAGCACCAAATGGCAAAAACATAAATTCAACCCAGTTTTATAATTAGTTTTAAAATAGCAAAATGCTATACTTGGTTCTAAATATAGAGTCATCCTTTGACATCTCAAACCCCAACTGAAATTAACAGAAAATCAAGAATCGGACATACCTAAAACTGAACGAAAAGTGGCCGAAAAACATGGAACCCGCCGGAAAGTGTCCAGTACGCTGCCGAAAAACATTGAACCCGTCGGAATTTGGGACCCTGGTAGCTAGCTTTGATCGATTGCATGTACCTTCTCTCTCATCAGTAGCGTCTGCACCATTGCAACTTCATCTTCATCAGAGGAATCTCCGTCGAAATCTCCCCGCAATACCCTCTTGGTTAACTTGTTCATGATTTTAGTTTGGAAAGAAAAGTATATCAGGTAGATGAGAATGGGTGTGGTGGCTTATTGAGGTTGAATGTGTATTTATAGAAAAGTTGGATAGAATGGTGGTTGAAAAAAGTTAGATGAGAAAGTTGGGTTGAATGGTGGTTGAGGAAAGTTAGATGAGAAAATTAGATAATAAAAATATCTGGGTTGAATGGTGGTTGAAAACGGTGGAATGGGGGTGCTATAATTGTGGATTGAAAAATATCTGAAATTTTAAGTAGAATGGGGGTTGAGAATGTTGGGAACGTGGAGTTAAAAAATTAGATCACAATGGGGTTGAAAATAACGTAGATAGTTGAATTGGAGTTGAAAAAGTAATTAACAATGAGATGGAGGGAAAGTTAGTTAAATTTGAAACAATTTGGTGCTAAAATAGAACCAACCACTGGAGACCGGGTTCTATTTTAACACCAAAAAACACTTTTTGGTGCCAAAATATAGCAATGGCTATAGCCATTTTGACATTACCATTGAATTTGCTCTTAGGTAGTTATCTAGGAGAGTAGATCCTCTGTCTCCATTTTTTCTGTTTTATTTGTGTCCTCCCACTTAAATTTTGACACCTAACCTTTTACTTAACACCAATTAACTTTAAAATTAAATAAAAGGCCAAATATCAAAATTTAAGTTAAGGAACACAAGGAGACAGGGAAAATACGGATAGAGGATCTGCTCTCGTTATCTGACGAGTGATGACGACGAATCTTTTCTTGCGGGGAGCACTAATTTTTCACGATATTTAAGAAAAATGTATTAATTCAAAACCCAAAAATGAAAAAGGGGGAAATTCTTAACTCTAATAATTAGACCTGGCAAACGGGCGGGCCCGACCAAAACGGGTTGGACAAGTGACGGACGGGCCAAAAAATGGGTGGGCTAAAAGGTCCGGTTTTCTTGGGCAAAAATTTCGCAAATTTAAAGTTCTACCGTGGATGGCGGTAAGTGGGGTAAACTCATGGGCGAGACCACTTTGTGCCTATTTTATGCTATTTTTTGGTTTTGCCTAAACCAAGTGGCCGACCCATTAAAACCAAGGCCAAAAAGCCCAAATTTTATTGAGCTAAAATCATGCACCTTTTCGACCGTGATTTTGAGGGTTTACCGACCATGAACTTGGGTTGCATAGTTGCCATGTCTACAAACAATAAAGCCTATTTTTCCAGCAAGATCATAACGCACATAAACATTTGATTCATTTATTATTATGGATCAATTACATATTTTATTACAAATTTTAAAATAATTACAACAATAGTGCACTCATAAAATATTTATAAAAATAATAGACTTCCCATATTTATTTACAATATCAGTGCAATTAGGATTCCTTAATTTAAGGAATTAGTATGCAATTAGTATTACTTAATTTGATCTGCCCAACTCATTTACAGTCAAACCAACTAACCCCTATCCATCCAACTTTGGCTGTTGCCAGCAAGCTCTGTTTTCTCTCTCATCCATGGCCTCTTCAGATCTCATCACCTCAATTTTCAACTACCAACCCCACTCCGTATGAAACTCCAAAGGCAGACAAAAAGGAAAAGTCTTTTGTGCCTTTCATCAAGCTTTTTGCTCCTGTATCCGTAACCTTCTCTTGCTCTTCCTTGATCATGGATTTCTTCTCCAGCCTTCGCCAAGTCTTTCCTCCTTGTCATGGTCCCCATGGATTCATTGCATAATTACATTATTATTAGTTTTTTTATTTGTTACTATACTAGACACTGTTACCATACTTTTTGTCTACCTTACTTTTTAAATTTTTTTAGTATGTAATATTTTTTATTTGTTATTATACTAGTGTAATTATTTACTAATTGTTGTATATTAATGGATCTGTGGGGATAAATGTTTATTCGTAAGCAATTATTTGTGTTTTCATAGTGCATTTAGTAACCAAACCTTCATACCAAGGTAACCAAACTGTCATATCAAAGTAACCAATCAACCTCCACACTTTTAATTTTTTCTCAGTGCAGTTGGTAACCAAACCTTCAGATCAAGGTATGCAAACCTTCATACCAAGGTAACAAAACCTTCATACCAAGGTAACCACTTCACATCCACACCTGCAATTTTTTCATAGTGCAGTTGGTAGCCAAACTTTCAGACCAAGGTAACCAATTCAGTTTTATTAAGTTACCAATTTCGTTTGAATGTGATGCAGTTGGTAGCCAACCATTCATACAAAGGTAACCATTTTAAGTATTTGTGAGTAACAAAATAGTCATAAAAAAAATTCAGAACAGTAAAAGTTACATCTATTTATTTTTAAACTTTTTGTAGGGTGAATCTTCTTTTTCTTCTCATTGGCGTTTTGGACAACGGAGATTCGCGGTGGTGTAGCGGCGGAGTAGCGAAGGAGAAGCCGATGGGAAGAGAGAAAAATGAAGAGAAAGGTAAAGAGACTTATGACAGACGATTTTGTTGATAGCTTTAATGGAGCATGAGTCTATGATTTTTCTAGTGGTACATGCTTTCGCCATAGACGGACACTAAAAAAGTAAAAACTGAAACAGAGCCCAATTTATATGTACAAATATTTTATTTATTTATTTACTTATTTGTTAACCTATTATTTCAAAGTGTATGTGAGGGGAGATGAAGATTTGGATTTGAATATTTGAATTTGAATTTATTTTTGTTGTTAGATCCCAAATATTTGAATTTGAATTATTATTTATGACAGTTATTTCTCCTTGATTTTAAGTTTCCTTATTAATGTAAATTGTACTATTTTTGTAATATGGGTCCTAATTACAATTTTTTATAATTATTTTGTTGATGCATTAATGGTGTAATTACTTTTTAATTTTTGTATATTTCTATAAAGAACCCTATTATTATTTATACAAAGAGTATTTTATTACAATATATATCGAAATATGATCCTTTTACACTTGTGATTTTAATATTTCAGACTTTATATTAGCATACTCCAAGTATACTTAACTAAATAAAAGTGACCCTAAATTCATTTTCGGCCTCACCTGGAAAACCGTATTTATAATTTTCAATGTATTTTATTGTATTTTACCATTAAAAAAAGTAATACATGTATATACTTATTAAATTTGTATACTTATATTAAATCTGTATAATTTGATTATAAAATTATAAATACAATTGATGCTGCTCTTATGCTCCCTCTGGAATTTGTTTATGGACCCAAAGTACTTCTCAAAGTTTAGAAGAAAAGAGAGGAGTGGAATTTAAAATTTATGCCAGAAAAAGAAAATAGAGTAATTTATTTATTTTTTGTTTGTGTTTAAAATAATATTTTTTTTATTTTTATACGAAAAAGAAAAGAGTGTTGTAAGACCTCGAATTTTTATAAAATAAAATTATTCAATTTTTCTATTTAGTAAATGGTTAAATTAATAAAAGTTAAAGTTAACGGTGATATATATATAATTTTCAAAATACGCAAAGTGGTTATAAAATACTCATCATTGCTTGGGAATATTCGTTTGGTCGTGGAATATTCTTTTTTGCTCAGAATATCCGCACGACGCCGCTAAACCAAACCAGTGGGCCCCATAATGTAATAACTATCGGATGAAGAAAAAACGACAAGTTTGAGTTTTTATAAATAACTACGTAATTGTTACCAATTAACACTTTGTTGGAATACCAGTGGTTAAAATACGTAATACGCGTGGTTGCAGACAAAGATAGCATTACGATATTGCACAGTATATTTGAATTATTGATTCTTACGTAAGAAGGCACTACTCAATAATTGTTACAGTAATTACTGTTTAATATTTTATTTTATTGATTCAATAATTGTTGCGTTGATATTTTATATTATTGTTGTTTCAATAATTGTCACCAAGACAAGATTTCCCATTATCGATCAATAATTCATATTATTTGAATAATATTATTAGATATCATTATTGGCAATGTCTAAAAAGTTCTGTCAAGGAGAGGTTTGGTCACCTAATTGTGCGTCAGTAAGGAGAAATCCTTATCGAAAAGCCCCTTCTTTCCTAGGAACCACCTGGTTGTCATAATTGTGATTCTGTAATATTATTTGTGAATAATAAATTATTGATTTATATGATAAGGAAATATTTATTTGATGCAGATATAAATGATGGACTTATTTATGTGGTTATAAATGAATGAATTAATGTTGAGGTGTTTTATTAGTATTTTTGTCGGAATGGAGGTATTAAAAATCAAATCAGTATTTTTACAATATATTGCGTGAGTTATAATTTTTAATCCGACCGTCGGATCGTTGTGATTTTTGGATATGTTATACATATATAAGTAGAGTATATGTCCACAAATTTTGAACCGTTAAAAATGAACGTATAATTGGTTATGAATTTTAAGAGGTGACTGATTCGAAAATTAGGTTTATAAATAATTTTTGGTGGATAATTCTAGAATGAGTGGGCCCCACCTATGGTTGGTGAAGAAATGTGCTGAAATTCTAATTCAAAAATGGTGGGTGGCAATAATAATGTGTAAAAGCCATCAGTAAGTAGCAGGTCAAGTCTGCTGCTACAAGGCTTAACATTTTCCTATAAATAGAGGCTAAGTTAGAATTGAAAATCACACGTAAACATAAGCTTTTTCTCTTTCTCTCTCTATATTATTAAGCATATTTTGTGAGTATTTAGATACTTTGAGAGTTCTTTATTCAAATCTGCAAGGTTCCTTCGACTTTACATTCCGGCCGAAATCGCTTCTTTTCGAGGTAAGGGATTGTAAGCGATATTGTCGTTATTATGTAAGGGATTTTAAGGGTTATTATGTTTCTTCAGTTTTGTAATTTTTCTGACCTTCAAAAATTCTGGAAAAATTTAAAATGATATTTTGATGAGTTTTCTCGATTGTGTCCAAAAATGACGATTTTTGGATATATAGATTAGGAGTTATGGATTTTATGAGAAAAGACTATTTTAAAAGTGAACCCTTATAAATCTTTGTGGTTAACTCCAAAATTGGTAAAATTTTTATTGGGAGTACATCTATATAACATCAGTATATTCTGTAAATTTCAAAATTTTTGGACAAACGTACAATTTATGATAAATGTCTAAATATTCGGCAGTTTTGGCCATGTAAAAAATAGTAAATGAATTTTAAAAATTCTGAGAAAAATATATGTTTAATATGGGACTATATTCTGCTAAATTCCAGAAAAGAAATATTTTTGGAACTGATTTGGTATTTTTCATAAAAATGGTCTAGTTATGAGTAAATGAATTAAATATGTTATGTGGAGTAAGAAAATTGAAAAATAGGATTTTGTAGCTTAAGAATCCTATATGAGTTATATGCAGATTTTTGATGAGGGTTTTGGTTACTGATGATGAAATCTTATGAAGTTGGCATTTTAGGATGATTAAATGCATTAATTAGTAAAGTGTAAACAATTGAAATAAATTGTTTATATGTTTAAAAAATGTTATTTTTTCAATATCATTATACCGAAATATTGGTATGAATTTTATTGTGAAATTTCTACCTTTTTTATGTCGGGGTTACTATTCATAAATTACTATTCACGAGTTATTATTCACGGGGTACTATTCACGACAAAATTGGTTTCTTTTTCTGACCAAGTTATTGTTGATTTATGAATCTTACTCTTGAAATTAAATTCATGTTTTGATCATATTGTTTTTATTATCATATATAACATTTTTATAATCCTGGTGAAGAAATTTCTCTTTGACTTGAGTGTAAAGATGGGTAGATTATTGATATGATCGTGACTATGGGTTCTCTTTGGCAAGTAGTGCAAAGATGAATTGTTGACTAGTATGATCATGACCATTGAATTTATAATTGAATATCTTTAGCTTAAGTGCAAAGGTGAATTGATCAACATGGTTATAATTATTGTTTATATAAATTCTGAAATGAATATATATTTCTTTGATATATTAATATCTTTGGCCCGTAGTGCAAAGATGACATATTGTTGAATATCTTTGGCCTGTAGTGCAAAGATGAAGTGTTGATGAATATCTTTGGCGTGTAGTACAAAGATGACCTGTTGTTGAATATCTTTGGCCCGTAGTGCAAAGATGACCTGTTGTTGAATATCTTTGGCATGTAGTGTAAAGATGAACTGTTAATGAATATCTTTGGCCCGTAGTGCAAAGATGAACTTATTAGTATGATTATGAACAGAAGGCGTGATTTGGTATAACCATGATCTTTGATGTTTCGGTAAAGACATGTGATGAAAAATATCTTCGTCTTGGATGAGAAGAGAAAATTAGAACTATAATTATGATTATGAAGTTATTCACGTGAATGTGAGCAGGATACATTGATTAATGTTCTGAGGTTAAAGCATTGTTGGTGGATTTTTAACATGGAGAAGATAATAGACTTTATGGTCTATTTGACTCTTCTAATGGATCGCTTGTTCTCCGCAACTATGGTTGAAAAGTTTTATCATCTACCATATGTTCTAAATCTCCGATTTACATCGATGAAGGCTATTGATAATTTAATTATCATTAGTCATAATATTCTTTCTTGAGCTAGTTGTGCTCACCCTTTTGCTTCACAATTCCTTTAAGGTAATAAGAGTGTCACGAATCGAGAGTAGGGATAATGAGGAAATAGAAGCGGTGGTTCATAGTTTGTTGATGTGATGCCCCAAAATAGGTCCATTCCATCCAACCCATTTCGAAGTCGCCAAATACATGGTACAAGAAGCAAACTACAACTTCAATAATACAAATGTCGTGTGAAATACGACAATATATCTTGTGAGTTTAAATACAAATATTATCTTCAGATAATATCTATACTCAAATAAATCCTCATCACATTTATTGATCTGATATTTTACAAAAATGGTGAGGACTACTAAACAACTCTCTAGAACCTTCATTCCATACCCCGATTAAGTACTCGCTACATTCTGGAAATCTCTCGAGAAGAAAAATGGAACAACAAGGAAAAGTGGTGAGCTCAACTAGCCCAAGAAGAATATTATGACTAAGATAATATACAACAAATTATCGTTAGTCTCCAATGAGGAAAAATCGATAGAATACAATACAACAAGTTTCGGATCAATATTCGGACGTGAAATAATAATTCATAGAAGAGTTACGTAGAGAATGAAATCTACTATAATCTATGAATTTAACAAATCCATCATCAATATTTTATCCCCGTAACATCAATCAATATTCATCTCAAATCAAATATTCATCTTTGCACTACACTGCCAAAGATATTCATCAATAGATCATGTTCATCTCAACACTGCTCATCTTTGCACTAAAGGCCAAAGATATTCATCACTGGTCATGTTCATTTAAACACCTGTTCATCTTTGCACTAAAGGCCAAAGATATTCATCAGTTGGTCATGTTCATTTAAACACTGTTCATCTTTGCACTAAAGGCCAAAGATATTCATCGATCAATCATATTCATTTAAACACTGCTTTCATCTTTGCACTACGGGCCAAAGATATTCTTCAGAAATCATTCATCTTTGCACTAAAAAGCCAAAGATATTCAATAATATCATCATTTAAGACCGAGGATGATGAAAAATATTTTAAAGAACGAATCCAATTGAAACAAAATGACAAGGATTAAGGATTAAGGATTCGTGACTTTGTTTTATCCATGTCCAACAATACCTCAAAAATAATCATAGTGGTGTAAAATTCAAGAATGATCAAAACATGGATACAATCAAAGCTAGTATCCGAATAGATGTTTTGGACAAAAGAAGAAATTTTATTTTTAGATTGAATAGTCAGATATCGTGAATAAGTCGTGATATCGTGAATAGTAACTCGACACCAAAAGATAGAAATTCCACAAAAACATCTTCACGCTTCATGAATAGTACTTCGTGAATAGTAACTCATGAATAGTAACTTCGTGAATAGTAACTCATGAATAAGTAACCCCGATATGAAAAAGTTCAAATTTGATAAAAAATTCCAACCAATATTTCAAAGATAATGATATTGAAGAAATAATATCATCCGAGAAGAAAATAACATCCCTTACCTCAAAGAATCGAAGACTTGAAGGAAAGGTCGGAAGTGATCTTTGAATGAAACTTAGATTGAGCAAACAACTCTCAAAGTATCTAAATACTCACAAAATACGCTCAATAATATAGAGAGAGAAAGAGAAAACTTTGTTTACGGTGTGATTTTCAATTCTAACTTAGCCTCTATTTATAGGAAAATGTTAATTCACCAAGAAGATTGACCAAGCACACGATGGCTTTTACTCGCTACTATTGCCACCCACCACATTTGAAATAAAATTCAGCACATTTCTTCACCAACCACAAGTGGGGCCCACTCAATTCTAGAATTTTTCACCAAAATCAATTATAAACCCAATTTAGAATCCGACACCTCTTAAAATTCACAACAAATCATTCGTGTATTTTTTAACGGTTCAAAATTTGTGGACATATACTCAACTTATGTATGTATAACATACCCAAAAATTACCACAATCCAACCAATTTGGATTAAAAATTATAACCCCCGCAATATATCTCAAAACCCCGATTTGATTTTTAACACCTCCAATCCGATAAAATATCGATAAAACACCTCAACATTAATTCCTTCATTAATAACCACATAAATAAATCCATCATTTATATTCATATAAAATAAATATTTCTTATCATATGAATCAATAATTAATTATTCACAAATAATATTACGAATCACATTTATAATGATGTAATTTACATTCCGGAAAGGGCTTTCGATAAGGATCTCTCTTCTTGGTAGCGTATGATTAGGTGACCAAACCTCTCCTTAAGCAGAACTTTCTAGACATTGCCAATAATGTTATCTAATAATATTATTCAAATAATATGAATTATTGATCGATAATCGGGAAATATTGTGCGATGACAATTATTGAAACAATAATAATATAAAATACCAACGCAGCAATTATTGAATCAATAAAATAAAAATTTGAGCGAGTAATTATCGTAACAATTATTGAGTAGTGCCTTCTTACGTAAGGATCAATAATTCAACAATTACAATATGCAATCTTGGTGTGCTCTTGTGCGACCGCGCGTATTCGTATTTAACCACCGGTATTCCAGCGGATCTTAACTTGATAAACTACGCTGTTATTATTTTTAACAACTTATATTTGTCGTTTTCTTCATCCAATCGCTTTAGTTATGGGGCCCACACATGTTTTGGCTTGCCGTAAATGCGAATATTCTAAACGATCACGAATATTCCACGACCAAACGAATATTCCCGACAACAATGAATATTTAATAACCACTTTGCTTATTTTGAAATATTTGCGTATTTAACCCTTAACTATCTCGTAAGACCAAAATTTTTAAATAAAAAGGAATTTCCTTTATTTTGAAATAGTAAGGGTTGATTTGATTAATGTGGATAGTTAAGGGTTAAATACGCAAATATTTCAAAATAATGAAGTGGTTATAAAATATTCATTGTTGTTTGGGAATATTCGTTTGGTCGTGGAATATTAAATCGCTTCTGGGAATATTAAATTTACGTTGCCAACCATGTGTGGGCCCCATAACTGAAAGCGATTGGATGAAGAAAACGACAAATATAAGTTTGTTTTAAATAACTTAGCGTAGTTTGTTGATTAATCTTGTTGGAATAATTTGGGTGGTTAAAGTTAAAACACACTAATACGGCGTTGTTGAGCGATACCAGATATCGCACCAATTATTCTTACGTGATGAAGGCACTACTCAATAATGGTTACACGTGAATTCTTCATTCGTATTTTATTGAGTTAATAATTGCTGCGTTGATATTTTATATTCTTTGTTGTTTCAATAATTGTCATTACACAAGTATCTTTCATTATCGAAGCAATAATTCATATTATCTGAATAATATTATTAGATAACATTATTGGCAATGTCTAGAAAGTTACATCAAGGAGAGGTTTGGTCATCTAATTGCGGCGCCAAGAAGAAGAAATTCTTATTGGAAAGCCCCTCTTTCCTGGGAAGCGCACTGGTTGTCAATATTGTGATTCGTAATATTATTTGTGAATAATTAATTATTGATTTATATGATGAGGAAAATATTAATTTTATGTGGATATAGATGGAGAAAATTTTAAAATGACAATTGTTGAAAATTAATATTTTATCTTTTTACGATAAAATAATTCATTTAAATATATTATTTTAATAATATATTAACGGTGATATTTTACAATGAATGTGGGATATATGAGTATATGAGGAGGAAGAGTATTTTTGTGGCATTAAATGTTTAACACATGTTTTGTGTGTTGGTGGACACAATTATTGATAGAAATTTGATTATAGCCAGTAAAATCGCCTGGTTTGTGGATTTGGTCGATTTTGTTTGGAATTTGGAAAAACTTTATTCTGCAAAGTTGTAGAGAATTGAATTTCCTATAAAAACTCATGAGATTCAAATTTTCTGATGAAAGGGCTATTTATTATGAATTATTGAAGTTCAAGCTCAAAATAATTGATTTTTGGGAGTTTAAATTATTTTTGTTAAGAAAAACGTTTTTGTATTTTTTGGACATCATTAACATGTGTGGCTGGTGTTTTGACCAAAAGGTGGGCTAAGGAAAATTTGTATAATTATATTAATATTATATTAAATTTTACGCTTTGGTGTTCTAAGCATTTTCCTATAAATAGGGTCTTGGGTTAGAATTGAAAATCACACCGTAAAGCTGAAGTTTTTTCTCTATTTCTCTCGATATTTTGAGCGTATTCTTGTGAGTATTTTGAGTATACTTTGAGTATTGCTAGAGGCGGTGCAAGTTCCTTCAAAGACTATACGGTGATTCTAAATTAGAAATCTTGATCTTTCGAGGTAAGGGATATTATTTTTTTGTAATGATATTATTTCTTCAATATCATTATCTTTGAAATGTTGATCTGAAGTTTTTATCAAATTTAGAACTTTTTCATGTATGGGGTTACTATTCAGCGAGTTCTTATTCACGAGTTCTTATTCATGAGTTCTTATTCACGAGTTCTTATTCAGCGAGTTCTTATTCACGAGTTCTTATTCATGAGTTACTTATTCACGAGTTACTATTCATGAGTACTATTCATGAAGCGTGAAGATGTTTTTGTGGAATTTCTATCTTTTGGTGTGTGAGTTACTTATTCACGTATACCAAGCCTTTATTCACGATATCTGAGACTATTCACGAATCTGACCTTATTCATAGAAAAATGAAATTTTTTCTTTTTGTCCAAAATATCTATTCGGATACTAGCTCGATTGTATCCATGTTTTGATCATTCTTGAATTTTACACCACTATGATTATTTTTGAGGTATTTTTGGGACGTGGATAAAACCAAGTACGAATCCTTAATCCTTAATCCTTGTCATTTTGTTTCTTTGGATTCGTTTCTTTAAAAATATTTTCATCATCCTCGGTCTTAAATGATGATATTATTGAATATCTTTGGCACATGTAGTGCAAAGATGAATGATTTTGAAGAATATCTTTGGCACTGTAGTGCAAAGATGAATGATTTTGAAGAATATCTTTGGCCTCAGTAGCAAAGATGAGCAGTGTTGAGATGAACATGACTAATTGATGAATATCTTTGGATTTGTAGTGCAAAGATGAATATTTGATTTGAGAAGAATATTGATTGATGTTCTGAGGATAAAATATTGATGATGAATTTATTAAATTCATAGATTATAGTAGATTTCATTCTCTACGTAACTCTTCTATGAATTATTATTTCACCGCGAATATTGATCCGAAACTTGTTGTATCATTGTATTCTATCAGATTTTTCCTGTTGAAGACTAACGATAATTTGTTGTATATTATCTTAGTCATAATATTCTTTCTTGGGCTAGTTGAGCTCACCCTTTTCCTTGTTGTTCCATTTTTCTTCTCGGGAGGCGAGAATGTGGCGAGTACTTAGTCTGGGTATGGAATGAAGATTCTAGAGAGAGTTGTTTAGTAGTCCTCACCATTTTTGCAAAATAATGAATCAATAATGTGATGAGGATTTATTTGAGTATAGATATTGTCTACAGAAGATAATATTTGTATTCAAACTCACGATTTCTTGTTGTAATAATAAAGTTGTAGTTGTTTACACGTACCATGTATTTGGCGACTCGAGAATGGG
The DNA here is from genome assembly GCA_020205615.1 of Panax quinquefolius. Classification (NCBI taxonomy): domain Eukaryota; kingdom Viridiplantae; phylum Streptophyta; class Magnoliopsida; order Apiales; family Araliaceae; genus Panax; species Panax quinquefolius. Next base: position 26,072,657 of record CM035173.1, read on the forward strand.
TGTTGTGTATACCTATTTTGGGGTGTCGCGGTTATGGTATCGAGCTTAGGGATATGATCTCTGGCGGAGATCGGGGAATAGAACTAGGGGGAGAGGCAGAGTAAATCCTTCGTTAGTGTGTCCTACCTAAGCTTATTTGTTAGTTGAGTCGATATATAGGGATATTATGTGATATATTGATTTCCTTAATTAACCCTTATTTTATGCGATGATTTGAGAATGTCGATTGAGAATATTAATGATGGAGTAAATGAGACAAGTGGAGATGCTGTACTCACCAACGCGAGGAGAAGCGTGCAACAGTGGCAATGTTCCTCCTGTGAAACAACACTGCTTGAGCGAGATGATGAGCGAGGGATGTTTAGAAGCTTTTTGCGATTCATGCAAAATCGCAGACGAGGAGACTCGTGTTCAAAATACGAGGAGAAATGATAGCAATTCACGAGTGGTCCTGCCAAGCAGTTCAAAGAGTTGGGACCACGAGTGCTGGGAAGCCGGATCCGATTAAAGGCGAGGCGTGGGTCAAACAAATTACCAAGATATTCGATGTCTTGGGATGCGGAGGAAACGAAGTTCCATTCGCCACCTTTATGTTAAGTGGCGAAGGTGATTCTTGGTGGGAATCGGAAAGCGTACCCATCCATTTGCACTCGGCGATGTCGTGGGGAGCGTTTGAAGCAGATTCAATGACAAGTACTTCCACGAAAGTATTCGTTATATGAAGGAAGTGGAGTTTATTAGACTAGAAGCAAAATAACATGGCGGTGTCCCGAGACGAGGCGAAGTTGGCGGAGTTATCGAGTTTGCACCTCATTTGGTGGAGAATGAGGAGCGTATGACGCGGATGTTTACGAGAGGTTTGAAACCCGACATACGTCGATATCTCATTTCTCATAAATTTTCTCTCTATTCAGATGTTGTCAGCGGAGGGCTCGGTTGTTAGAAGCGAGATAACGAAATACGTTCAACCGAGGGACCATAACCGAGGATCATCTAGAAGATAGCGGTCATCGAATAACGATAACCAAATGGAGAAAGAAGAATACGACAAAGGCGGTAACCACTACGGTGGTAATCGTGGCCATGAAAATAGAAGAAGCGAGTGGGAGGAGATTTTAAAAGAGGAGATTCAACAACGACCATGTGAAGCGTCGGCGCCTATAGCAACTAGTTTTAAGGGAGGAGAACGACCCGGCATTCGTATGTTACAAATGCGGAAAGAGGGACATATCATTGGCGCTTACAACAGTTTAAGGTATGCTTATAGTTGTGGAAAGGAAGGACATATCGCTTCGAGATTATGCGGTGGCGAAACCTAGTTCAATGGGGACGGTGACTCAAAAATCGTCCGAGAAAAGTCAAAGTCAACGATTTGGGAAGAAGCGTTTGTCGTGATGGGTCAAAATGCGAGGAACGAACGAAGTTAGCACGGGTTAGTCAATTATAAATTCTTTGAAGTATATACCTTACTAGATATCGGTTCTACCCATTCTTTTATCTCTCTTACTTGCGCTCAACGTTTAAACTTGACTCAGGAGAAATTAGACTTTGACCTATCTGTGGAAACTCCGTTAGAGAAACTTTCATCACATCCTTTGTTTATAAATCTTGCTTGATTGAGTTGGCACTATCACATTACACATTAACCTTATTTCTATAGAGATATTTGTTTTTGATGTGATTTTAAGGTTAACTACTCATCATGCCGAAATTGATTATTTTCGTAAGGTTGTTAGTTTTCATATTCTAAGCAACTTTGTTATTCAATTCAAGCAATCAAACCATTGTAGTCAAACATTTTCATATCAAGCCATGAAGTCATTCGTTTATTACGGATGTCAAATTTTCTTAGTCCATGTTATGGATTTGAATAAAGACACGTCGATTTGAATAATATTCTGTTGTTATTGATTTTTCTGGCGTATTTTACGAAGAATTTCTTGGCTTACTCCCAAAGCTTCGATATTAAATTTTGTATCGACTTTGAACCCGGTACAAAACTCATTTCTAAAATCTCATATCGAATGGCTCTATTGAACTTGAGGAGTTAAAAATTCAACTATAAATTTGGTACTGAGCCTTTATCTTGTGACTTCCTTTGTGGAATTCACTAAGCGAACTCTCTGTAGGGGGCGTCATATTAGATGCGATAGTAAAGCGATAGGTGTCATTGTGACGTCTTATCAAGATTGGGATATGAGTGCGATTGAGAAGCAACCTAAGTCGATTATCGAAATCGTAGCTTTGAAGCTTAGTTGGTTATTATCGGAGATTCGTTGAAGGATATTCTCGAATCGCTATTAAGATTAACTAAGTTGACTCGAAAAGATACAAAATTCGTATGGAGCGAGGAATGCGAGAAGATTTTCCAAGAGCTCAAGAGGCGACTCATTTCGGCACATATTCTAACCATACCATCTTGAAAAGCGAACGTGGTGGGTGGCGTGGCGTTGAGTAGAAGATCATATCTTGAGAACGAAAGTGCGATGATGTCAAGTATCGCATAGAGCTAACTTTAATAGAAAAAGTTAAGGTTGCTCAAGCCACCGAGGCACGGAGCCGATGCGTAAGAAAGTACTGAAGGAGCTATTCCTAAGCGAATTGATGAAGAAGGAATACTTGAGTCCACTCTAGACTTTGTGTTCTAACGACTCGATTTGAAGAACAAGATTATGATGGAGGCACACAATACACCATTTGCAATCCATCACAGGAGTACAAAATGTATTATGATCTTCAACATACATTTTGGTGGAGCAATATGAGAGAGAGAGATCGCGTAGTTTATCTCGATGTGTTTAACTTGCCAGCGATGTAAAGCGGAGACATCTTGTACCTAAGGGTCCGTTGCAACCACTTGAGATTAGGAATGGAAGTGGGAACACATTATTATGGATTTCATTACGGGTCTTCCTACGGTTTCTCAAGGCATAGATACGATTTGGGTTATTGTTGATAGATTAACCAAGTCTCCGCTCATTTCTTACCGACACGAGAGACTTATTCCCTGAAGCGTCTTTCTCGTATATGCGTAAATGAGATTGTGAGATTGCATGGCATGCCGGTATCCATAGTTTTAGATCGTGACCCAAGATTCACTTCATGATTTTGGGTTAGTTTGTAGAAAGCTATAGGCGCGAATTTACGATTCGATTTGGCATACCATCCTCAAGCGGATGGGCAATCGAAAGGACTACTCAAACTCTTGAAGATATATTAAAACTACGTGTCCTAGATTTCAAAGGAAGTTGGGATAAGTACTTGCCATTGGTGGAATTCTCATACAACAATAGTTATTAAACAAATATAGGCATGGTTCCATTGAAGCATTATATGGACAAAATGTCGTTCTCCAATATGTTGGGATGAGGTGGGTGAAGCAACATTGTTGGGACCCGAGAGTTAAATGCGTATGACTAATGATTCGACAACGTATACAAAGCAGCACAAGATCGATGAAAAGAGTTATGCGAATCTTCATCGAAAGGACGTGGAATTTAGTATAGGGGATCATGTATTGTTGCGAGTTGCTCCATGGAAGGGAGTTACAAGATTTGGGAAGAGAGGAAAGCTCGATCCACGATTTATCGGTCCATTTCAAATTCTTGACCGAGTAGGAAATGTAGCCTATAGACTTGCGTTACCTCTCGAGTATGTCTCGTGTTCATAATGTGTTTCACATATCTCGTACTTTCGTAAATATGTGAAAGACCCGAACCACGTTATTGAGTTAGAACCCAGGACGAGATATAGAAGACTTAACGTATGAGGAGGTACTATCAAGATTTTGGATAGGAAGGAGCATGTCCTACGCTTGTGAAAGGTTATACCACAAGTTAAAGTTTTGTGGAGGAATCATGCTATAGAGAAATGACACGGGAATTGGAAGCGAAAATGAAAGCGAGGTATCCTCACCTTTTCAAAACACCGAGTCGTCACGTCGATTTCGAGGACAAAATTTCATAAGGAGGGAGGTTGTAAGACCAAAAATTTTAAATAAAAAGGAATTTCCTTTATTTTGAAATAGTAAGGGTTGATTTGATTAATGTGGATAGTTAAGGGTTAAATATAAATATTTCAAAATAAGCAAGTGGTTATAAAATATTCATTGTTGTCGGGGAATATTCGTTTGGTCGTGGAATATTAAATCTTTGTCGGGAATATTAAATGCGACAGTAGCGACCATGTGTGGGCCCCATATGAAAGCGATTGGATGAAGAAAGCGACAAATATAAGTTGTTTTTAAATAATTGGCGTAGTTGTTGCCCTTTGTTGGAATACCCGGTGGTTAAAGCACACTAATGGCGTTGTTGAGCAATGTAGCTGCGGTATTGCACCAATTATTCTTACTACGTGAAGGCCTTTACTCGATAATGGTTACGATAATTCTTATTGATTATTTTATTGAGTTAATAATTCTTTGCGTTGATATTTTATATTCTTTGTTGTTTGATAATTGTCATTACGGTATCTTTCATTATCGAAGCAATAATTCATATTATCGAATAATATTATTAGATAACATTATTGGCAATGTCTAGAAAGTTATCTACAGGAGAGGTTTGGTCATCTAATTGCGCGCCAAGAAGAAGAAATTCTTATTGGAAAGCCCCTCTCACAGGAAGCGCACGGTTGTCAATATTGTGATTACGTAATATTATTTGTGAATAATTAATTATTGATTTATATGATGAGGAAAATATTAATTTTATGTGGATATAGATGGAGAAAATTTTTAAAATGACAATTGTTGAAAATTAATATTTTATCTTTTTACGATAAAATAATTCATTTAAATATATTATTTTAATAATATATTAACGGTGATATTTTACAATGAATGTGGGATATATGAGTATATGAGGAGGAAGAGTATTTTTGTGGCATTAAATGTTTAACACATGTTTTGTGTGTTGGTGGACACAATTATTAATAGAAATTTGATTATAAATGTAAAATCGCCCGTTTGTGGATTTCGGTCGATTTTTGTTTGGAATTTGGAAAAACTTTCTTCTGCAAAGTTGTAGAGAATTGAATTTCCTATAAAAACTCGCGAGATTCGAATTTTCTGATGAAAGGGCTATTTATTATGAATTATTGAAGTTAGAAGTCTCAAAATAATTGATTTTGGGAGTTTAAATTATTTTTGTTAAGAAAAACGTTTTTGTATTTTTTGGACATCATTAACATGTGTGGCTGGTGTTTTGACCAAAAGGTGGGCTAAGGAAAATTTATATAATTATATTAATATTATATTAAATTTTACGCTTTGGTGTTCTAAGCATTTTCTATAAATAGGGTCTTGGGTTAGAATTGAAAATCACACCAGAAGCGAAGTTTTCTCTCTATTTCTCTCTCGATATTTTGAGCGTATTCTTGTGAGTATTTTGAGTATACTTTGAGTATTGCTTTAGCGGTGCAAGTTCCTTGAAAGACTATATATCTTAGATTCTAATTTAAATCTTGATCTTCGAGGTAAGGGATATTATTTTTTTGTAATGATATTATTTCTTCAATATCATTATCTTTGAAATGTTGATCTGAAGTTTTTATCAAATTTAGAACTTTTTCATGTATGGGAGTTACTATTCATGAGTTCTTATTCACGAGTTACTATTCATGAGTTCTTATTCATGAGTTCTTATTCATGAGTTCTTATTCACGAGATTCTTATTCATGAGTTACTATTCACGAGTTACTATTCACGAGTACTATTCATGAAGCGTGAAGATGTTTTTTGTGGAATTTCTATCTTTTGGTGTGATTCTTATTCACGATATCTGGCCTTTATTCACGATATCTGACCTTTATTCACGATTATCTGGCCTTTATTCTTAGAAAAATGAAAATTTTTCTTTTTGTCCAAAATATCTATTACGGATACTAGCTTCGATTGTATCCATGTTTTGATCATTCTTGAATTTTACACCACTATGATTATTTTTGAGGTATTTTTGGGCGTGGATAAAACCAAGTACGAATCCTTAATCCTTAATCCTTGTCATTTTGTTTCCTTTGGATTCGTTTCTTAAAAAAATATTTTTCATCATCCTCGGTCTTAAATGATGATATTATTGAATATCTTTGGCTTCTGTAGTGCAAAGATGAATGATTTCTGAAGAATATCTTTGGCTGTGGTCAAAGATGAAGATGAATGATTTCTGAAGAATATCTTTGGCCTGTAGTGCAAAGATGAGCAGTGTTGAGATGAACATGACCCGATTGATGAATATCTTTGGCTTTGTAGTGCAAAGATGAATATTTGATTTGAGAAGAATATTGATTGATGTTACGGGGATAAAATATTGATGATGGATTTATTAAATTCATAGATTATAGTAGATTTCATTCTCTACGTAACTCTTTACATGAATTATTATTTCATTGCGAATATTGATCCGAAACTTGTTGTCTATTGTATTCTATCGATTTTTCCTGTTGAAGACTAACGATAATTTGTTGTATATTATCTTAGTCATAATATTCTTTTTGGGCTAGTTGAGCTCACCCTTTTCCTTGTTGTTCCATTTTTCTTCTCGGGAGGCGAGAATGTAGCGAGTCTTAGTCGGGGTATGGAATGAAGATTCTAGAGAGAGTTGTTTAGTAGTCCTCACCATTTTGCAAAATAATGAATCAATAATGTGATGAGGATTTATTTGAGTATAGATATTGTCTAGAAGATAATATTTGTATTCAAACTCACAGTTTTACTGTTGTAATAATAAAGTTGTAGTTGTTTCTGTACCATGTATTTGGCGACTCAGAATGGGTGTTGTGTATACCTATTTTGGGGGCGTCACACTATCCACATTAATCAAATCAACCCTTACTATTTCAAGATAATAAATAAAGGAAATTCCTTTTTATTTAAAAAAATTTCGGGGTCTTACAGTTGAGGTTTTCCCTAAATAGTATGAAAATAATTTTATTCGGAAATTTAGATAAGTGTGTCGTATTGTATACGTCATTTGATATTCAATTTTGGTGAACCGAATAGGGTAAGGTGAACCCAACTTTGGAAGGGTGTTTTGCCACTATCATACAAGATGTCTAATGACCTACGAGTTATCATAAGACATGGTTGTGCACATTCACTTGCTGAGTATATCTACGAGCACTACCTATATGATCTTGGAGTTTATTTGAAATATACTGGAGACAGTGGAGATAGTTATATGTTAAGAGAACACTCACTATTGGAAGGAACATGATAGTAATCTTCTCATTTTTCTTTGGGGTCTATTGGATCAACCAAGGATAATTCTCTGGACATATGATATCTATCATAACTTATATTAATGGCCTCCTATGTACGAAGGTTTCCTTGAGCACTTCCCAAAGATTTTAATTTCTAAAATAGTTATTGACTGTACCTTTATGTAATGTATCATTGTGAGGTGTTGTCCATAGTTGGGACATGAGTCACAGTTGGTATTAAAACTCTCAATATATGTGTTGTTGTATTTTGCACGACAATTGTAGTAATGAAGTTGTAGTTGTTTTCTGTACCATGTATTTGGCGACTCAGAATAGGTTGGATGGATTGGACCTATTTTGGGGGCGTCACAAGTGTAATCTGTTATCTTTAATTTGTTTCCTAATGTTTTTAATTTATTTTTATAATTTTAAATTATATTTATAATTTTATAATCAAATTATACAGATTTAATATAAGTATACGAATTTAATAAGTATATACATGTATTAATTTTTTTTAATGGTAAAATACACTGAAATATGTTGAAAATTATAAAAATACGATTTTTCCGGTGACACGTCAGCACTCAGCCGATTTTTTGGCCATAAATGGATTTAGGATCCCTTTTGTTTATTTAAGTGTACTTGGATAGGGGTGGTCAATTTTTTTGAATTTTCGGCTTTTTTGTTAAATGAACCGGTTCGAACCGTTTGGGTTGGGACAAAGCAAAACTGGTTCGGTATCGATACAAATAATCGGTACATACCATTTATTCGGTACCGAGTTCGGAAAACCACTTTGAGAATTCGGTACATACCGTACCGAACCGATTGAATATATATATATATATATATATATATATATATATGTGTGTGTGTGTGTGTGTGTGTGTGTGTTTATTTTTGGGTTTCCAGGAAACTATTGAAAACAAATGCTAAATGCATTTCTTGATGTCCTTTCTTGGGTACCGAATTGCAGTGTCAATAATACCCCACACATGCTTTGAATTTACAACTTATAAACCTCAGTTTCTTGATATCATTTTGGCAAATTACAGAGAAAGGGGGCTCCTTTACATAAGTGGGTTCTTGTTTTCACATAAAAAATATAAAAAATTATCCATTCCAGATAATATGTGACGCCCCCAAAATAGGTTTACAACACCCATTCTGAGTCGTCAATAACATGAGTGCGTAATCAACTACAACTTTATTAATACAACATAAAAAGCGTGAGTTTAAATACAAATATTGTCTTCTAGACAATATCAACACTCAAATAAGTCCTCATTACAATTATTGATATATTATTTTACAAAATGGTGAGGACTACTAAAACAACTTTCTAAGACCTTCATTCCATACCTCGACTAAGACTTCGCTACATTCTGCGCCTCGAGAAGAAAAATAGAACAAAAAGGAAAAGGGTGAGCTCAACTAGCCCGGTAAAGAATATTATGACTAAGATAATATAGAACAAATTATCGTTAGTCTTCAAACAGAAAAATCTCGATAAAATACAATGTACAACAAATTTCAGATCAATATTCAAGATGTGAAATAATAATTCATAGATGAGTTATGTAGAGAATGAAATCTACTATAATCTATGAATTTAAAAGTCCATCATCATTATTTTATCCCTGTAACATCAATCAATATTCATCTTGAATCAAATATTTATCTTTGCACTACAGGCCAAATATATTCATCAGTTGGTCATGTTCATCTCAACACCTATTCATCTTTGCACTACAGGCCAAATATATTCATTAGAAAATCATTAATCTTTGCACTACAGGCCAAAGATATTCAGTAATATCATCATTTAGGATCGAGGATGATTAAAAAATATTTAAAGAAAAACGAATCCGGTGAAACAAAAGAACAAATATTAAGGATTCGTACTTTTAAACAATCCGAGTTCAAAAATACTTCATAAATAATCATAATAGAGTAAAATTCAAGAATGATCAAAACATGGATACAATCAAAAATAGTATCCATAATAGATATTTTGGACAAAAAAATAAAAATTTAATTTTTCTGTGAATAGTGTCGTATTCGTGAATAGTACCGTATACGTAAATAGTGCCGTATACGTGAATAGTAACCCTGACACTAAAAGACAAGAATTTCAAAAGAAAAATACTATTAATATTCCGGCATAATGATATTGAAAGAAATAATATCATTTTTTTTAAAAATAATATCCCTTATCTCGAAAAGACAATACTTCAATTTTGGAATAGGATATAGTCTTTGAAGGAAACTTGCAGAGTATATAAAGAACACTCAAGGTATCAAAATACTCACAAGAATACGCTCGATAATATAGAGAGAAAACTTTAGTTTACGGTGTGATTTTCAATTCTAACCTAAGCACCCTATTTATAGGAAAATGCTTAGAACACAAAAGCAGAAAATTTAATAAAATAATAATATATATAATAAATTGTCTACGCCCACCTAGAATCATCCAATTTCAGCATGTTTAACAAAAAGTGAGCCCACCAAACATATCAAAAACGTTTTTCTTTTAAAACAAATTTAAAACTTTAAAAAAATAATTATTTCAGAACTTCAATAATTCATAATAAATAGCCCTTTTATCAGAAAAATTCGAACCTTATGTCCATTCCATAGGAAATTCCATTCTCTACAATTTTAAAAGCTATAATCAAATTTCAGTCAAGAAATGGGCCCATAAACATGTTTTTAACATTTATTGCAACAAAAATACTCTTCCTCCTCATTTATTCATATATCCCACGTTCATTGTAAAAATATCACCATTATTATATTATTAAAATATAATAATATATTTAAATGAATTACTTTATCGAAAAAGATAAAATATCAATTTTCAACAATTGTCACATTAAAAATTTTCTCCATCTATATCCACATAAAATGAATATTTTCCTTATCATATAAATCAATAATTAATTATTCATAAATAATATTACAGAATCAAAATACTGGCAACTGCATCGCTGCTCTCAGAAAGAGGGGCTTTCAATAAGGATTTCTCTATCTGGCCTTGCGATTAGGCGACCAAACCTTTCCTTAGACAGAACTTTCTAGATATTGCCAATAATGTTATCTAATTATATTATTCAAATAATATGAATTATTAATCTGATAAAGGAAAATACTGTGTAATGACAATTATTGAAACAACAATAATATAAAATATCAACGTAGCAATTATTGAATAAAATATTAAACAGTAATTACTGTAACAATTATTGAGTAGTGGCCTTCACCTAATACGTAAGAATCAATAATTGGTGCAATACTGGTATCTGCTACTTGGTATTAACCACGGGTATTCCAACAAGATTATCTGGTAACAACTACTGTAGTTATTTATAAACAACTTATATTTGTCGCTTTCTTCATCCAATCACTTTCAAGTTATGGGGCCCACACAAGGTCGCGGCTACCGTCAAATACGAATATTCCCCGACAGTAAGAATATTCCACGACCAAACGAATATTCTCCGATAACAATGAATATTTTATAACCACTTGCTTATTTAAAATATTTGCTCACTTTACCCATAACTAACCACATTAATCAAATCAACCCTTACTATTTCAAAATAATAAATAGAGGAAATTCAATTTCATTAATAATAAACTGGGGTTTTACAACCTCCCCTCCTTATGAAATTTCATCCTCAAAATTGACGTGCGTACCTGGTGTTTCGAAAAGGTGAGGATACCTCGCTTTCATTTCCGTTTCTAACTCCCAGGTCATTTCCTCAATAGCATGGTTCCTCCATAAAACTTTAACTTGGGGTATGACCTTTGTGCGTAGGACATGCTCCTTCCTATCCAAGATCTTGACGGTACTCTCTTCATGACGTTAAGTCTTCTACTATCTCATCCGGTTCTACCTCAATAATGTGGTTCGGGTTTTTCACATATTTACGAAGCACAGATATATGAAAAACATTATGAACACGAGACATACTTGGAGGTAACGCGAGTCTATAGGCTACATTTCCTACTCGGTCAAGAATCTGAAATGGACCAATAAATCGTGGATTGAGCTTTCCTCTCTTCCCAAATCTTGTAACTCCCTTCCATGGGGCAACACGCAATAATACATGATCCCCAATACTAAATTCCACGTCCTTTCGATGAAGATCCGCATAACTCTTTTGTCGATCTTGAGCCATTTGTATACGTTATCGAATCATTTGGATCTTTTATGTAGTAATATGTACCAATTCTGGTCCCAACAATGTTGCTTCACCAACCTCATCCCAACATACTGGAGAGCGACACTTACGTCCATATAATGCTTCAAATAGAGCCACACCTATACTTGCCTAATAACTGTTGTTGTAGGAGAATTCCAGCAAAGGTAAATATTTATCCCAACTCCCTTTGAAGTCTAAGACACAGAGTCTTAATAGATCTTCAAGAGTTTGAATAGTCCTCTCTGATTGTCCGTCCGTTTGAGGATGGTATGCCGAGCTGAATTGTAAATCCGTGCCCATATCTTTTTGCAAACTAACCCAAAATCGTGAAATGAATCTTGGGTCACGATCCAAAACTATGGATACTGGCATGCCATACAATCTCACAATTTCATTTACATACATATGAGCAAGACGTTCAAGGGAATAAGTCTCCCGTATAGGCAAGAAATGAGCAGACTTGGTTAATCTATCAACAATTACCCAAATAACATTTATACCTTTAGAAACCGTGGGAAGACCCGTAACGAAATACATGGTAATGTGTTCCCACTTCCATTTCGGGTTCTCAAGTGTTTGTAATGGACCCTTAGGCACTTGATGCTCCGCCTTTACACGTTGACAAGTTAAACACCTCGAGATAAACTTTGCAATCTCCCTCTTCATATTGTTCCACCAAAATGTATGTCGAAGATCACGATACATTTTGGTACTTCCAGGATGGATTACAAACGGTGTATTATGTGCCTCCGTCATGATCTTGTACTTCAAATTAGAGTCGTTAGGAACGCAAAGTCTGGAGTGGACTAGAAGTATTCCTTCTTCATCGATTCTCGCTTCCGGAATAGCACCTTCTTGTACTTTCTTCTTCATACGCATCAGCTTCGGGTCGGTGGCTTGAGCAACTTTAACTTTTTCTATTAAAGTTGGCTCTATGCGTATACTTGACATCATCACATGGGTCCCTGGAGTGTTGAATTCTATCTTCATCTTTTGTGAATCACACAAAATGGGCCTTTGTGTTGACAACATCGCACTTGTTCCCGCATATGATCTTCTACTCAACGCGTCAGCTACCACGTTCGCTTATCCAGGATGGTATTGAATAGTGTGGTCGTAATCTTTCAACAACTCGAGCCAACGTCGTTGCCGCATGTTGAGTTCCTTTTGGGTGAAGAAATATTTGAGGCTTTTATGGTGCGAATATATCTCCACTTTCTCTCCATATAGATAGTGCCTCCGGATCTTTAAGCAAAACGATTGCCGCTAACTCTAGATCATGAGTAGGATAATTCCTCTCATATTCTTTAAGTTGTCATGAGGCATAGGCTATGACTTTCCCATGTTGCATGAGAACACATCCTAACCCTTTGCCCGAATCATCATTTGTAGATAACAAATCCATAAGAACGGATGGTATTGTCGAGCAGTGCGAAATGAGTCTCCTCTTAAGCTCTTGGAAACTCTTTTCGCATTCCTCGCTCCATACGAATTTTGTATCTTTCCGAGTCAGTTGAGTTAACGGGGTAGCGATTCGAGAAAATCCTTCCACGAATCTTTGATAATAACCAGCTAGGCCCAGAAAGCTACATACTTCGGTCACCGTCTTCGGTTGCTCCCAACTTTGTATTGCTTTAATCTTCGCCGGGTCAACAGATACTCCATGTTTTGACACTACGTGCCCAAGGAATGCTACTTCCTCAAGCCAGAACTCGCATTTCTTTAACTTGGCATATAGTTGTTTTCACGAAGCCTTTGGAGTACCAGCTTCAAATGGTGCTCATGATCTTCACGGCTTTTGGAATATATGAGAATGTCATCAATAAAGACAACAACGAACTGATCCAAATAATCCTTGAATACTCGGTTCATCATATCCATAAAAGCCGCATGAGCATTAGTCAATCCAAAAGACATGACTAAGAATTCATAATGCCTCATCGAGAGTTACGAAGCGCGTCTTTGGAATATCCTCGATTCTAATCTTCTTGATGATATCGAGCGAAGATCGATCTTTGAAAAGAATTATGCTCCTTGCGGTGGTGGTTAAACAGTCATCAATGCGAGGTAGCGGATACCTATTCTTGATAGTGATATGGTTCAATTCTCGATAGTCAATACAAAGTCGCATACTTAGTCTTTCTTCTTTACAAATAAAATAGGAGCACCCCAAGGAGATGTACTAGGGACTAATGAAACCGATGTCCATCAACTCTCGTAGTTGGACCTTTAATTCACGAAGTTCAATAGAGCCATTCGATATGGGTTTTAGAAATGGGCTTTGTACCAGTTCAAGATCAATAAAGAATTCAACTTCACGTTCGGGGTGAGCAGGAAGTTCTTCAGAAATACGTCGGGAATTTTTACTAACAACAGAATATTATTCAAATCCGACGTGTCTTTATTCAAATCCATAACATGGGCTAAGAAAGCTTGACATCCGTTTTTAATAAACGAATAGCTTTATGACTTGATATGACAGTGATTGATTTTAATGGTTTAGTTGCTTGAATTCGTACCACAGGTTGGTTAGGAATATGAAAACTAAAAACTTATGAAAACAATCAATTTTGGCATGATGAGTAGTTAACTAATCAATCCCTAAAATCACATCAAAAGCAAGTATCTTTAAAGAGATAAGATCAACAGGTAATGTGATGGTGCTAACTTGGATCAAACAAGATTTATAAACAAAGTGGATGTGATGAAAGTTTCTCTAACTGAGTCTCCATAGATAAATCAAAGTCTAATTTCTCGGGAGTTAAGTTTAAGCGTTGAGCACAAGTAGAGAGATAAATGAATGGGTAAGACTTGAAGATATCTAGTAAGATATAAACTTCACAAGAATTTATGATTAGCTTATCCGTGATCCCTCATTTGGGTTCCTCGCATTTTGACCATCCACAAACAAATGCTCTTCCGAGGCCGATTGACTTTGATTTTTTGGGATGACCTTTTGAGTCACCATCCCCATTGGACTTGGTTTTGCTACTGTACAATCTCGGCGATATGTCCTTCTTTTCCACAATTATAGCATACCTTGAGCTGCTGTGGGCGGTTTAATACGATGTCCCTCTTTTCACATTTATAAGCATACGACGGTGGTCGTTCTCCTCCCTTAGAACCGATTCATCTTTGGTCTTTGACGTCTTCACATGGTCATTATTGAATCTCTCTTTTAAAATCTCCCCAGACTCGCTTTTTCTATTTTCATGGCCATGATTACCACCGTAATGGTTACCATTTTTGTCCGTATTTTCTTTCTCCATTGGTTATCATTGTTCGATGACCTTTGTCCGGTGTATGATCTGTTTGTAGTCCCTCGGTTGAAGCGTTTTCGTTATCTCGCTCTAATAATTGAGCCACATTGACAACATCCGAATAGAGAGAAAATTTATAAGAAATGAGATATTCGACGTATCGCCGAGTTTTAAACCTCTCAGAAACATCCGCGTCATATGTTCATCATTCTCCACCAAATGAGGTGCAAACCTGGTTAACTGTACAAACTTCACCTCGTACTGGGATACCGTCATTTTGTTTTGTTTCAATCTAATAAACTCCACTTCCTTTATATGACGAATACTTTCAGGAAAGTACTTGTCATTGAACAGTTTCTGAAACGTCTCCCAAGACATGCTGAGTGCGGCTTGATGGATACGCTTCACAGATTCCCACTAGTAATCTACCTCATTACGGAACATAAAGGTGGCGAATGGAACCTTCATTCCTCCGCATCCCAAGACATCGAATATCTTGGTAATTTGCTTGACCCACGTTTTCGCATTAATCGGATCCTCGCTCCCTGAATGCGGTGGTCCCAACTCTTTGAATTGCTTGCATTTGTGACAAATAAAATGCGTTTTTATCATTTCCACCCGTATTTTGAACACGAGTCTCCTCATCTCGATTTTGCATGAACCGCAAAAAGCTTCTAAACATCCCGTCGTTCATCATCGCTCGATCGGTGGTGTTGTTCACGGGAGGAACATTGCCGACTGTTGCACGCTCTCTCCTCGTTGAGAAAGTAAAGGTGTCTCCACGGTCTCATTTACTCCATTGTTAACATTCTTAGTCGACATTCTCAAATCGCCATAAAACAAGGGTTAATTAAAGAAATTAACATATCACATAATATCCTATATATTCGACCAACCAATAAATAAGCTTACGTAGGAGACACTAGCGAAGGATTTACTCGTCTCTCCCCTCCTAGTTCTATTCCCCGATCTCCGCCAGAGATCATATCCCTAAGCTCTGATACCAACTGTGATGCCCCCAAAATAGGTTTACAACACCCATTCTGAGTCGTCAATAACTGTTAGGTTTCTAATATTCATGAAAGCAATCAAATTGCATAAAAGTGCGGAAGCGTGTAAAAATCAGAGTTTAAAAATTTACAAACCATATACCCGGATCACCCTTTATGCACAATTATTAATTAAACGAAGAATAAGAAATTATGAAATCATACCCTTCAGAAACGAGCTTCCTCGAAATAATAGTGCAAGTTCACCTCCTACTTCTCCGATCGATCTCCTTGAATCCACCGGGTTTGGTTCCTTCCTTTGATCAGCGTTAGCCACCCATGTGTTTGGCCTCAGAGGTGATCCACCAGGGAGAAAATAAAGATTCAAGAAGATGGGTGTTTTTGGCTCAAACCCTAGTTTTCTATCTCTATGAAAGGGTGTACTCTCCCAACAATTGGAATTATTCAGATGTTGAAAAGTCAACAACCCCTTCACCCATAATAAGACTCCTCTTATTTATAGATGTGGGCAACCCACCTTAACAATTAAGGAATTGGGTTTTATTTAATTAATTAAATTCTTTTAATTAATTAAGCTCCCTAATCTTATTAGGGATAATTAATTAAATTCTTTTAATTAATTAAGCTCCTAATCTTATTAGGGATAATTAATTAAACTCATTTAACTAATTTTTCTTCCTAATCCAATTAGGAATAAATGAGAGTACTTATATTAAATTAATTCCTAAACTCTTTTAGAAATTAAAATAATAATAATTGTAATAATATTAATAAGACTCCTCTTATTAATTTATATTTAATATTTCTAAAATATTAAATAATAAATATTAAGCTATTTAATTTATTCTATCAC
Organism: Panax quinquefolius; assembly: GCA_020205615.1. NCBI lineage: Eukaryota > Viridiplantae > Streptophyta > Magnoliopsida > Apiales > Araliaceae > Panax > Panax quinquefolius. The sequence continues at coordinate 26,089,191 of CM035173.1, forward strand.
CATAGATTAAATTAAATATACATAATATATTATTACGATTATGCCATTAACTTCTTAAATAATTATTCTTCCTTTTATGGTGTGACCCTTTAGGTTCTCCATATTAAACCTAGGTTGTGAATAAATCAATTAGAACAATTCTAATCTTATTTAAATAAATAAATTAAACAATTAATTTATTTAAATAAATAATATTTATTCTACAATAGGATAAGCCTCCTAGCGATCAACGACTTTCCGGATAATATAGATTTCAACATTAATCATTAAAGAACCTTTGAGTAAATAGTGAAACTGATAATTCAATCCTTCCACCATACAATGTCCCAATTAAATATAAGACATGGAATTACTTTCAAGTCTTATTTTATTTAATTATATGTATTTCGATCCTTAAATGCACAACTCAAATAATGCAAATTAGAAACTCCTTTCTAATTTCATTCGCCGCCGCCGAGGACTCTTTGGGTTGTCATTTATCGAATCACATAGGACATTTTCTTCTTTTATTAGAAGTGGTAGATTCTTTATTGATCATACATTATCTCCATCTACAACTTATTATACCCAAGCATACCCTTTGATATACCCTAAGGGTCTTAAGGAATAAGTCAAAGTATAACTCATCATACACAAGATACTATGATGATCTCAAGTCAAGGATCACTTGTACTACTATCACTACTGAGAATTCTATTGACGAGCAAATAAAACTCCATTAGGTATTCCTTAGCGAGCCGCGTTCAAATTGAACTTATTCTCTAATAAGCACCTACATACTTGCTTTAGTGTCTCCACACAAATGATCATGAGATCAATCATCCTCATCCAATGAAGCAAGCAACGTATGTACCAATCTATCCGGATTCACTAATCCCCAATTTAGTAATCCAACGATTGGGAACTATTTTAGTTTTAAGCTTTCTAAGAATTTAGATCTCATTAGAATGATCATCATCATTATTCTAAAAGCATTGCTTAAAACTATGGGTTTATCACATATTATAAAACAACATCATGTAGATAATTAAAAGCCTTTAAAAAATTAATACTTTTTATTAATAAATGAATAAGATTGTTACAAAGTATATGCTTTATCATCAAACATGATTGGCTTGTGTGCATACTACTTTCAATCTCCCACTTGCACTAAAGCCAATCGTCATGGTATCTCATACTCTTCTTCTCTAAGTGACGATTATCCTGGCTTTGTTGGATAAGCTTTAGTTAATGGATATGTAATGTTGTTCATGAGAGTCCACTATCTCTATAGTGATTTCCATCTTTTAATGATTCTAATAATCAAATGAAAGTGCCACAACACATGTTTAGATCCAAGATGAGACTTAGGAACTATTCCTAGGATTCGTAATGAACTTTTAATCCAAACAATCAACTTGCGACTTCATTTATAGCTATATACTTTGTCTTTATCACTAAACCAAAGAACTCTTTCTTTGTTTGGAACCTTTCAATTCAATCGCACCTTTGTTCAAGATAACGCTTTTACCTTAAAGTGGATTTTTACGTAAATCTTGATGCGTGCGAAAAACTTGAGTCTGTTAAGCCCTCTAGTTTTAATTAAGACCCACCATGAATATGATCACATCCTTAGTCTTGGGTTAATCACTTTAAGATGTTTTCAGCGACTCATAGTGAACTTCTCCATAATATGGTGATCAACATCGGGTCTCGTACATTTCATTGCATGCATGATTGTCATTTCGTGCGACCTCTCTTTTAGGAATACGTGGGGACTATTAAAGAGATACACTCCATAGCTCATCGACATGAGACATCTCTTGGAGTTTGTCATACTAAACGACTTTAGCATCAAATGAATATACGTTCCTTGGGTTAATTCGAGCATCATCTTGTATCTATCTATATAGATTTTATCCCCAATTAAGATACTCTTCCCAAACCATTCATGGAGGAATGTTTAGACAACTTTATCTTTTTCCGATTGTAGCATTGATAAGTTATTCCTCATCCGTAGTATTTCAACATATAGTACTAGGAATGTCACGATGCTCCCATCGACCCTTTTGTACACACTAGGTTCATTCTTATTTTGATAAAATCAAACTCTTTTGATTGCCTCATCAAAACGAATGTTCCATATTTGAGAAACTTGCTTCAATCCATTTCTCCGAGTGTCTATAACACTTACCTCATCGTATGTAATCGGATCATCATCTTCTATGATGTGTACCTCATCATCATCATCTATGATGAATCCATACCTCCTAAGTATCTTGGTACTATTCGAGTTCTGATTAGGTTGTGGTACAACAGGTCTATCTATAGGTTCCTCTTATTTGACTTATAGTGTTTTGTGATTTTTAAACTTTTCAAGATCTATTATCCTCCCACTAGCCCCTTTTAATGATAAAAACCTTTATCTTAGAAGGCAGCGTATCTCGCAACAAACACCTTTTGCTAAGTAGGATTATAGAACATATACCCTAAATTTACTTTAGGATGTCCCACAAATTGTACTTGTCAAATCTTGTCCCAAGCTTATCCTTTGAAACCTTTTCACATAAGTTGGACAACCCCTTATCTTAACATACTTAAGATTAGGAATCCTCCACATCCATAACTTTTATGGAGTCTTGGGGTAGAATTTTGAGGTTACTTATTTTCGTAGATATCGACCATTTCTAGGACATGATCCTGAAGGATCTTTGGAATGTCGGTAAAATAATTATGGACCGTACCATGTCCAACAAGGTATGATTTTTCCTTTCAGATACATCAATCAATTATTACGTATCATAAGGTGTCCATTATGAGAAAACCATTTGAGATGATCTAGAAACTTATTGCACAAGTATTTATTCCTTGATCTAATCAAAGAATCTTAATACATTGTCAATTTGTTTCACTTCTGAATTCTTTGAACCTTTCAAATAATTCACACTTGTATTTTAGCAAATACACACATTCAACTCTTTGAATGATCATCTCCTTTTCTTATACTAATTTGTTCAATATGCAAAATTATTTTTCATGTAAGTCAAGTATACAAAATTGATTAAGTAATATTCGGTTCTATACAAAACATTATTATTATAAATAGAACAACAATTGTTCTTAATTATAATACCAAAGATTTCATTGTCCAACAATAAAATGGAAATAATATTTTAACAAGAAGCTGGAATACAATAACAACTTATTGACTTAATAGATTTTGCTCAGTAGGCATTGCTAAACTATAAGTTTCTATAGCTAATGCAGCAACCTTTGCTTCATTTTCCACATATAGGATTACTTATCTTTGTTTAACTTTCTACTTCTGCTTGGTCCTTCATAAATCTATATTTATGATAACCAAAGTCGGTATCCAATACCCAAGTAGAACCTTGACTTAAAGAAAAATTTATTTCAATCATGAACAAAAGCGTATTATGTAGAAACTTCACTAAGTTTCTTTGGTTAGCCTCTGCAAGATGCTTCTCAGCATGATTTCTTTCCGGTGTCGGGCTTATTGCGGTGGAAGCAAACTCCTTTGCTATCCGTATCAGTTTTGTTCTTATTATCCTTTGTTTACGCCTTTCTATTTACCTTCTTTGAATCGTTCTTCTTTTCAGAAGATCCTTTGGCCTCTACCAAAGAAGACTTGATCTTTCTTGGTTGGAAAGTGACTCTCAACATTTTTCAATATGTTAAGCAAATCGGTGAGGGCGATATCTAGCTTGTTCATATAAAAATTCACAACAATTGTGAAAGGAGTAAGGGAGTGAGTGCAAGATCAAATCTTGGCTCAACTCTCCATCCATGACAAAACCGGTTGTCTAATTGATCAATCAAATTGATTATTTTAAGAACTTTTTTATGCATCTTATAGTGCCATTGGCCATTCTAGATCGGAAGAGCTCTTTAGATATCGATATCTATCGGTCTTACTTTCCTCACCATCAACTACTTGATGTGCAAAAATATAGTAAGAGCATCCATAGTTTCATGCTTGTGACTGAAGCTCATTCTTTCGTGGATCTTGAGCATGATGCATTGAGCCAACTATGCATCATCTTGCCACTTTCTAAAAGTAGCGATCTCTTCCTCGAGGCATTATGCGCAACCATTGCGGGGATAGGCGTATAAGGACATAAGATAGCTTTTCGACTATGAGAACTATTCTCAAATTCCTTAACCAATCAGTTTAATTGATTACGGTTAATTTAGCATCTAATATGCTTCGCGATGATAGTAATTTTAGACATTGTAAAATTCGTAAATGAATTTGTAATTAACAACATTTTAACATACATTCTTTTATTAATTACCAAAATAATTTAGGTCTTGTTTTAAATTGGTATCTCCCACTATTTTCTTCAAACTATATTACTCTCACTTATATAGTTCTAAGCAAAATCTAATTAAAGATTTGCTTTAGTGAGAATAAGGATCCCATTTCAAATGTATATAGCCTTGTGGTGACACAACAAACTATATATAAATAAATAGGTAGACAACTTTTGTCAATTACATCAACTATGCAACTCCTTTTCTTTTGCCTCTTAGATTATTTTGATCAGTGGTGGCACATCAGAATCAAAATTATCCAAGTTAAGTCCGACTCTAGCACTCCATATATTCAAAAAAGAAAAATATCATCCTTGTGGTGACACAACAAAACAATATTGTTCAATTTTCTTTATAAGCATCAAATGTGATAAATTAACATCTTAAATACTTAATACTTGCCTTGTGGTGACACAACAAACTCATATTAAATATTTAATACTCTATTAATTTTATCATGCTAGAAGGCGACGTTCGATATTCCAAATATCTTTGAACGCTTAGGACTTAATATAAAAATTGAGGGGTTTGTTATTAATTTGTCTCATCTTGTTTTAAGCAGCATGCATATATATATATAAAATACGCGTTATATTAATAAACATGCGAAGCATGTTTGCATAATATATAATATATATAGTATAAGCATGCACATATAGAATACTATATTCTACCCGGATTGATTATGGACTTTTAGTCTAGTTTGGTTCACTAGAGCCACCAAGTGAACCAAAAGGTCAAACCCTAGGGGTGCAAGAAATAATATTTAAATATAATTATTACATTTAAACTAGTAAGCTACATTACAAACAGGTCTTCAAACGCTTCGTTAAGCTTGATCTCCAATTCTTCAAAATAATTCTAACTATTCCTATTACAAAACTATTTAAAATAAATAGAAACCTTGATCGTGATCGAGGGAAGTACATAGGAGGGAATAGAATTTACATTAAGAAAAATTAGAGAAGGCAAGAAGGACCCCCATTTAATAAAACCCATACATTCATGCATCCAACTAAAATAAAATTCAATCACATTTGGTCGATAGTCCATAATCAATCCCATTTATTATCATACACATCATCATATGCATCAATAAATAACATTCATCTTATGAATAATAAACATTTAATATATATATTGATATCATTTAATGGGCAAATTTAGTTAGTATAAAATCTAATTTTGAATCAAAATAAACTCCTTTATTTTAATCTAAATTTAAATCAAAATAAAACTATTTTATTTTAATTTATCCAATTTTGAATAAAATAAACTATTTTATTTTAATCAAAATCTTTAATCAAAATAAACTCCTTTATTTTAATTAATTATGGAATCCAATTCCATGTAATAAAAAAAAATCTTTAATTAAAATAAACTCTTTTATTTTAATTAATTATGGAATCCAATTCCATGTAAAAAAAAAAATCTTTATTAAAAGAAACACGGATATTCTTTTCCTATTCACAAATAAACTCCTTTATTTTGAATAATATGAAATCTTATTCCATATTTAAATAAACTCTTTTATTTAAGGAAATTAGGATTCTCTTTCCTATTCACAAATAAACTCTTTTATTTTGAATAATATGAAATCTTATTTCATATCTAAATAAACTCCTTTATTTAAGGAAATTAGGATTCTCTTTCTATTCACAAATAAACTCTTTTATTTTGAATAATATGAAATCTTATTTCATATCTAAATAAACTCCTTTATTTAAGCAAAAATAGAATCCAATTTCAACTCCAATTAGTTATCATGGAATCCAATTCCAACTCTAATTAGTTAGCATGAAATTTAATTTTAAAATTAAAATAAAACTATTATTTTAAAATTAAAATAAACTTTTATTTAAAATTAAAATAAACCTTTTATTTTAATTATAAAATTATTGAGAATAATATATATATATATATATATATATTAACCGTATATATAATAATATATATATATTAATTACTAGTATATATATGTAAGACCAGAAATTTTTAAATAAAAGGAATTTCCTTTATTTTGAAATAGTAAGGGTTGATTTGATTAATGTGGATAGTTAAGGGTTAAATACATAAATATTTCAAAATAAGCAAGTGGTTATAAAATATTCATTGTTGTGGGGAATATTCGTTTTGATCGTGGAATATTAAATCTTTGTCGGGGAATATTAAATGCGACGGTAGCGACCATGTGTGGGCCCCATGTGAAAGCGATTGGATGAAGAAAAGCGACAAATATAAGTTGTTTTTAAATAACAGGCGTAGTTGTTAGCTTAATTGTTGGAATACCCGGTGGTTAAAGCACACTAATACGCGTTGTTGACAAGATAGACCTGCAGTATTGCACCAATTATTCTTACGTATGAAGGCCTACTCAATAATGGTTACGATAATTCTTTGTTCAAAGTATTTTATTGAGTTAATAATTCTGCGTTGATATTTTATATTCTTTGTTGTTTTGATAATTGTCATTACACGATTATCTTTCATTATCGAAGCAATAATTCATATTATCGAATAATATTATTAGATAACATTATTGGCAATGTCTAGAAAGTTACATCTAAGGAGAGGTTTGGTCATCTAATCAATTGCGGTAGATGAAGAAATTCTTATTGGAAAGCCCCTCTTTCCTGAGGCGCCGCACGGTCAATATTGTGATTACGTAATATTATTTGTGAATAATTAATTATTGATTTATATGATGAGGAAAATATTGATTTTATGTGGATATAGATGGAGAAAATTTTAAAATGACAATTGTTGAAAATTAATATTTTATCTTTTTACGATAAAATAATTCATTTAAATATATTATTTTAATAATATATTAATGGTGATATTTTTACAATGAATGTGGGATATATGAGTATATGAGGAAGAAGAGTATTTTGTGGCATTAAATGTTTAACACATGTTTTGTGTGTTGGTGGACACAATTATTAATAGAAATTTGATTATAGCCCAAAGAAATCGCCCGTTTGTGGATTTCGGTCGATTTTGTTTGGAATTTGGAAAACTTTCTTCTGCAAAGTTGTAGAGAATTGAATTTCCTATAAAAACTCATGAGATTCGAATTTTCTGATGAAAGGGCTATTTATTATGAATTATTGAAGTTCAAGCTCAAAATAATTGATTTTGGGAGTTTAAATTATTTTTGTTAAGAAAAACGTTTTTGTATTTTTTGGATATCATTAACATGTGTGGCTGGTGTTTTGACCAAAAGGTGGGCTAAGGAAAATTTGTATAATTATATTAATATTATATTAAATTTTCTGCTTTTGGTGTTCTAAGCATTTTCCTATAAATAGGGTCTTGGGTTAGAATTGAAAATCACACCGTAAAGTTTTTTCTCTATTTCTCTCGATATTTTGGCGTATTCTTGTGAGTATTTTGAGTATACTTTGAGTATTGCTAGGCGGTGTAAGTTCCCTTGACCTTATGCATTATTATTCAAATTTGTAAATCTTGATCTTCGAGGTAAGGGATATTATTTTTTTGTAATGATATTATTTCTTCAATATCATTATCTTTGAAATGTTGATCTGAAGTTTTTATCAAATTTAGAACTTTTTTCATGTCGGGGTTACTATTCATGAGTTCTTATTCACGAGTTCTTATTCATGAGTTCTTATTCACGATTCTTATTCAGCGAGTTACTTATTCACGAGTTCTTATTCACGAAAGTACTATTCATGAAGCGTGAAGATGTTTTGTAGAATTTCTATCTTTTGGTGTGAGTTACTTATTCACGTTATCTGGCCTTTATTCACGATATCTGACTATTTATTCACGAATACGGTATTTATTCATAGAAAATGAAAATTTTCTTTTTGTCCAAAATATCTATTCGGATACTAGCTACGATTGTATCCATGTTTTGATCATTCTTGAATTTTACACCACTATGATTATTTTTGAGGTATTTTGGACGTGGATAAAACCAAGTCTGAATCCTTAATCCTTAATCCTTGTCATTTTGTTTCACTTTGGATTCGTTTCTTTAAAATATTTTCATCATCCTCGGTCTTAAATGATGATATTATTGAATATCTTTGGCTGTAGTGCAAAGATGAATGATTTGAAGAATATCTTTGGTTTTGTAGTGCAAAGATGAATGATTTTGAAGAATATCTTTGGCTTTATAGTCTGAAGATGAGCAGTGTTGAGATGAACATGACTAATTGATGAATATCTTTTGGCACGTAGTGCAAAGATGAATATTTGATTTGAGAAGAATATTGATTGATGTTACGAGGATAAAATATTGATGATGGATTTCGTTAAATTCATAGATTATAGTAGATTTCATTCTCTACGTAACTCTTCTATGAATTATTATTTCATTTGAATAATATTGATCGAAACTTGTTGTCTATTGTATTCTATCGATTTTTCCCTGTTGAAGACTAACGATAATTTGTTGTATATTATCTTAGTCATAATATTCTTTCTTTGGGCTAGTTGAGCTCACCCTTTTCCTTGTTGTTCCATTTTTCTTCTCGGGAGGCGAGAATGTAGCGAAAGTCTTAGTCGGAGGTATGGAATGAAGATTCTAGAGAGAGTTGTTTAGTAGTCCTCACCATTTTTGCAAAATAATGAATCAATAATGTGATGAGGATTTATTTGAGTATAGATATTGTCTAGAAGATAATATTTGTATTCAAACTCACAGTTTTACTGTTGTAATAATAAAGTTGTAGTTGTTTCTGTACCATGTATTTGGCGACTAAGAATGGGTGTTGTGTATACCTATTTTGGGGGCGTCACAATATATATATATTATATATATAATACGGTATTTATAATATATATATATAATATATATATAGCCTAACGTTCCTATTCATTCCGTGAAACAAGCTTAAAAAAAAAATCAAAGACGTGGCAATGTTTATTCACCGCTTTAAAAAAAGTTTAGTGAGCAAAAGATGGCGTGATATAGCTTCACGTGCTTGGCATATATTTACATGAAATAGGGTCACGTTATTTCAAAAAAAAAAATACAATGATTTTTTTTTTTTAAAATAAATTTTATATATAATAAAATTATGCCCAATTAAATTGTTCTAAACACATATCAATATCGTATTAAATTTGAACAATTAATAATTCGCATAAAGGTTTGGCTCTGATGCCACTGTTAGGTTTGTAATATTCATGAAAGCAATCAAATTGCATAAAAGTGCGGAAGCGTGTAAAAATCAGAGTTTAAAAATTTACAAACCATATACCCGGATCACCCTTTATGCACAATTATTAATTAAACAAAGAATAAGAAATTATGAAATCATACCCTTGTAGAAACGAGCTTCCTCAGGTACGAGTTCACCTCCTACTTCTCATGATCTCCTTGAATCCACCGGGTTTGGTTCCTTCCTTTGATCAACGTTAGCCACCCATGTGTTTGGCCTCTAGAGGTGATCCACCAAGGAGAAATAAAGATTCAAGAAGATGGGTGGTTTTTGGCTCAAACCCTAGTTTTCTATCTCTATAGAAAGGGTGTACTCTCCCAACAATTGGAATTATTTCGTATGTTGAAAAAGTCAACAACCCCTTCACCCATAATAAGACTCCTCTTATTTATAGATGTGGGCAACCCACCTTAACAATTAAGGAATTGGGTTTTATTTAATTAATTAAATTCTTTTAATTAATTAAGCTCCCTAATCTTATTAGGGATAATTAATTAAACTCATTTAACTAATTTTCCTTCCTAATCCAATTAGGAATAAATGAGAAGATTTATATTAAATTAATTCCTAAACTCTTTTAGAAATTAAAATAATAATAATTGTAATAATATTAATAAGACTCTCTTATTAATTTATATTTAATATTTCTAAAATATTAAATAATAAATATTAAGCTATTTAATTTATTCTATCACCATAGATTAAATTAAATATACATAACATATTATTACGATTATGCCATTAACTTCTTAAATAATTATTCTTCCTTTTATGGTGTGACCCTTTAGGTTCTCCATATTAAATAGGTTGTGAATAAATCAATTAGAACAATTCTAATCTTATTTAAATAAATAAATTAAACAATTAATTTATTTAAATAAATAATATTTATTCTACAATAGGGATAAGCCTCCTAGCGATCGGCGACTTTCCGGATAATATAGATTTCAACATTAATCATTAAAGAACCTTTGAGTAAATAGTTAATGCTAATTCAATCCTTCCACCATACTGATGTCCCAATTAAATATAAGACATGGAATTCTTGTCAAGTCTTATTTTATTTAATTATATGTATTTCGATCCTTAAATGCACAACTCAAATAATGCAAATTAGAAACTCCTTTCTAATTTCATTACATTCGCCGATGACTCTTTGGGTTGTCATTTATCGAATCACATATGACATTTCTCTTCTTTTATTAGAAGTGGTAGATTCTTTATTGATCATACATTATCTCCATGTATAACTTATTATACCCAAGCATACCCTTTGATATACCCTAAGGGTCTTAAGGAATAAGTCAAAGTATAACTCATCATACACACAAGATACTATGATGATCTCAAGTCCAATGATCATCATCTACTTACTATCACTACAGAATTCCTATTGACGAGCCAAATAAAACTCCATTAGGTATTCCTTAGCGAGCCACGCTCAATGAACTTATTCTCTAATAAGCACCTACATACTTGCTTTAGTGTCTCCACACAAATGATCGTGAGATCAATCATCCTCATCCAATGAAAGCAAAACAACGTATGTACAATCTATCCGGATTCACTAATCCCCAATTTAGTAATCCAACGATTGGGAACTATTTTAGTTTTAAGCTTTCTAAGAATTTAGATCTCATTAGAATGATCATCATCATTATTCTAAAAGCATTGCTTAAAACTATGGGTTTATCACATATTATAAAACAAAGATCACGTAGATAATTAAAAGCCTTTAATAAATTAATACTTTTTATTAATAAATGAATAAGATTGTTACAAAGTATATGCTTTATCATCAAACATGATTGGCTTGTGTGCATACTACTTTCAATAACATGGTACAGAAATAACTATAACTTTATTAATACAACATAAAAACTGTGAGTTTAAATACAAATATTGTCTTCTAGACAATATCAACACTCAAATAAGTCCTCATTACAATTATTGATATATTATTTTACAAAAATGGTGAGGACTACTAAAACAACTTTCTAAGACCTTCATTCCATACCCCGACTAGTACTCGCTACATTCTCGCCTCCTGAGAAGAAAAATAGAACAAAAAGGAAAAGGGTGAGCTTAACTATCCCAGTAAAGAATATTATAACTAAGATAATATAGAACAAATTATCGTTAGTCTTCAACAGAGAAAAATCTGATAAAATACAATAGACAACAAATTTCAGATTAATATTCACAGCGGAAATAATAATTCATAGATGAGTTATGTAGAGAATGAAATCTACTATAATCTATGAATTTAAAAATCCATCATCATTATTTTATCCCTGTAACATCATTCAATATTCATCTTGAATCAAATATTCATCTTTTACTTTCTGAGCCAAAAATATTCATCGATTGGTTATGTTCATCTCAACACTGCTCATCTTTTGCACTTCTGGGCCAAAGATATTCATCGAGAAAATCATTAATCTTTGCACTACAGGCCAAAGAAATTCAGTAATATCATCATTTAGGACCGAGGATGATGAAAAATATTTTAAAGAAAACGAATCCAGTGAAACAAAAGAACAAATATTAAGGATTCGTACTTTAAACAATTCGAGTTCAAAAATACTTCATAAATAATCATAATAGAGTAAAATTCAAGAATGATCAAAACATGGATACAATCAAAACTAGTATCCATAATAGATATTTTGGACAAAAAAACAAAAATTTAATTTTTTCGTGAATAAGTCTTAGTATTCGTGAATAAGATCAGATATCGTGAATAGTCTTTGATATCGTGAATAGTAACCCCGGAGCACTAAAAGACAAGAATTTCACAAGAAAATACTATTAATATTAAAGATAATGATATTGAAAGAAATAATATCATTTTTTTTTAAAAATAATATCCCTTACCTCGAAAAGACAGTACTTCTAGCTAGAATACCGGATATAGTGCTGAAGGGAACTTGCACCATATAGCAACACTCAAGGTATCAAAATACTCACAAGAATACGCTCGATAATATAGAGAGAGAAAACTTTAGTTTCTGGTGTGATTTTCAATTCTAACCTAAGCACCCTATTTATAGGAATATGCTTAGAACACCAAAGCAGAAAATTTAATAAAATAATAATATATATAATAAATTGTTTACGCCCACCTAGAATCATCCAATTTCAGCATGTTTAACAACAAGTGAGCCCACTAAACATATCAAAAACGTTTTTCTTTTAAAACAAATTTAAAACTTTTAAAAAATAATTATTTCAGAACTTCAATAATTCATAATAAATAGCCCTTTTATCAGAAAAATTCGAACCTTATGTCCATTCCATAGGAAATTCCATTCTCTACAATTTTGCAGAAGAAAGTTTTTCCAAATTCCAAACAGAAATTGACCGAAATCCACATACGGACGAGTTTACAAGCTATAATCAAATTTCAGTCAAGAAATGGGCCCATAAACATGTTTTTAACATTTATTGCAACAAAAATACTCTTCCTCCTCATTTATTCATATATCCCACGTTCATTGTAAAAATATCACCATTATTATATTATTAAAATATAATAATATATTTAAATGAATTACTTTATCGGAAAAGATAAAATATCAATTTTCAACAATTGTCACATTAAAAAAAAATTCATCTATATCCACATAAAATGAATATTTTCCTTATCATATAATTCAATAATTAATTATTCATAAATAATATTACAGAATCAAAATACTGGCAACCAGTACATTTCTCAGGAAAGAGGGGCTTTCAATAAGGATTTCTCACTCTTTGGTGCCGCAATTAAGCGACTCAAACCTCTCCTTAGACAGAACTTTCTAGATATTGTCAATAATGTTATCTAATAATATTATTCAAATAATATGAATTATTAATCTGATAAAGAAAAATACTGTGTAATGATAATTATTGAAACAACAATAATATAAAATATCAACGTAGCAATTATTGAATAAAATATTAAACAGTAATTACTGTAACAATTATTGAGTAGGGCCTTCTTACGTAAGAATCAATAATTGGTGCAATACCGTGTGCTACTGTGTTTTAACCACCGGGTATTCCAACAATATTAACGGTAACAACTACGCCGTTATTTATAAACAACTTATATTTGTCGTTTTCTTTCATCCAATCGCTTTCCGTTATGGGGCCACATAAGGCTGCGCCGTCATACGAGTATTCCCCGGCAGTAAGAATATTCCACGACTAAACGAATATTCTCCGATAACAATGAATATTTTATAACCACTTGCTTATTTAAAATATTTGCTCACTTTATCCATAACTAACCACATTAATCAAATCAACCCTTACTATTTCAAAATAATAAATAGAAGAAATTCAATTTCATTAATAATAAGTTGGGGTCTTACATAATATGTAAGACCCCAGTTTTTATAAATAAAGATGAATTTTTCTATAAATATTATTTTTGAATATTATGGAATAAATTTGATATAATGTTATAGTTAATGGGTAATATTTATAAATTTTGCAAAGTATGCAAGTTGTTATAAAATATTCGTTTGGTCGTCAGGAAATATTCTTTTGTTAGGGAATATTATAACAACAACTCAATCATTAGTGGACCCCAGCAATGTAATTATTGTCGGATTGAGAAAGCGACAAAAATATTTTATAAAAATAGCATGCGGAGGTGTTAGTTAAAATCTGATGAACTACCGGTGGTAAAAAAATCTGATGTCTGGCGTGGTTGCATAGTAATGGCTTTGTATGGCGCCCCAAAATAGGTATACATCACCCATTACGAGGTTGTCGATACATGAGTGCGAAACAACTACAACTTTATTATTACAATGATAGAAAGCTGTGAGTTTAAATACAAATATTATCTTACAGGCAATATTTATACTCACATAAATCCTCATCACATTTATTGATACATTATTTTACAAAATGGTGAGGACTACTAAACAATCCTTTCTAAAATCTTCATTCCATACCCAGGCTGCGTACTTTCGTATATTCTCGCCTCACGAGAAGAATGGAACAAAAAGGAAAAGGGTGAGCTCAACTAGCTTCGATAAAGAATATTATGACTAAGATAATATCTGACAAATTATCGTTAGTCTTCAACGAGGAAAAATTTAATAGAATCTGATAATAGACAACAAATTTTCAATCAATATTATGGTGAAATAATAATTCATTAGAAGAGTTAAGTAGAGAATGCAAACTACTATCTTACATGTATGAATTTAAAAGTTCATCGTCTATCTTTTATCCCTGTAACAACAATCAATATACATCGGAATCAAATATTCATCTTTGCACTCTGGGCGAAGATATTCATCGATTAAGTCAGTATTCGTTTAAACACTGTTCATCTTTTGCACTCTGCCGAAGATATTAATCGATCGATAGTGTTCATCTCAACACTGTTCATCTTTGCACTACGGGCCAAAGATATTCTTGAGAAATCATTCATCTTTGCACTTTCTGGGACGAAGATATTCAATAATATCATCATTTAAGACCGAGGATGATGAAAATATTTTTAAGAAACGAATCCGGTGAAACAAAATGACAAGGATTAAGGATTAAGGATTCGTACTTTTGTTTTATCCATATCCAACAATACCCCAAAAATAATCGCGGTGGTGTAAAATTGAGAATGATCAAAACATGGATCTGATCAAAGCTAGTATCCAAAATAGATGTTTTGGACAAAAGAAGAAATTTTATTTTTTTTGGTGAATAGTGCCAGTATCGTGAATAGTCTTGAGTATCGTGAATAGTCTTAGATATCGTGAATAATCTTAGTATCATGAATAGTAATCCAGACACAAAAGATAGAAATTCCACAAAAACATCTTCACGCGACTTCATGAATAGTACTCGTGAATAGTAACTTCGTGAATAGTAACTCATGAATAGTAACTCGTGAATAGTAACTCATGAATAGTAACCCCAAGCATGAAAAAGTTCTAAATTTGATAAAAACTTGGATCAACATTTCAACGTAATGATATTGAAGAAATAATATCATTACGAAAAAAAATAATATCCCTTACCTCAAAGAATCGATTGCCGGAAGGAAAGGTCGGAAGTGATCTTTGAATGAAACTTATCTTTTGAGCAACTCTCAAAGTATCTAAATACTCACAAAATACGCTCGATAATATAGAGAGAAAAGAGAAAACTTTGTTTACGGTGTGATTTTCAATTCTAACTTAGCAGCCTCTATTTATAGGAAAATGTTATTGCAAAGAAGCAGACTTGACACTGCTGCATTGATGGCTTTACTACGCTACTATTGCCACCTACATTTGAAATAAAATTCAGCACATTTCTTCACCAACCACAAGTGGGGCCCACTCAATTCTAGAATTTTCCACCAAAATCAATTATAACCTAATTTAGAATCAGACACCTCTTAAAATTCATAACAAATCATTCGTGCATTTTTAACGGTTCAAAATTTGTGGACATATACTCAACTTATGTATGTATAACATACCCAAAAATTACCACAATCCAGCGGTCGGATTAAAAATTATAATCCCATGATATATCTCAAAACCCACGATTTAATTTTTAATACCTCCAATCGGTAAAATCTTGATAAAACACCTCAACAATAATTTCTTCATTTATAACCACATAAATAAATCCATCATTTATATCCACATAAAATAAATATTTCTTTATCATATGAATCAATAATTAATTATTCACAAATAATATTCTGAGAATCTGATTATAATGACGGTGCCGCCCAGGGAAGAGGGGCTTTCAGATAAGGATTTCTCCTTCTTGGTAGCCGCAATTAGGTGACCAAACCTCTCCTTGACAGAACTTTCTAGACATTGCGATAATAATGCTATCTAATAATATTATTTAAATAATATGAATTATTGATCGATAATGGAGATAATGTGCGGTGACAATTATTGAACAACAATAATATAAAATATCAACATGAGCAATTATTGAATCAATAAAATAAAATATTGAGCGATAGCTTCTTTGTAAAAATTATTGAGTAGTGCCTTCTTTACGTAAGGATCAATAATTCAACAATCATCGCAATCTGGTGTCTTCTTGTGCAACCACGCGTATTCTTCGTATTTTAACCACGGTATTCAATGATCTTACTTGAGTAACAATTCTGTAGTTATTTTTAACCAACTTATATTTGTCATATTTTCTTCATCCAATCGCTTTCCGTTATGGGGCCCACACATGGTCGGGCTGAGTCATACGAATATTCCCCGACAAGCGATCTGAATATTCCACGACCAAACGAATATTCTAAACCAAAATGAATATTTTATAACCACTTGCTTATTTTGAAATATTTGCGTATTTAACCCTTAACTATCCACATTAATCAAATCAACCCTTACTATTTCAAAATAATAAATAAAGGAAATTCCTTTTTATTTAAAAAAATTTCGGGGTCTTACACACACGGTATTGATTATTGATGCTTACGTGAGAAGTCACTCAACTATGCTCAATTATTGCTACAGTAATTGTTGCATCATATCTATTATATTATTGATGCAATTATTGTCACAGTATCATCTGTATAATATGTTATAGTATTAAATCAATAATTGAGACGACAAGTTATAAATGATTAATAATTGTTGAAAGATTAAATATGTGTTGATGAAAATAAAATGATTTGTGGTAAGTTTGATTATTTTATGGGGGGGCTCATATGTCATCATCTAAGAGTCTCTTCGTCAATAGTATTTACCTTCGTCAATAGTAATTATCTTCGTCAATAGTAATTACCTTCGTCAATAGTAGTTACCCTTGTGAATAGTATTTACCTTCGTCGATAGTATTTACCTTCGTTAATAGTAATTACCTTTACCAGACGTCGAACCACTTGTCGTTTCACATTACAAGGCGGCCGAACCACTTGTCGTTTCACATTACAAAAGTGATCAAACCACTTTTCTTTTCACATCATTAGTCGTCGAGCCACTTGCTTTTCACACGGCGGTGCTAAGCTAGAAATCTTCTATAAATAGAGGCCTAGGGCTTCATTATTTTTCACGAATTCATTCAAGCTATAGAGAGAGAAGTATAGAGAGAGAATAAGAGAGAGAAGAAGAGTATTTTTTGTTACTGCTTCTTTACAGTATTCAATCTCCTACCAAAAGTAAAGGGTGTTATTCTTTCTTATTCATGAAGAGAGGCTGTTGTTATTCCATTGCTTATTATTACATTGGAATAACTTTTGATAATGAGTTTACCCTATACTTGGTGACATTCTTCTATTATTACATTGGAACATCACATGCACTGTGTGTTTTTCTGTGGGACCGGTTAAGATTATTTATTATTTTGTTGGAATAACACATGCATGCGATTATCGTCATGCATGGTGTAAGACCAAATTTTTTTTTAAATAAAAAGGAATTTCCTTTATTTATTATTTTGAAATAGTAAGGGTTGATTTGATTAATGTGGATAGTTAAGGGTTAAATACGCAAATATTTCAAAATAAGCAAGTGGTTATAAAATATTCATTTTGTTGGGAATATTCGTTTGGTCGTGGAATATTAAATCTTTGTCGAGGGAATATTAAATTACGGTAGCGACCATGTATGGGCCCCATGTGAAAGCGATTGGATGAAGAAAGCGACAAATATAAGTTGGTTAAAAATAACGGCGTAGTTATTCACAGATTATCTTTGTTGGAATACTCGATTGGTTAAAATACTGATGAATACGCGTGGTTGCATGATGCACGGCGGTATCGCATGTAATTGTTGAATTATTGATCCTTACGTGAAGGCTTTACTCGATAATTTTCACGGTGAATTCTTATTGATATTTTATTTTATTGATTGATAATTCTTTGCGTTGATATTTTATATTATTCATTCGATAATTGTCACCGCACATTATCTCCATTATCGGATCAATAATTCATATTATTTGAATAATATTATTAGATAGCGTTATTAGCGCAATGTACAGAAAGTTACATCGAGGAGAGGTTTGGTCACCTAATTGCGGCCAAGATGAGGAGAAATCCTTATCTGAAAGCCCCCTCTTTCACGAGGAGCTACTGGTTGTCATAATTGTGATTACGTAATATTATTTGTGAATAATTAATTATTGATTCATATGATAAAGAAATATTTATTTTATATGAATATAAATGATGGATTTATTTATGTAGTTATTAATGAAGGAATTAATGTTGAGGTGTTTTATCGGTATTTTATCGGATTGGAGGTGTTAAAAATCAAATCGGGGTTTTTGAGATATATTATGGGGTTATAATTTTAATCCGACCGTTGGATTGTGGTAATTTTTGGGTATGTTATACATATATAAGTTGAGTATATGTCCACAAATTTTGAGCCGTTAAAAATGCACGAATGATTTGTTGTGAATTTTAAGAGGTGATTCGGATTAGGAAATTAGGTTTTGGTGGAAAATTCTAGAATTGAGTGGGCCCCACTTGTGGTTGGTGAAGAAATGTGCTGAATTTTATTTCAAATGTGGTGGGTGGAAATAGTAGCGAGTGTAAAGCCATCGGTGCTTGGTCAAAAGTGCTGCTTGGCGTGCTTAACATTTTCCTATAAATAGAAGGCTAAGTTAGAATTGAAAATCACACCGAAACAAAGTTTTCTCTCTTTCTCTCTATATTATTGGCGTATTTTGTGAGTATTTAGATACTTTGAGAGTTCAACATTGATCTACAAGTTTCATTCGGCATCATCCAGGCCTTTCCTCCAAGAAATCTTGATTCTTTGAGGTAAGGGATATTATTTTTTCGTAATGATATTATTTCTTGATATCATTATCTTTGAAATGTTGATCGATGTTTTATCAAATTTGGAACTTTTTCATGTCGGGGTTCTTTATTCATGAGTTCTTATTCACGAGTTACTATTCATGAGTTCTTATTCACGAGTTCTTATTCACGAGTACTATTCATAAGCGTGAAAATGTTTTTTTGTGGAATTTCTATCTTTTGGTGTCGAGAGTTACTATTCGATATCTGGCTTTATTCACGATATCTGACTTTATTCATCGAAAAATAAAATTTCTTCTTTTCGTCCAAAATATCTATTTTGGATACTAGCTTTGATTGTATCCATGTTTTGATCATTCTTGAATTTTACACCACTATGATTATTTTTGAGGTATTGTTGGACATGGATAAAACAAAGTACGAATCCTTAATCCTTAATCCTTGTCATTTTGTTTCACTGGATTCGTTCTTTAAAAATATTTTTCATCATCCTCAGTCTTAAATGATGATATTATTGAATATCTTTGGCCTGTAGTGCAAAGATGAAGATTTTTGAAGAATATCTTTGGCTGTGTAGTGCAAAGATGAGCAGTGTTTAAATGAACATGACGGTGATGAATATCTTTGGCTTCGTAGTGCAAAAAGATGAGCAGTGTTGAGATGAACATGCCGATTAATGAATATCTTTGGCTTTTGTAGTGCAAAGATGAATGTTTGATTTGAGATGAATATTGATTGATGTTCTGAGGATAAAATATTGATGAGGAATTTGTTAAATTCATAGATTATAGTAGATTTCATTCTCTACGTAACTCTTACATGAATTATTATTTTCAGCTGCGAATATTGATGCGAAACTTGTTGTCATTGTATTCTATTAAATTTTTCCTGTTGAAGACTAACGATAATTTGTTGTATATTATCTTAGTCATAATATTCTTTCTTGAGCTAGTTGAGCTCACCCTTTTCTTTTTGTTCCATTCTTCTCTCGGAGGCGAGAATATAAGCGAGTACGAGTCGGGGTATGGAATGAAGGTTTTAGAAAGGATTGTTTAGTAGTCCTCACCATTTTTGTAAAATAATGTATCGATAAATGTGATGAGGATTTATTTGAGTATAAATATTGTCAGAAGATAATATTTGTATTTAAACTCACAGATTTCTTGTTGTAATAATAAAGTTGTAGTTGTTTTACATACCATGTATATTGACAACTCGAATGGGTGATGTATACCTATTTTGGGTCGTCACGCGGTTGGTATCGAGCTTAGGGATATGATCTCTGGCGGAGATCGGGGAATAGAACTAGGAGGGAGAGCGAGTAAATCCTTATTTAGTGTGTCCTACCTAAGCTTATTTGTTAGTTAGTGGAGTATATAGGGATATTATGTGATATATTGATTTCCTTAATTAACCCTTGTTTTATGGCGATATTTGAGAATGTCGATTGAGAATATTAATGATGGAGTAAATGAGGACCGTGGAGATGCTGTCTTTACCAGCGAGGAGAGCGTGCTGACAGTGGCAATGTTCCTCCCTGTGAACAACACCACCGAAAGCGAGATGATGAGCGAGGGGATGTTTAGAAGCTTTTTGCGAGTTCATGCAAAATCGACGAGGAGACTCGTGTTCAAAATCTGAGGAGGAAATGATAGCAATTCACGGGTTGTCATGACCAAGCGTTCAAAGAGTTGGGACCACGAATTTAAAGGGAAAGCAGATCCGATCATGGGTGGAAACATGGGTCAAACAAATTACCAAGATATTCGATGTCTTGGGATGCGGAGAACGAAGGTTCCATTCGCCACCTTTATGTTAAAAGTGGCGAGGCGAGACTCGGTGGGAGTGCGTGAAGCGTACTATCCATCCGGCCTTACTTCGGCGATGTCTTGGGAGGCGTTTGAGAGACTATTTAATGACAAATACTTTCACGAAAGTGTTCGTCGTATGAAGGAAGTGGAGTTCAATGATTAGAGCAAAACAACATGGCGGTGTCTCGATGCGAGACAAAGTTTGCGAGTTATCGAGTTTGCACCTCATTTGGTGGAGAATGAGGAGCGTGTAGCGGATGTTTCTTAGAGGTTTGAAACCCGGCATACGTCGATATCTCATTTCTCATAAACTTTCTCTTTATTCGGATGTTGTAAGCAGGGCTCAATTATTAGGCGAGATAACGAGTACGGTCATTTGAGGACCATAACGAGGATCGTACCGAGAGATAGCGATCAGCAGAATAATGATAACTGCGGAGAAAGAAAGAATGGACGAAATGGTAACCACTCTGGTGGTAATCATGGTCGTGAAAAGCAGAAGAAAGCGAGTCGGGAGGAGATTTTAAAAAGGAAATTTAACAACGACTATGTGAAGGCAGCGGTCTTCGACAAAGAAGCGGTTCTAAGGGAGGAGAAACGACCACCGGTCGTATCTACAAATGCGGAAAAGAGGACATATCGGTCAAAGCGCCACAACAGTTCAAGGTATGCTATAGTTGTGGAAAGGAAGGACATATCGCTTCGAGATTATGCAGTAGCGAAACCTAGTTCAATGAGGGACGGTGACTCAAAAATCATCCCGAGAAAAGTCAAAGTCAACGATTAAGGGAAGGCGTTTGTTGTATTTGGTCATAATGCGAGAACCCAAACGAGGTGATCACGGGTAAATTTATTTATAAATTCTTGCGAAGTTTATACCTTACTCGATCATTGGTGCTACCCATTCATTTATCTCTCCGCTTGTGCTCAGCGTTTAAACTTGACTCAGGAGAAATTAGACTTTGACCTATCTGTGGAAACTCCATTAGGAAAACTTTCATCACATCCATGTTTATAAATTTTGTTTGATTCAAGTTGGCACCATCACCTTACCGTTGACCTTATCTCTTTAAAGATACTTGCTTTTGATGTGATTTTAGGGATTGATTGGTTAACTACTCATCATGCCAAAATTGATTGTTTTCGTAAGGTTGTTAGTTTTCATATTCCTAACCAACTTTGTTATGCGTAAATCAAGCAACTAAACCATTAAAATCAATCATTGTCGTATATCTAATCATAAAAGCTATTCGTTTATTGAAAAGCGGATGTCAAGCTTTCTTAGCCCATGTTATGGATTTGAATAAAGACACGTCAAATTTGAATAATATTCTGTTGTTATTGACTTTCGACGTATTTCTGAAGAACTTCCGGTCTACCCCGAGCGTGAAGTTGAATTCTTTATTGATCTTGAACACAGTACAAAGCCCATTTTAAAACCCCATATCGAATGGCTCTATTGAACTTCGGGGAGTTAAAGGTCCAACTACGAGGAATTGTTGGACATCGGTTTTTATTCGATCTAGTACATCTCCTTGGGGTGCTCTGTTTTATTTGTAAAAAGAAAAGCGGGAGTATGCGACTTTGTATTGACTATCGGGAATTGAACCATGTCACCATCAAGAATAGGTATCCTCTACCTCATATTGATGACTTGTTTGACCGATTTCTGAGGGCACTGATTCTTTCAAAAATCGATCTTAGATTACGGATATCATCAATTTGAAAATTAGAGGCGAGGATATTCAAAAGGCGCCTTCGAACTTCGGTATGGGCATTATGAATTTTTAGTCATGTCTTTCGGACTAACTAATGCTCCTATGGCTTTCATGGATATGATGAACCAAGTATTGAGGAATATTTGGATCGATTCGTTGTTGTCTTTATTGATGACATCCTTATATATTCCAAAAGTCGTGAAGATCATGAGCACCATTTGAAATTTGGTACTCAAAGGCCGTGAAAACCAACTATATGCCAAATTGAAGAAATGCGAGTTACGGCTTGAGGAAGTAGCATTTCTTGGGCTTGATGTCAAAACATGGAGTATCTGTTGATCCGTGAAGATTGAAGCAATACAAAGTTAGGAGCAAGCAAAGTCGGTGGTTGAAGTCACGTAGCTTTTGGGCTTATTTGGTTATTATCGGAGATTCGTGGAAGGGTTTTCTCGAATCGCTACTCCATTAACTTCGGCTAACTTCGGAAGGATACAAAATTCGTTTGGAGCGAAGAATCGAGAAAAGTTTCCAAGAGCTTAGAGGAGACTTATTTAAGACTGTTCTAACAATACCATCTGGTTCGGATGGATTTGTTATCTCTGATGATGCTTGAGGCAAAGGGTTAGGATGTGTTCTCATGCAGCGTGGGAAAGTCATAGCCTATGCCTCATGACAACTTAAAGAATATGAGAGGAATTATCCTACTCATGATCTAGAGTTAGCGTGATCGTTTTTCGTCTTAAAAATATGGAGGCACTATCTATATGGGGAGAAAGTGGAGATATATTCGGACCATAAAAGCCTTAAATATTTCTTCACTCAAAAAGAACTCAACATGCGGCGGTGACGTTGGCTCTAGCTATTGAAAGACTACGACCACACTATTGATACCATCTGGTAAAAGCGAGCGTGGTAGGCGGCGCATTGAGTAGAAGATCATATGCGAGGAGCGAGTGCGATGATGTCAAGTATCGCGTAGAGCCAACTTTAATAGAAAAAGTTAAGGTTGCTCAAGCCCATAGGCCAGGTACGATCGTATGAAGAAGAAAGTACAAGAAGGAGCTATTAGGAGCGAGAATTGATGAAGAAGGAATACTTGAGTCCACTCTAGACTTTGTGTTCCTAACGACTACGATTTGAAGTACAAGATTATGATGGAGGCACACAATACACCATTTGCAATCCATCACGGAAGTACTAAAATGTATCGTGATCTTGACATACATTTTGGTGGAATAATATGAAGAGAGAGATTGCAAAGTTTATCTCGATGTGTTTAACTTGCTTAACGTGTAAAGTAGAGCATCTAGTACCTAAGGGTCCGTTGCAACCACTTGAGATTTAGGAATGGAAGGGAACACATTACTATGGATTTCATTCACGGGTCTTCCTACGGTTTCTCAAGGCATCAATGCTATTTGGGTTATTGTTAATAGATTAACCAAAGTCCGCTCATTTCTTGCCGACACGGAGACTTATTCACTTGAGCGTCTTGCTAGTATATACGTAAATGAGATTGTGAGGTTGCATGGCATGCACTGTATCCATAGTTTTGGATCGTGACCCAAGATTCACTTCAAGATTTTGGGTTAGCTTGCAAAAAGCTATGGAGCGCGGTTTGCGATTTAGTTGACATACCATCCCCAAACGGACGGACAATCGGAGAGGACTATTCAAACTCTTGAAGATTTATTAAGACTCTGTGTCCTAGACTTCAAGGGTAGTTGGGATAAGTATTTACCATTGGTGGAATTCTCCTACAACAACAGATTATCACCAAGTATAGGTGTGGCTCCATTCAAGCATTATATGGACTAAAATGTCGTTCTCCAATATGTTGGGATGAGGTGGGTGAAGCAACATTGTTGGGACTAGGGAGTTAATGACGTATGACTACCGAAAAGATCCAAATGATTCGACAACGTATACAAAGCAGCACAAGATCGACAAAAGAGTTATGCGGATCTTCATCGAAAGGGCGTGGAATTTAATGTAGGGGATCATGTATTATTGTTACGAGTTGCTCCGTGGAAGGAGTTACAAGATTTGGGAAGAGAGGAAAGCTCGATCCACGATTTATTGGTCCATTTCAAATTCTTGACCGAGTAGGAAATGTAGCCTATAGACTTGCGTTACCTCTCGAGTATGTCTCGTGTTCATAATGTGTTTCACATATCTCATGCTTTCGTAAATATGTGAAAGACCCGAACCACGTTATTGAGTTAGAACCAGGACGAGATTAGAAGATTTAACGTATGAGGAGGTACTGTCAAGATCTTGGATAGGAAGGAGCATGTCCTACGCATGAAAGGTCATACCACAAGTTAAAGTTTTGTGGAGGAATCATCTTATAGAGGAAATGACACAGGGAATTGGAAGCGGAAATGAAAGCGAGGTATCCTCACCTTTTGAAACACCAGAATGACGTCGTCGATTTCGAGGACGAAATTTCATAAGGAGGGAGGTTGTAAGACCCCAAAATTTTTTTAAATAAAAGGAATTTCCTTTATTTATTATTTTGAAATAGTAAGGGTTGATTTGATTAATGTGGATAGTTAAGGGTTAAATCATAAATATTTCAAAATAAGCAAGTGGTTATAAAATATTCATTTTTGTGGGGAATATTCGTTTGGTGCGTGGAATATTAAATCTTTGTTGGGAATATTAAATACGACAGTAGTGACCATGTGTGGGCCCCATAACTTGGAAGCGATTGGATGAAGAAAGCGACAAATATAAGTTGGTTAAAAATAACGGCATAGTTATTACAGATTATCTTGTTGGAATACCCGGTGGTTAAAATACGAGAATACGCGTGGGTCTTTGCGATAGCGGCGGTATTGCCGTAATTGTTGAATTATTGATCCTTACGTGAAGAAGGCACTACTCAATAATTTTCACAGTGAATTCTTATTCAATATTTTATTTTATTGATTGATAATTCTTTGCGTTGATATTTTATATTATTCATTGTTCGATAATTGTCATCGCATTATTATCTCCATTATCGGATCAATAATTCATATTATTTGAATAATATTATTAGATAGCGTTATTGGCAATGTCTAGAAAGTTACATCGAGGAGAGGTTTGGTCACCTAATTGCTTGGCGCCCGAAGGAGAAATCCTTATCGGAAAGCCCCTCTTCACAGGAGCTAGCGGCTGGTTGTCATAATTGTGATTACGTAATATTATTTGTGAATAATTAATTATTGATTCATATGATAAAGAAATATTTATTTTATATGAATATAAATGATGGATTTATTTATGTAGTTATTAATGAAGGAATTAATGTTGAGGTGTTTTATCGGTATTTTATCGGATTGGAGGTGTTAAAAAATCAAATCGGGGTTTTGAGATATATTCATGGGGTTATAATTTTTAATCAAATGAGTTGGATTGTGGTAATTTTTGGGTATGTTATACATACATAAGTTGAGTATATGTCCACAAATTTTGAGCAATTAAAAATGCACGAATGATTTGTTGTGAATTTTAAGAGGTGTCGATTAGGAAATAGGTTTAAATTAGGTTTTGGTGGAAAATTCTAGAATTGAGTGGGCCCCACTTGTGGTTGGTGAAGAAATGTGCTGAATTTTATTTCAAATGTGGTGGGTGGCAATAGTAGCGAGGTAAAGCCATCGGTAGCGAGTCAAGTCTGCTTTGGCGTCTTTAACATTTTCTATAAATAGAGGCTAAGTTAGAATTGAAAATCACACCGAAACAAAGTTTTCTCTCTTTCTCTCTCTATATTATTGGCGTATTTTGTGAGTATTTAGATACTTTGAGAGTTCTTTGTTCAATTACAAGTTTCATTGAAGATCACTTGAGCCTTTCCTTAGAAATCTTGATTCTTTGAGGTAAGGGATATTATTTTTTTAAGTAATGATATTATTTCTTCAATATCATTATCTTTGAAATATTGATCGATGTTTTATCAAATTTGGAACTTTTTCATATCGAGGTTACTATTCATGAGTTCTTATTCACGAAGTTATTATTCACGAGTTCTTATTCACGCAGTCTTATTAATGAAGCGTGAAAATGTTTTTTGTGGAATTTCTATCTTTTGGGTGTGAGATTCTTATTCATGTATACCAAGACTATTCACGATATCTGATCTTATTCATCGAAAAATAAAATTTCTTCTTTTCGTCCAAAATATCTATTTTGGATACTAGCTTTGATTGTATCCATGTGTTTTGATCATTCTTGAATTTTACACCACTATGATTATTTTTGAGGTATTGTTGGACATGGATAAAACAAAGTACGAATCCTTAATCCTTAATCCTTGTCATTTTGTTTTCCTTTGGATTCGTTCTTTAAAATATTTTTCATCATCCTCGGTCTTAAATGATGATATTATTGAATATCTTTGGCTGTAGTGCAAAGATGAATGATTTCGAAGAATATCTTTGGCACAGTAGTGCAAAGATGAACAAGTGTTTAAATGAACATGACCGGTGATGAATATCTTTGGCACATGTAGTGCAAAGATGAGCAGTGTTGAGATGAACATGACCGATTAATGAATATCTTTGGCACTGTAGTGCAAAGATGAATGTTTGATTTGAGATGAATATTGATTGATGTTACGGAGGATAAAATATTGATGAGGGATTTATTAAATTCATAGATTATAGTAGATTTCATTCTCTCGTAACTCTTCTATGAATTATTATTTCATTGCGAATATTGATCCGAAACTTGTTGTCTATTGTGATTCTATTAAATTTTTCCTGTTGAAGACTAACGATAATTTGTTGTATATTATCTTAGTCATAATATTCATTCTTGAGCTAGTTGAGCTCACCCTTTTCCTTTTTGTTCCATTCTTCTCGGGAGGCGAGAATATAGCGAAAATGTAAGTGAGGTATGGAATGAAGGTTTTAGAAAGGATTGTTTAGTAGTCCTCACCATTTTGTAAAATAATGTTTGATAAATGTGATGAGAATTTATTTGAGTATAAATATTATACAGAAGATAATATTTGTATTTAAACTCACGCTTTTCTTGTTGTAATAATAAAGTTGTAGTTGTTTACGTACCATGTATTGACAACTCGAGAATGGGTGATGTATACCTATTTTGGGGTCGTCACACATGGTGATTTCTTTTGTTATTCCATTCTTTATTATACCCAGTTGGTTAAAACTTTGACTTCTATACTCCATGAAATTAGTAGAATATCCTTGATATTTGCGTTTCATCCAAAGATCTTTTCATGGAAATATTCTTACGATCATTCTTGAATTTTACTCTACAAAACAAAGATCATGTTGACAATTTGACGTTAATAATTCTCGGATAAAATAATTCTTGAACTTGTTTTATTGAATTCTTATATCATTGTCATCATCCTCATGTTTATATTTTTTGAAAGTCATACGTATTCAGTAGTGCGTAGATGGACTTGGTATGATTATGACGAGAGACTATTCGGTGTAATCATGGCCGTAATGTTACAAATGATGTGATAAAAATCCTCGATTAGTAGTAGTGCATTGATGGACGATTGTTGGCATGATCTTGACCATTAATGAATACACAAATATTCTTGGCCCTTAGTGCATGAATAATTATGGTCGTGATACTAAAAAATATCCTCGTCAGTAGTGCGGGGGTGATTCGATGATGTGGAATATTTATTAAAGTCGAGTCTCAAACTATAAACGATGATGAAAACCTTTTAAAACCTAAAAGATAGTAGACTTTATTTTCTACTTGACTCTTTTAATGGATTGCTTATTCAGCCGCAGATTAAACTAGTTATGTCATTGTATTTTATCGGTTTAACATTGTTGAAGACTATTGATAATTTATTACGCATTATCTTAGTCATAATATTTCTTTTTGGGCTAGTTGACCTCACCCTTTCTTTCACTTTTTCTCTTCGTGAAATGAGAATATATTTGGAGACGAGTCTGGGAAACGAGTGATGGTCCTGAAGATAGCATTAGTAGTCCTCACTATTACGTGAAATAGTGTGATAATAATTGTAATGAGGACTTTTTTTTGAGTTTGTATAATATCTAGTAGGCGATATTTGTATTTAAACTCACGATTTATGTCGATATCATACCTACGCTTATGTTAATAAGTTGTATTTAAATTACGTACCATGTAAGTGGCGACCCAAGATGGGTGATGTATACCTAATTTTGGGGGCGTCACATAATACTTACCTATAAATTCATTTTCGGTGATTTGAAAAAAAATAAAATCCACAATAAAAATTTCTCCAATGGAATTATGCGCATCTTTAATTCTGTGTGTGTATATATATATTGTAAGACCCCGAATTTTTTTAAATAAAAAGGAATTTCCTTTATTTATTATTTTGAAATAGTAAGGGTTGATTTGATTAATGTGGATAGTTAAGGGTTAAATACGCAAATATTTCAAAATAAGCAAGTGGTTATAAAATATTCATTTTTGGTGGGGAATATTCGTTTGGTCGTGGAATATTAAATCTTGTTGGGAATATTCGTTTGGTCGTGGAATATTCGATCGCTTTGTAGGGAATATTAAATGCGACAGTAGCAATGACCGTATGTGGGCCCCATAATGAAAAAAGCGATTGGATGAGGAAAACGACAAAGTTTGGGTGGTTATAAATAGCTTGGCGTAATTATTTACCGTTAAGACCGTTGGAATACCCAAATTGGTTAAAATACGATGTCTGCGCGTCAAGACAAGAAGCTTTGCGGTATTGCGATATTGTTGAATTATTGATCCTTACGTAAGAAGGCACTACTCAATAATTTTCACAAGAGTTACTATTCAATATTTTATTTTATTGATTCAATAATTCTTTGCGTTGATATTTTATATTATTGTTGTTCAATAATTGTCTTTTGCATTACATTATCTCCATTATCGGATCAATAATTCATATTATTTGAATAATATTATTAGATAGCATTATTGGCAATGTCTAGAAAGTTCTGTCAAGGAGAGGTTTGGTCACCTAATTGCGCGCCAGTAAGGAGAAATCCTTATCGGAAAGCCCCCTCTTTCCTGGGACCGGCCTGGTTGTCATAATTGTGATTCTGTAATATTATTTGTGAATAATTAATTATTGATTCATATGATAAAGAAATATTTATTTTATGTGGATATAAATGATGGATTTATTTATGTGGTTATAAATGAAGAAATTATTGTTGAGGTGTTTTATCAGTATTTTATCAGATGGAGGTATTAAAAATTAAATCGGGGTTTTGAGATATATTCAGGGGTTATAATTTTTAATCCAAATAGTTGGATTGTGGTAATTTTTGGGTATGTTATACATACATAAGTTGAGTATATGTCCACAAATTTTGAACTATTAAAATGCACGAATGATTTGTTATGAATTTTAAGAGAGGTGTCGATTGAAAATTAGGATTATAATTGATTTTGGTGGAAAATTCTAGAATTGAGTGGGCCCCACTTGTGGTTGGTGAAGAAATGTGCTGAATTTTATTTCAAATGTGGTGGGTGGCAATAGTAGCGAGGTAAAGCCATCGTGTAAAGAGGTCAAGTCTGCCTTGGCTGGCTAACATTTTCCTATAAATAGAGAAATTTAAGTTAGAATTGAAAATCACACCGTAAACAAAGTTTTCTCTTTCTCTCTATATTATTGGCGTATTTTGTGAGTATTTAGATACTTTGAGAGTTCTTTGTCAAAGATACAAGTTTCATTCAAAGATCACTTCCGACCTTTCCTTCCGGCACCGATTCTTCGAGGTAAGGGATATTATTTTTTTCGTAATGATATTATTTCTTCAATATCATTATCTTTGAAATGTTGATCCAAGTTTTTATCAAATTTGGAACTTTTTATGTCGGGGTTCTTATTCATGAGTTACTATTCACGAGTTACTATTCATGAGTTACTTATTCACGATTCTACTATTCACGAGTTTATTCATGAAGAAGCGTGAAGATGTTTTTTTGTGGAATTTCATCTTTTGGTGTTCGAGTTATTATTCACGATATCATGCAAGACTATTCACGATATCTGACTTTATTCATAAAAAATAAAATTTCTTCTTTTCGTTCAAAATATCTATTACGGATACTAGCTCGATTGTATCCATGTTTTGGTCATTCTTGAATTTTACACCACTATGATTATTTTTGAGGTATTGTTGGACATGGATAAAACAAAGTACTTAATCCTTAATCCTTAATCCTTGTCATTTTGTTTCTTTGGATTCGTTCTTTAAAAATATTTTCATCATCCTCGGTCTTAAATGATGATATTATTGAATATCTTTGGCACGTAGTGCAAAGATGAATGATTTTGAAGAATATCTTTGGCACCATGTAGTGCAAAAGATGAGCAGTGTTTAAATGAACACGACCGATCGATGAATATCTTTGGCCTTTAGTGCAAAGATGAGCAGTGTTGAGATGAACACGACCGATTGATGAATATCTTTGGCCTGTAGTGCAAAGATGAATATTTGATTTGAGATTAATATTGATTGATATTACGAGGATAAAATATTGATGATGGATCGTTAAATTCATAGATTATAGTAGATTTCATTCTCTACGTAACTCTTCTATGAATTATTATTTCACCGCGAATATTGATCCGAAACTTGTTGCCTATTGATTCTATTAAATTTTTCCCTGTTCAAGACTAACGATAATTTGTTGTATATTATCTTAGTCATAATATTCTTTATTGAGCTAGTTAAGCTCACCCTTTTCCTTTTGTTCCATTCTTCTCGGGAGGCGAGAATATAGCGAAAGATGCAGTTGGGGTATGGAATGAAGGTTTTAGAAAGGATTGTTTAGTAGTCCTCACCATTTTGTAAAATAATGTATCAATAAATGTGATGAGGATTTATTTGAGTATAAATATTATTCAGAAGATAATATTTGTATTTAAACTCATAGTTTTTCTTGTTGTAATAATAAAGTTGTAGTTGTTTTACATCTATGTATCGACAACCTCGGAATGGGTGATGTATACCTATTTTGGGGCGTCACATATATCTGGTCCGGATCAGTATATCCTTATCTTACTCAGATTACTTCTTTTTTGGCGACGGAATTCAAATGACGGTTGATTTCATACAACCGTCGTCTATACTTTTAGCGACGTTATATGTTGTCCGTCGTTAAAAGTATGAGCGACAGATTGATACCAAAAGAAATCATACGTCCGTCCGCTAAAGGGAAAAGATGAGTGAGTGAGATAAGTATACGACTGATCCTTGCTATGTAAATACACATGAGATATATATATTTATCAATATCTGTATATGTAAATACACATGAGAAAGAGAGAAATTGATAGATAAAGAGAAAGTCACCTGACTGTTAATACAAGTTTGAAGCTTTTGAGGGTTAGTTCACCTACTAATTTTGACCATCGTAAGAGAGAAGAGAAACAGAGAAGAAGATAGAGAAGTTAAGAGGTATGAGGCTGGATAGAAAAGATCAAAAGACTGGGTTTGTTCCCAATTTATAGAACGGATATAAATTTGGATAAAAATGGTACCGAATTGGCTAATCTATTTGGGATACGATCCAACCAGTACCGGTATATAGTTTTAAGTATTTTTGGTAACCGGTTCGGTACGGTAAATTATCGATGCACACCCCTATACTTGGAGTATGTTAATGTAAAATTTTAAATAATAGAAAGAGTCATATTTCGAATGACATAAGTGTATTTAACCCATATATATATATATATATATAGAGAGAGAGAGAGAGAGAGAGAGTCTGGTTCTTAGGCGGTCTCATTTAGCGGTCTTCAGAACGGACTGATCTCGCCAACATAAAAACACAGATCACCTTTCTCTCTCCTCAGACTTCTTCAAATTTTAGGCACTTCCTTCTCCAAATTTCAGAGCGAACGAAGCAATAGAATCGTGCCCTAGAATCGATTCCCTCTCAAATCGAAAGTCCAAATCTTCACAAACCGGTAAGCCATTTCTTCACAAACCAACCCTTTTCTTCCTTTATTCTTCCTTTATTTGTATTCTTAGAACGCGGTACTGCTTCTCCTCCCTCAATTTAGGATATGAATATGAAGTTGCTTTTTGGTTGCATTTCATTTACGATCTGTGGGTTATCCTGAAACTCCCAGTCTGTTTCCCCTCTGTTACTAGTAAATTTTGCTTATGCTGGAAATGCTATGATTTTTACTGCCTGTAGTTAAAAACTTTGTGCAGATCTCAACATTTTCATCCATTTTGTACCTCAATTTTTGGGTAACTATTCATCTGCAATGATTACACATATTTCCCCTACATAAGGTAGAGGCAGCAGGAGGTTTATGTTGGGTTTCTGTGATTTTTTCCTTTTATATTTTATGTGCAAACAATTGACCCTTCAAGAAAGAAGGGAGGTTGTACGAATGATATGAAATTAATGTTTTCTAATTTCTTTGAACCTTTTTTTATCATGGTTATATCAATTTTTACTTGTAATTATTTGAATAAATTGCATAATAGGTTAACCAAGAACGTTTTAAGACTGAATGCCATATGTATCAACTACAATTTAAACATAGTTGTATTGAGCTATAACAGTAGTGTATGTTTCTTAAAATTAGAAACTACCTTTAAATATTACTTGTTTAGGAAGAAGCATTTTGATTTAATTTCTGTTGAATTAATAAGGCCTAATGAAAAAAACAAATCAAACGGTAATGCACTAATGCTACTGTAACTTAATTAAGTAGTTAAGTGGTAATGAAAATTGAATTCTTTATGCTTTTGTGGTATATTTGAGATGACTCACAATTGTGTTTGGTATAGTTGAGCTTAATATCTGTTGGTATAGTTCAAGGTCCTGGTCAAGCTTTTACTCGTACAACCAAGAAAATGAATGTAAAAACTCTATGAATCTAATTTGATGAATAGGAGTACACATCTACTAAACTAAAGTCTTCAATTTTTTATATTTGGAAAACTTAATTGTCATATATGGTTATTGCCGTGCAGTTATGGATGTGCAATCTGTGGAATTGAGCCACTAAAACATCATATATCAGTTCCTGAAGTATAGGCTGAAGTGCTAATATATGTCCAAAAATGATGTTGCTTTGAACCATCATATTTAGGGAGCACTTTGCATACATATCTCTGAATAGAATACATGATTTTAACTTGAGCTTAGTAAATTATGTTGTTGGCACAAGTATATTTACTAGTTTTGGACTATTTTTCTAGTATTTAGAAATGCTTGTAGTAGTATGGTAAACTTTTCCAAATTTAGGACTCCATCAATTTTATAATGTCATTTGATACAATTTCATCGTTAGGTAAGTAACTTTGACTCGATTACTATGCTTTACGATTGTACGCCCTTGCTTTGTATAGTCCTTCTCACTTGATAATTAATTGACATAATGTTTTATTCTCAGATTTGTCTGACAGAAGCTCAAAAGCAGAAAACTGTGCAAGAAGAAATAAAACCAGAACAGTTGGACAAGCTGGCTAAATTAGAAGATTGGCGCAAAGGATTGAAGTTATTGGAGGATAAAAAGGCTGAACTGGCAGCATTATGAATTTAGGTTGTGTGGTATGGTGGAACACTCTAGTTTTTATTCATGGTTGTTGATGGAGATGTAGGCTCTGCATATTGAAAACAGAAGTTCATCTATCCAGATTTTGTTTGGTCCAACCAGCTATGTTCTAAACATTTGCATTGATTTCTAATCCATTCCACCATTTGATAATGAAGAATTTTTTGTTTTTCCTTTTTTTTAAAACTCCACATTGCACAATGATCTCATTTTTGGCACCTGAAATGTGTGGCTATTGCTGGTGTTGCAAAACATTGCAAAGAAGGGAAGGTTGAACCTTGAAATTGCAGTTATAACAGAGCATAATAGGTTTAATAAAAGGAGCAGGTCATAGTAGACTTCAGGACACTGATTGTAGCAGCTCACGGTTCTAAATACTTCAATTAATCTTCAAACAAGAATTATTTTAACACAGTTTGAAATTTTGGCCATGCCAGTAATGGAATTTTAAAAATAAAATAAAATATGTTCTCAAACAAACAAAAATATGCCAAAATATCTTTGGTTGATCTTTCATCACTTCGGTAGGCAATTTCCTAGATAAAATTGATATCACACCAAATTCGTTGCCATCAAATTCCTTGGTACAGCAAATTTCCTAGATAAAATTGACATGTATGCATCACATGAATCAATATCTGCAAATTCCTCCAACCCTTCTTTGTAAACTTCAAATTCCTTGGGGCTCCATCTATAAATTAAGTTAAGTCGGAAGGTAGCCATCTTGATTCCCAGAAGACACTGCATTACAACAAAATTCACGACTTGGTTTTATTATCTCATAAATCTAGTAACACTAACATATTTGCTAAAGCCGTTTACACATAACAACATTAAGAAATAGATGACATGCATATTTCTTTCCTAAACTGGAGGAAGAATAAATAACAATACAAGCAACAAACATTATCTTCCCACTATAATCCCACAACTCAAATGTTAGAAGTAATCTTCTATAAGTGTTAACACCAATCAGTGAATTCATACTTCAAACTCAAATGCCATTTTCAAATATAATATTTTTACTTTCAATAACAACTAAATTATTATGGTAACTGTTACTCAACACCTAGATCAAACCATAAGACTTCACTTAACATTCTCAAGCAAAAGTTGACAGGCTCCACATTTATGACAAAGTACTGACAAAAATACATATAATATACTCCTCCTAAAATCGAAGTGACCCTCTAGCATGCTAAGATAACATGATTATATATTTAGATATATTACTAGATTATACCGTACAAGGCTTCAAACGGTGACAATTGTTCTATTACTTCAAACATAGTTTAACTATTTGGATCCTACTTGCTACTGGTCCAACTAGATCTTACCACTGTAGGTTCACTCAAAGATGAAATAGAACTCTAAATCACCATTATTGAGTTATGTTCAAAAGCAATAAATATGAAGTAGAACATTTAAAAGTCTATCATGAAGCAAAATATTTAAAAGTCTATATACTACTTTGTTTGTTATAAGCAAATATATATCTAATGACTTTTAGCAAAAATCGAGCCAAAACTTACCATAAGCAATTTTGAATTTATTTGAATTATTTTGTATGCTTACCATAAGCAAAACTGTATGCTTATGCACTACTTGGGAAGAAGAGGCTGAACGAGGAGCAGGAGGGGAGAAGCTTAATTCGAGATTGTGCAGGAGTCAGAGCCTCCCTATTTTCTCGATTCTTGTATTTAATGAAAGATGTTATCCTAAATTATTCCGTTTTCGGTTTTTATGGAGAAACTGACGACTTCCTTCTCTTATAGACAGCTTAAATATCCCTTGGCAGCAAAAACCAGTTCTTTCGAAATTTCCCCTCCTCGGCCTCGGCAAGTAAGTGTTAATCGGAGTACTCAAATTAGACCATAAGCAAGTGCCGAAAGAAGTATCTAATGACTTTTAGCAAAAATCAAGCCATAAACAAGTATATTTGACCAAAAGAAGCCGAAGAAACCCATTTACAAGTACACTTTGGGGGAGAATCTTCTAACTAAAACCGATAAACAATTTTCCCCAAAAGATCCTAGAAACCCTAGATTTCTTTCAAATCAAACAAAAATTACAAAATTAAGTAAGAATCTTTACCTTCCGATTCTCCGCCTTGACTCGTTGACAAGTTAGACACCTTTTGGTACAAGAACCTTTTGGTACTTGATGCTCCGCCTTGACTCGTTGACAAGTTAGACACCTTGAGATAAAGCAGTAATATATCTCTCTCTTCATATTGCTCCACCAAAATGTATGACGAAGATCACGATACATTTTGGTACTCCCCAAGATGGATTACAAGCGGTGTGTCGTGTGCGCCTCCATCATGATTTTATACTTTAAATCGAGTCGTTAGGAACACAAAGTCCGGAGTTGACCAAGTATTCCTTCTTCATCGATTCTTGCTTCCCAAGATAGCACCTTCTTGCACTTTCTTCCTCATACGCATCACCTAGATCTATAAGCTGGGCGACTTTAACTTTATCAATTAAAGCCTGGCTCTACTCAGATATTCGCCATCATCATATGGATCCCAGAGTCTTTAACTCTATCTCCATCCTTTGCAAATCACACAAAATTGGCTGCGTTGACAATATCGCACTCAGACTGCATATGATCTTCTACTCAATGCATCAGCTACCATGTTCGCTTTTCCAGGATGGTATTGGATGGTATGATCATAATCTTTCAACAGTTCAAGCCAACGTCGTTGTTGCATGTTGAGTTCCTTTTGAGTGAAGAAATATTTGAGGCTTTTATGATTCGTAAAGATCTCCACTTTCTCCCCATACAAGTAATGCCTCCAAATTTTAAGTGCGAAGATAAATAACGCCAACTCTAGATCATGAGTAGGATAATTCCTCTCATATTCTTTGAGTTGCCGAGAGGTATAGGCTATGACTTTCCCATGTTGCATGAGAACACATCCTAACCCTTTGCCCGAAGCATCACTGTAGATGACAAATCCCTCCGAGCCAGATGGTATTGTTAGAATAGGTGCTGAAATGAGTCTCCTCTTGAGTTCTGGAAAACTCTTCTCACATTCCTCGCTCCAACCGAATTTTGTATCTTTTCGAGTCAGCTGAGTTAGTGGAGTAGCGATTCGAGAAAATCCTTCCACGAATCTCTGATAATGACCAGCTAAACCGAGAAAGCTACGTACTTCGATCACTGATTTAGGTTTCTCCCAGCTTTGAATTGCTTCAATCTTTGCCGGGTCAACAGATATTCCATGACTTGATACTACGTGCCCAAGGAATGCTACTTCTTCAAGCCAGAACTCACATTTCTTCAACTTGGCATAAAGCTTATTTTCACGAAGCTTTTGGAGTATCAGCCTCAAGTGTTGCTCATGATCTTCACGGCTTTTGGAATAAATAAGGATGTCATCAATAGACGACCACAAAATGATCCAAATATTTATTGAATACTTGGTTCATCATATCCATGAAGGCAGCAGAAGCATTAGTCAATCCAAAAGACATGACTAGGAATTCATAATGCCCGTACCGAGTTCTGAAAGTCATCTTTGGAATGTCATCGGTTCTAATCTTCAATTGGTGATATCCGGAACGAAGATCAATCTTTGAAAAGAATTTGGCTCCTTGAATCGGTCAAAACAGTCATCAATACGCGTGGCAATGGGTATCTATTTTTGATAGTGACATGGTTCAACTCCGATAATCAATATAAAGTCGCATACTCCAATCTTTATTCTTCTGAATAGTAACAAGATCACCCCAAGGAGAAGTACTTAGGACTAATAAAGCACCCTGTCTAACAATTCTCGCAGTTGGGTCTTTAACTCCTCGAAGTTCAATAAGCCATTCGATATGGGACTTTGAAATGGGTTTTATACTAGGGTTCAAGGTCGATACAAAATTCAATTTCACTCACGGGGGTAGGCTAGAAGTTCTTGGGGAATAAGTCAAGAAATTTATTAACAATAGAAATATCATTCAAACCGACGTATTTTTGTTTAGATCCGTGACATGAGCTAAGAAAGCTTGACATCCGTTTTCAATAAATGAATAGCTTTTATGGCTTGAGATGACGGTGATTGATTTTAATGGTTGGTTGCTTGAATCGCATAATAGGTTGGTTAGGAATGAAAGCTAACAACCTTACGAAAATAATCAATTTTGCATGATGAGTAGTTAACCAATCAATCCCTAGAATCACATCAAATGCAAGTGTTTTCAATGAAATAAGATTGACTGGTAATGTGAGGGTACCGATTTGAACCAAATAAGACTTATAAACAGTGGATGTAATGAAGGTTTCTCCCAACGGAGTTTCAACAGATAAGTCAAAGTCTAATTTCTCTGGAGTCAAATTTAAACGTTGATCGCAAGTAGGAGAAATAAAAGAATGGGTAGAACCGGTATCAAATAAGGTATAGACCTCGCTAGAGTTTATGATAAGCTTACCCGTGATGACCTCGTTCGGGTTCCTTGCTTTTCACGGGAGGTCACGACAAACGCTTCTCCACATGACTCTGGCTTTGACTTTTCGGGACGACCTTTGGTGCCTCCATCCTATTGAACTTGTCTTGGTGAACAAAAAATCGAAAGTTAGGTGACCTTCTCTTCCACAATTATAACATGCTTTGGGCGGCATCGTGCGGTTTGATGATGTGTCCCTCCCCTCCACATTTGAAGCATATGATAGGTGGTCATTCTCCTTCCTTAACAACGGTGTTGGTGCTGACGTCTTTCCATCATTGTTGAATCTCCTCTTCTTGAAATGTCCATTCTTATTGTTTTTGCCCGATTACCATAAGTGGTTACCATTTCTGGCCTGTTGATTCCCTCCACGCTTGTTGTCATCGCTTCGATGACTGCTTTCACTGGTATTATCATTTTGTCGGCTGCTATCTTTTGGTTGGGTTAAATCATTATCACGCTCCAATAACTGAGCCCTATTAACAACATTTGAATACAAACACAATTTATGAGAGATAAGATATTGACCTATCTCGAGTTTCAAACCTCTTAAAAAAATTCGCGTCATTCTCTCCTCATTATCAACCAAATGGGATGCAAACTGGGACAACTCGGCAAACTTGACTTCGTACTGCGATATGGTCATGTTGTTTTGCTCCAGCTTGATGAACTCTACCTCTTTCATGTGACGAATACTTTCGGGAAAGTACTTGTCGTTGAACAATTCTTGGAACTTCTCCCAAGTCATCTTGGTCGCGGCAGTTGAGTACGCTTTACAGATTCCCACCAGTAATCTGCCTCTGCTCGCAACATGAAGGTGGCAAAGGGAACCTTTTGCTCCTCGGAGCATCCTAAGACATCAAATATCTTGCAGATCTGGTTTATCCACGTCTCCGCCTTAAGTGGTTTTGGCTCTCCTAAAAACTCCAGTGGTCCCAGCTCCTTGAACTATTTGGCGGTGACCGTCCGAGAGTTGCCAGTGTTTTCACCTGCATTTTGGACAAGAGCCGCACTCGCCTGATGTTGCATGAATTGCATGAAGCCTCAGAACATTCCATCGTTCATCATTTGGTCAGTGTTGTTGTTTGCATGAGGATTGTGGCCTTCCTGCTGCACATTATCCTGATTATTGATCTGTGGAGACTCAACGGTCTCTTGTGCTCCATTGATATTCTCAACATTCTCGGATGTCATTTTCAAATACTGCCACAAAATAAGGATTAATTAACATATCACATATTATCCCCATACCGAATCGACCAATTAAATATCAAATAAACTTAAGTAGGTCATACTAGCGAAAAGAATTCCCGCTCCCCTCCTAGTTCTTATCTCACATCTCACCAGGATCATATCCCTAAGCTTTGATATTAAATGTGACGCCCCAAAATAGGTATACATCACCTATTCTCGAGTCGCCAAATACATGGTATGAATAATACAAATATAATCTTAAATATACAACATGAAATGTGAGTTTTAATACAAATATTATCTTCTAAACAGTATTCAAACTCAAAATAAGTCCTCAATACATTTATTAACACACTAATTCATAGAATAGTGAGGACTACTAATACTATCATCTGGACCGTCACTCCGTTCCCCGACTAGTCCTCACATTACGTTCTCATTTCTCAAGAGAACAATGAAAGTAAAAGGATGAGCTCAACTAGCCCAAGAAGAAATATTATGACTAAGATAATGCGTAATAAATTATCGTTAGCCTTCAACAATGTTGTTAAAGCGATACAATATAACAAACATCAAGTTTAATCTGCAAATGAATAAGCAATCCATTAAAAGTGTCAAGTAGAGAACAAAATCTACTATCTTCTATGATTTAAAAGGTTTTTCATCACTGTTATTGCTGAGACTCAGCTTAATAAATAAACCACATCATTCCTGCACTACGGCCAATGATATTCATTAGTATCACAACCACAAATTATCCATGCACTATAAGCCAAGGATATTCGTGTATTCATCAATGGTCATGATCATGCCAACAACTGTCCATCAATGCACTATAGGCCAATGAGGACTTTTACCACATCATTTGTAACATTACGGTCATGATTATACCGAATAATCCCTGGTCATAATCATACCAAGTCCATCTATGCACTACAGGCCACAGATGACTTTCAACATAATATAAATATGAGAATGATGACAATGATATAAGAATTCAATAAAACAAGTCCAAGAATTAATTTATCCAGGAACCAATAACGTCCAAATTGTCAACATGATACTACTTTGTGGAGTAAAATTCAAGAATGCTCAGAAGAATATTTCCATGAAAAGATACTGGATGAATCGCAAATATCAAATATATTCCACTAATTTCATAGAGTATAAAAGCCAAAACTTTAACCAACTGAGTATAATAAAGAATGGAATAACAAAAGAAATCACCGTGTACGCGACGATCAAGCATGCATAAAAGTTATTCTAATGTAATAATAAATAACGGAACCAGTCATACATACATGCATGGATATTCCAAAGAATAATAAATAATGGAACCAAGTCATGCGAACGCATGCAGACGGGATATTCCAAATGAATAATAAATAATGGAACGAAGTAAATGCGTAATCATGTGAGTTACGTGATATTCCAACAGAATAATAAATAATGGAACCAGTGTTAAATGCGTAATCACGAAAACATGGGATATTCCAATGAGTAATAATAAAGAATGGAATAATGAAGAATTTCACCATGTATGCGGTACTTGATAAACAAAGTTATTCCAACATAATAATAAAGAATGAAATAATGGAAGAATTTCACCAAGTATAGGGTAGTCACAGATACAAAGTTATTCCAAACAGAATAATAAAGAATGGAATAATGAAGTTCTCTTCATGAATACAAAAGAAATAATACCCCTACCTTAGAAGAAATAGGATATAGGAGTAGTGAAGTAAAGATAATATTTTTCTTCTTTTTCTATAGTTTC
Organism: Panax quinquefolius; assembly: GCA_020205615.1. Lineage (NCBI taxonomy): Eukaryota > Viridiplantae > Streptophyta > Magnoliopsida > Apiales > Araliaceae > Panax > Panax quinquefolius. The sequence continues at coordinate 26,130,929 of CM035173.1, forward strand.
TTTCTCTAGAGTTTCAAAGCTTGAATTCGTAAGAAATAATGAAAGAATGAGCTTCTATTTATAGAAGAATGGATCTGAATAAGAACTAATTCATGAACGGTCCAGATTGATTTACTTTTTAAACTGACTATCCATATTAATTTTACTATGCAGTATTAATAAAATATTCTAATAAAACAAAATCTTTTAAATAAAATATAATATATTCTATTTATAATCTAATAAAACGAATAACTTTATAAAAGTATTCTATTTTATATAAAAGGATTTTACTATACAAACACTACGCAGTCTTATGCAAAACACTATGCATAATAGAATATTATATATTTAATTTATAGTCTAATAAAACGAATAACTTTATAAAAGTATTACGTTTTTATATAAAAAAGATTTTACTATGCAAAACACTATGCAGTACTATGCAAACACTTATGCATAATGTAATATTATATATTCTATTTATAGTCTAATAAAACGAATAACTTTATAAAAGTATTCTTTTTATATAAAAAGATTTTTCGTTTTATTACATTTATAATAATAATAAAACAAAACTTATTACCTTTATTATAATTCACAATATTAATCGACCGTGTTATTCCGGTGAAAGGGGCTTTCAATAAGGATTTCTCCTATTGGCGCGCAGCAATTAGGTGATTTGAAACCTCTCAAGCGTAACTTCAGACATCGTTAATATTGCAAATAATAATATTAATAACTTTGTTATCTCAATTATTGATTTAATAATATATAAAATATCGACAATAATTGAATCAAATAACGTGAGATACTACGCAACAATTATTATAGCAATAATTGAACAAAACTCGAGTGACTTCTCACGTAAGCATCAATAATCAAAACCGTGTACTACTATGCAACCACGCCAGATATCTTGTACTTTTAACACCGGGTGTTTCAACAGAGTTAACTGTAAAACTTTCGCCGTTATTTTCATAAAATATTTTTGTCGCTTTTTTCAATCAAACAATAATTAAGATTCATGGGGTCCACCAATGATTGTGTCGTTGTACGAATATTCCCTGACCAATCGAATATTATATAACAATTTGCGTACTTTGCAAAATTTATAAATATTACCCACAACTATAATATTATATCAAATTCATTCCATAATATTCAAAAATGACATTCATAGAAAAATCATCTTTATTCATAAAAGTTGGGGTCTTACAGGTTAGGTTAGCCGAAAGGTGGTTAATGATACTCTTGAAGTGTGTTCTATTTGCTCATAACTCCATTTGATACTAAATAATACAAATCTTGATTTTAATTCGCTTTTTTTGTAAAGGAAGAATAAACAAACAAACAAGCATTCACATCCTAAGATTAACATAAAGTTTCAAAATGGGAGATAAGATTATTTTTCTTTAACTATTTTTTAAATTTAATGTTAAGGGTTTCAAAATGTTGACTATTAAATGAATTTCAAATAATGTGACATTAAATATTTTACTATATTTTACGACATACCCAATTATAAAAATAATATTTTTTTAATTATTTTTGTTTTTACTTAGTTACTATATATAATAGGCTAAAGGGCAAACTGGGAGGGCTTTCTCATATTTAAGTATGCAATATAGGAATGATTTCTATTGATTTTCTCATCTACACAAACAAAAATCCACCGAATTAGTTTTGAGAAATTGATATTGATAGTTAGGTTTAAACCTCACAATATAGTTGGTTAACCATTGGGTCAACCCATATTAATTAGAACCAAATGGGTTGATTAACTATTTTATTTATTTAAGTTGGTTAAGGTTTGGAACCATATTTCTTAAAAGAAATATGGGTCCAAACCGGTTAACCATTTTTTGATTCATATTTCATTTCAAATATAAATCAAAAGTTCTTTCCACCCCATATTCAAAAAAATTTTATTCAAAAAAAATAATATTTATTGATTATGTATACACCCTCACTGTAAGACCCCAAAATTTTTAAATAAAAAGGAATTTCCTTTATTTATTATTTTGAAATAAGAAGGTTGATTTGATTAATGTGGATAGTTAAGGGTTAAATACGCAAATATTTCAAAATAAGCAAGTGGTTATAAAATATTCATTATCGTCGGGGAATATTCGTTTGGTCGTGGAATATTCAGATCGCTTGGGAATATTAAATATGACCACGGCGCTAAATGTGTGTGGGCCCCATAACTGAAAGCGATTGGATGAAGAAAACGACAAATATAAGTTGTTTTTAAATAACTGCCAGTAGTTGTTACAATTATCATTGTTGGAATAAAATTGGTTAAAACACACTAATACGCCGTAATGAAGAAGAAGACATGGTATTGCACCAATTATTGATTCTTACGTAAGAAGGCACTACTCAATAATGGTTATGTGATAATTCGCTCAAAGATTTTATGAGTTAATAATTGTCGCGTTGATATTTTATATCATTGTTGTTTCAATAATTGTCATTACACGTATTTTTCATTATCGAAGCAATAATTCATATTATCCTGAATAATATTATTAGATAACATTATTGGCAATGTCTAGAAAGTTCGTCTAAGGAGAGGTTTGGTCACCTAATGCGCGCCAAGAAGAAGAAATTCTTATTGGAAAGCCCCCTCTTCCTGAACCGCACTGGTTGTCAATATTGTGATTCGTAATATTATTTGTGAATAATTAATTATTGATTTATATGATGAGGAAAATATTGATTTTATGTGGATATAGATGGAGAAAATTTTAAAATGACAATTGTTGAAAATTAATATTTTATCTTTTCTCGATAAAATAATTCATTTAAATATATTATTTTAATAATATATTAACGGTGATATTTTTACAACGAATGTGGGATATATGAGTATACGAGGAGGAAGAGTTTTTTGTTGCAATAAATGTTTAAAACATGTTAAACATGCTCTGGTGGACCCCATTTATCGAATCGAAATTTGATTATACTTTGTAAAATCGCCCGTTTGTGGATTTGGTCAATTTCTATTTGGAATTTGGAAAACTTTCTTCTGCAAAGTTGTAGAGAATTGAATTTCCTATAAAAACTCATGAGATTCGAATTTTCTGATAAAAGGGCTATTTATTATGAATTATTGAAGTTCAAGCTCAAATAATTGATTTTTGTAAGTTTTAATTATTTATTTTATGAAAAACGTTTTTATCATTTTCTTTCTAGAAGGTTGGCATGTGGGAAATGTTGGGATCTGATTTCCAAAGAGGCGTAGGAAATTTATTAATAATAATATATTTTATTAAATTTTCGCTTTTGTGTTCTAAGCATTTTCCTATAAATAGGTGCTTAGGTTAGAATTGAAAATCACACCGTAAATCAAGTTTTTTCTCTCTATATTATCGAGCGTATTCTTGTGAGTATTTTGAGTATACTTTGAGTATTGCTAGGCGGATCTATGCAAGTTCCTTCAAAGACTATACCCCTTAGATTCTAGCTAAAGATTGATCTTTTCGAGGTAAGGGATATTATTTTTTTTCGTAATGATATTATTTCTTCAATATCATTATAACCGAAATGTTGATCCAAGTTTTTATCAAATTTGGAACTTTTTCATGCTCGGAGTTACTATTCATGAGTTACTATTCACGAAAGTTACTATTCATGAGTTCTTATTCACGAGTTCTTATTCACGAGTACTATTCGTAAAGCGTGAAGATGTTTTTTGTGGAATTTCTATCTTTTGGTGTTTGAGTTACTATTCACGATATCAAGACTATTCACGATATCAAGACTATTCACGATACTAATCTATTTCATTTAAAAATAAAATTTCTTCTTTTCGTCAAAACATCTATTCGGATACTAACTTTCGATCAGATCCATGTTTTGATCATTCTTGAATTTTACACCACTATGATTATTTTTGAGGTATTTTGGACGTGGATAAAACCAAGTACGAATCCTTAATCCTTAATCCTTGTTATTTTGTTTCACCGGATTCGCGTTTCTTTAAAAAAAAATATTTTTCATCATCCTCGGTCTTAAATGATGATATTATGGAATATCTTTGGCCCTGTATAGCAAAGATGAATGATTTCTTAAGAATATCTTTTGGCAAGTGCAAAGATGAATGATTTTGAAGAATATCTTTGGCCCGAAGTGCAAAAGATGAACAGTGTTTAAATGAATATGACTAATCGATGAATATCTTTGGCCCAGTAGTGCAAAAGATGAATATTTGATTCGAGATGTATATTGATTGATGTTACAAGGATAAAAGATAGACGATGAACTTTTAAATTCATACATGTAAGATAGTAGTTTGCATTCTCTACTTAACTCTTCTAATGAATTATTATTTCACCGCTAATATTGATTTAAAATTTGTTGTCTATCAGATTCTATTATATTTTTCCTCGTGAAGACTAACGATAATTTGTTGTATATTATCTTAGTCATAATATTCTTTATCGAGCTAGTTGAGCTCACCCTTTTCCTTTTGTTCCATTTTTATCGTGAGGCGAGAATATAGCGAAGTACGTAGCTGGGGGTATGGAATGAAGGTTTTAGAAAGGATTGTTTAGTAGTCCTCACCATTTTTGTAAAATAATGTATCAATAAATGTGATGAGGATTTATTTGAGTATAGATATTGTCAGAAGATAATATTTGTATTTAAACTCACGCTTTTCTTGTTGTAATAATAAAGTTGTAGTTGCTTTTGCATCATGTATTGACAACTCGTAATGGGTGATGTATACCTATTTTGGGGGCGCCACAGGTTGGTATCGAGCTTAGGGATATGATCTCTGGCGGAGATCGGGGAATAGAACTAGAGGGGAAAGACGAGTAAATCCTTCGCTAAAGGTGTCCTACCTAAGCTTATTTGTTAGTTGGTCAAGATATAGGATATTATGTGATATATTGATTTCCTTAATTAACCCTTGTTTTATTACAATGATTTGAGAATGTCGAATCGAGAATATTAACAATGGAAATGAGACCGTGGAGATGTCTCAGACTCACCAACGAGGAGAACGCGTAACAGTCGGGCAATGTTCCTCCCGTGAACAACACCATCGAAGCGAGATGATGAACGAGGGATGTTTAGAAGTTTTTTAGCTTCATGCAAAATCGCACGAGGAGACTCGTGTTCAAAATACAGGAGGAAATGATAGCAATTCACGGGTTGTCATGCCCAAGCAGTTCAAAGAGTTGGGACCACGAATTTAAGGGAAAGCCAGATCCGATCACGGCGGAAACATGGGTCAAACAAATTACCAAGATATTCGATGTCTTGGGATGCACGGAGAACAGAAGGTTCCATTCGCCACCTTTATGTTCCGTATGGCGAGGCAGACTACTAGTGGGAGTCTCGTGAAGCGCACTCCATCCACCAAGCACTCAAAGATGTCTTGGGAGACGTTTCAGAAGCTATTTAATGACAAATACTTTCCGAAAGTGTTCGCTATATATGAAGGAAGTGGAGTTCATCGATTGGAACAAAACAACATGACGGTGTCTCAAAGACGAGGCAAAGTTTGCAGAGTTATCGTGTTTGCACCTCATTTAGTGGAGAATGAGGAACGATGACGCGGATGTTTCTTAGAGGTTTGAAACCCCAGATACGCCAAGATCTCATTTCTCATAAATTTTCTCTTTATTCAGATGTTGTAAACAGGCTCAATTATTAGAGCGAGATAACGAGTACGGCCAACCGAGGGACCACAACCGTGGATCGCACGTAGATAGCAACCAATGTAATAATGATAACCAATGGAGAAAGAAAGCAGACGGACAAAAATGGTAACCACTCCGGTGGTAATCATGGCCATGAAAATAGAAGAAGCGAGTCGAGGAGGAGATTTTAAAAGAGGAGATTTAACAATGATTATGTGAAGACGACAAAGGTCAAGTAAAGAATCGGTTCTAAGGAGGAGAACGACCACCATTATATGCTACAAATGCGAAAAGAGGGACATATCACCAAACCGCCCACAACAATTCAATGTATGCTATAATTGTGGAAAGGAAGGACATATCGCCGAGATCAGACGAAGAATGAAACCTAGTTCATGGGGACTCGGTGACTCAAAAGATCGTCCCCGTAAAAGTCAAAGTCAACGATTCCGGAAGAGCGTTTGTTGTGGATGGTCATAATGCGAGAACCCAAACGAGGTGATCACGGGTAAGCTATTTATAAATTTTGCGAAGTTTAAACCTTACTTGATAACCTGTAGGTGTTACCCATTCATTTATCTCTCCCGCATGTGCTCAACGCTTAAACTTGACCGAGAAATTAGACTTTGACCTATCTGTGGAAACTCCGCTAGAGAAACTTTCATCACATCCATCGCTTATAAATCTTGTTTGATTCAAGTTGGCACCATTACCTTACCTATTGACCTTATCTCTTTAAAGATACTTGCTTTTGATGTGATTTTAGGGATTGATTGGTTAACTACTCATCATGCCAAAATTGATTGTTTTCGTAAGGTTGTTAGTTTTCATATTCCTAACCAACCTGTTTATTTAATTTAAGCAACTAAACCATTAAAATCAATCATCATCATATCTAATCATAAAGCTATTCGCTTATTAAAAAACGGATGTCAAGCTTTTCTTAGCCCATGTTATGGATTTGAATAAAGACACGCCAAATTTGAATAATATTCTCGTTGTTATTGATTTTCCGACGATTTCAAGAACTTCCTGGCCTACCCCGTAACGTGAAGTTGAATTCTTTATTGATCTTGAACCCGTACAAAGCCCATTTCTAAAACCCCATATCGAATGGCTCCTATTGAACTTCAGGAGTTAAAGGTCCAACTACGTGAATTGTTGGACATCGATTTCATTCTGGCCCCAGTACATCTCCTTGGGGTGCTCCTGCTTTTATTTGTAAAGAAGAAAGACGGGAGTATGCGACTTTTGTATCGACTATCTGAATTGAACCATGTCACCATCAAGAATAGGTATCCTCTACCTCGTATTGATGACTTGTTTGACCAACCAAAGGGCACAATTCTTTTCAAAAATCGATCTTCGCTCGGATATCATCACCAAGATTAGAATCGAGGATATTCCAAAGACGCGCTTTTAACTCCCCAGACGGGCATTATGAATTTTAGTCATGTCTTTCGGATTGACTAATGCTCCCCGCGCTTTCATGGATATGATGAACCGAGTATTCAAGGAATATTTGGATCGGGCTTTTTGTTGTTGTCTTTATTGATGACATCCTTATATATTCCAAAAGTCGTGAAGATCATGAGCACCATTTGAAGCTAGTACTCCAAAGGCTTCGTGAAAACCAACTATATGCCAAATTGAAGAAATGCGAAGTTCGCTCGAGGAAGTAGCATTCCTTGGGCACGTGGTGTCAAAACATGGAGTATCCGTTGATCCCGCCAAGATTCAAGCAATACAAAGTTGGGAGCAACCAAGTTTGTGGATCAAGTACGTAGCTTTTTGGGCTTAGTGGTTATTATCTGAGATTCGTGGAAGGGTTTTCTCGAATCGCTACTCCATTAACTCATTTAACTCCTAAGGATACAAAATTCGTTTGGAGCGAAGAACGCGAGAAAAGTTTCCAAGAGCTTAAGAGGAGACTTATTTCTAAGACTGTTTCTAACAATACCATCCGGTTCGGATGGATTTGTTATTCATGCCGATGCTTCGTGCAAAGGGTTAGGATGTGTTCTCATGCAACGTGGGAAAGTCATAGCCTATGCCTCTCATGACAACTTAAAGAGTATGAGAGGAATTATCCTACTCATGATCTAGAGTTGGCAAAGCAATTTTTGCCGCTTAAAGATATGGAGGCACTATCTATATGGGGAGAAAGTGGAGATATATTCGCACCATAAAAGCCTTAAATATTTCTTCACTCAAAAAGAACTCAACACGCGGCAATGACGCTGGCTCGAGCTATTGAAAGACTACGACCACACTATTCAATACCATCCCGGAAAAGTTTAACGTGGTAGTTGACACGCGTTGAGTAGAAGATCATACGCAGGAACGAAAGCGATGATGTCAAGTATACGACAGAGCCAACTTTAATAGAAAAAGTTAAGGTTGCTCAAGCCACCGACCCTTGAAATGATGCGTATGAAGAAGAAAATACAAGAAGGAGCTATTCCTAAGCGAGAATTGATGAAGAAGGAATACTTCGAGTCCACTCTAGACTTTCAGGTTCCTAACGACTCGATTTGAAGTACAAGATTATGATGGAGGCACACAATAACACGCCATTTGCAATCCATCCTGGAAGTACTAAAATGTATCGTGATCTTCACATACATTTTGGTGGAACAATATGAAGAGAGAGATTGCAAAGTTTATCTCAATGTGTTTAACTTGCCAACGTAAAGGCGGATCATCTTATACCTAAGGGTCCGCTGTAACCACTTGAGATCCCGGAATGGAAGTGGGAACACATTACTATGGATTTCGTTACGGGTCTTCCTACGGTTTTCAAGGCATCAATGCTATTTGGGTTATTGTTGATAGATTAACCAAGTTTGCTCATTTTCTGCCGATACGGAGACTTATTCCTTGAACGCCTTGCTAGTATATGACGTGAATGAGATTGTGAGGTTGCATGGCATGCCCAGATCCATAGTTTCGGATCGTGACCCAAGATTCACTTCAAGATTTTGGGTTAGCTTGCAAAAAGCTATGGGCACGGATTTTGCGATTTAGTTAAAACATACCATCCCCAAACGGACGGACAATCGAGAGAGGACTATTCAAACTCTTGAAGATCTATTAAGACTCGTGTCCTAGACTTCAAGGGTAGTTGGGATAAGTATTTACCATGGTGGAATTCTCCTACAACAACAGCTTATCAGAGACAAGTATAGTGTGGCTCCATTAGAAGCATTATATGGACGAAAATGTCGTTCTCCAATATGTTGGGATGAGGTGGGTGAAGCAACATTGTTGGGACCCGAGTTAGTACGTATTTACTCACCGAAAATATCCAAATGATTCGACAACGATACAAACGGCACAAGATCGATAAAAGAGTTATGCGGATCTTCATCGAAAGGACGTGGAATTTAATGTAGGGATCATGTGATTGTCATGAAGTTGCTTCCATGGAAGGGAGTTACAAGATTTGGGAAGAGAGGAAAGCTCAATCCACGATTTATCGTTCCATTTCAAATTCTTGACCGAGTAGGAAATGTAGCCTATAGACTGCATGTTACCTCCGAGTATGTCTCGTGTTCATAATGTGTTTCACATATCTCATGCTTCATAAATATGTGAAAGACCCGAACCACGTTATTGAAGTTAGAACCCAGGACGAGATAGCCAGAAGACTTAACGTATGAGGAGGTACTGCCAAGATCTTGGATAGGAAGGAGCATGTCCTACGCCAAGCAAAGGTCATACCACAAGTTAAAGTTTTATGGAAGAATCATGCTATAGAGGAAATGACACGGAAATTGAAATGGAAATGAAAGCGAGGTATCCTCACCTTTTCAAACACAGTACGCACGCCAATTTCGAGGATTAAATTTCATAAGGAGGGAGGTTCAGAAGACCTCAAAATTTTTAAATAAAAGAATTTCCTTTATTTATTATTTTGAAATAGTAAGGTTGATTTGATTAATGTGGATAGTTAGGGTTAAATACGCAAATATTTCAAAATAAGCAAGTGGTTATAAAATATTCATTATCGTTTGGGAATATTCGTTTTGGTCGTGGAATATTATTAATCGCTGTAGGGAATATTCGTATTTACTGACAGCAGTGACCATGTGTGGGCCCCATAACGTAAAGCGATTGGATGAAGAAAACGACAAATATAAGTTGTTTTAAATAACCACGTAGTTGTTACACAATTATCTTGCTTGAATACCCTTGGTTAAAACACACTAATACGCGTTGTTGAACAAGAAGATACCAGTATTGCACCAATTATTGATTCTTACGTAAGAAGGCACTACTCAATAATGGTTACGATGAATTATCGCTCAAGATTTTATTGAGTTAATAATTGTTGCGTTGATATTTTATATTCATCGTTGTTTCAATAATTGTCATTACACAAGATTTTTCATTATCGAAGCAATAATTCATATTATCTGAATAATATTATTAGATAACATTATTGGCAATGTCTAGAAAGTTACATCTAAGGAGAGGTTTGGTCACCTAATTGCGGCCAAGAAGAAGAAATTCTTATTCGAAAGCCCCTCTTCCTGAGAACCCGCTGGTCATCAATATTGTGATTCGTAATATTATTTGTGAATAATTAATTATTGATTTATATGATGAGGAAAATATTGATTTTATGTGGATATAGATGGAGAAAATTTTAAAATGACAATTGTTGAAAATTAATATTTTATCTTTTTCGATAAAATAATTCATTCTAAAATTAGGTATACGCCACCCATCTTGGGTCGCCACTTACATGGTACATAAATTCAAATACAACTTATTAATATAACTGTCGTGGTACAATATTTATATAAACCGTGAGTTTGAATACAAATATTGTCTACTAGATATTATACAAACTCAAAAGGAGTCCTCATTACAACTATTATCACACTATTTCACGTAATAGTGAGGACTACTAATGCTATCCTCTCGACCATTACTGCGCCTCGACTCGTCTCCTATTATGTTCTCATTTCAAGAGAATAAAGGAAAGAAAGGTGAGCTCAACTAGCCCAAGAAGAAATATTATGACTAAGATAATGCGTAATAAATTATCATTAGCCTTCAACAAATGTTGTTAAACCGATAAAATACAATAGACAACCAGCTTTAATCGCAATGAATAAGCAATCCATTAAAAGAGTCAAGTAGAGAATAAAGTCTACTATCTTTTAGGTTTTAAAAGGTTTTCATCAATTTTTATCACGAGACTCAAATTTTAATAAATAAACCACCACATCTAATCATCCTCGTACTACTTGGCCAAGGATTTTCATCAAATTATCAATGGTCATGACTATACCGAATCACCCCCGGTCATAATCATACCAAAACTATCCATCATCGCATTATGTGCCACCGAGGACTTTTATCACATCATTTATATCAAGTCATGATTATACCGAATGATCCTCGGTCATAATCATACTAAGTTCATCTACGCACGTAAGCCAAAGATAACATAATATAACATGAGGATGATGACAATGACATAATAATTCAATAAAACAAGTTCAAGAATTATTTAATCCATGAATTATTAACGCCCAAATTGTCAACATGATCATCGCTTTCAGAGAGTAAAATTCAAGAATGATCGTAAGAATATTTCCATGAAAAGATATCGATGAAACGCAAATATCAAGGATATTCTACTAATTTCATGGAGTATAGAAGTCAAAGTTTTAACCAACCGGGTATAATAAAGAATGGAATAACAAAAGAAATCACCACGCATGCAGATCAGACAGATAAAAGTTATTCCAATGTAATAATAATAACTAACCGTGTCGTGTGAAATTCACACCGGCTGTGATGTTCCAATGTAATAATAAAGATGGAACCTGATCCTGTAAAACACATGATAGGATATTCCAATGTAATGATAAAGATTTTAACCAGTCCTGTAAAACACATGCATGTGATGTTCCAATGTAATAATAAAAACGGAAACCAGTCCTGTAAAACACATGCATGTGATGTTCCAATGTAATAATAGAAGAATGTCACCAAGTATAGGTAAATCACAGATATACAAAGTTATTCCAATGTAATAATAAGCAATGGAATAACATAAGGATTTCACCAAGTATATAGGTATGCCGCAGATACAAAGTTATGTATAGGTATGCCTTTTTTACAAAGTTATTCCAATGTAATAATAATGAATGGAATAATGTAAGTTCTCTTCAAGAAGAAAGAATAACACCCTTACCGTAAAAGAACCTAAATAGAAATAGTGAAGAAGTAGTAATACTCTTCTTCTTTCTATAATTTTCTCTATAGCTTTCTTCTCTATAATTTCTCTAGAGTTTCAATCAATGAATAAGTAAAAAATAATAATGAAGGAACGAGCTTCTATTTATAGGAAAATGGAATGCATAAGAATTAATCCATGAACTATCCAGATTGATTTATTTTAATCTGACGGTCCATATTTAAAGAAAAATCTTTTAAATAAAATATAATATATTCTATTTATATAAAAACATTTTACTATGCAAACACTATGCAATACTATGCAAAACACTACGCAAAAACACTACGCAACACTATGCATAATAAAATATAATATATTCTATTTATGTAATAACTTTAATAAAGTATTCTATTTTATATATAAAGATGTTTCGCTTTTATTACGCTAATAATACTTAATAAAACAAAACGTCATTATCGCTATAATAATTCATATTATTAATCGACAATAATGGAATCAAACCGAGTGACTTCTACATAAGCATCAATAATCAATACCGTAAAGCTACTACGCAACCACACGACATCGCACTTTTACTACCGAGTAGTTCAACAAGAATTCACCAGAAAACTTCCGCCGTTATTTCAATAAAATATTTTTGTCTTTTTCAATCCGACAATAATAATTTGCTAGGGTCCACCAATGATTGAGTCATTGTATTTAATATTCCCCGCTAAACCTAATATTCCCCACCAATCTAATATAATATAACCACTGCAGATACTTTGCAAAATTTATAAATACTACCCACAACTATAATATTATCTCAAATTCACACCATAATATTAAAAATTATTTCAACAAAATTTAAATCTTTATCGATAAAATCTGGGTCTCACAATCTCCCTCCTTATGGAATTTCGCCTCTAAATTAGGGTACGACTGTATGATAAAGAGATGAGGATACCTTGAATACCTTTTATCGCTTAAAAATATTAAATTCATCTTTGCAATCCGCCAAAGATATTCATTAACAATTCATCTTTGCACTATGTGCCAAAGATATACAAATCAGAAACCAATAATGCCGAGACGCAAATTTTAATAAGATCACAACCATTAATTATCCATGCACCAATCGCCAAGGATATTCGTGTTTTCAATTACGGCCATGATTATACCGAATAATCCTGGTCATAATCATACCAAGTCTATCAATGCACTACTACTAAAGACGACTTTTTACCACATCCATGAATTAATATTTCATCACGAGACTCAAATTTCAATAATTAATCCATATCATCGAATCATCCCCGCACACTACGTGCCAAGGATATTCATTAAGATTACCACCACAAATTATCCATGCACTACTACCAAAGATAATCGTATTCATTGTATTCATTAATTATCCATGATACTACAAAGATAATTCATTAAATTATCCAAGCAATTATACACTACAAAGATAATCGTGGTATGTATTCATTGACTACTACCAAATACGTACCATTAAATTATCAAATTATCCACTACTACCAAAGATAATCGTGTATTCATTAAGATCACGCACCACAAATTATCCATGCACTACTACCAAAGATAATTGTGTATTCATTAGTATCACGCACCACAAATTATCCATGCACTACTACCAAAGATAATTGTGTATTCATTAAGATCACACCATAAATTATCCATGCACTACTACCAAAGATAATTGTGTATTCATTAAGATCAATGCACCACAAATTATCCATGCACTACTACAAAGCCAAAGATAATTGTGTTTAAATTATTAGATTATGATTATACTATGATTATACCTAACAATCCTCGGTCATAATCATACCAAGTCCATCTATGCACTACAGTGCCATGTATTGACTTTCAACATAATATAAGCATGAGGATAATGATATAAAGAATCAATCAAATGAGATAAAGGATAAATATTAAACATTTATAATATAATTTATCCAGATTCAAGAATATCCCCATGTTATCAATCACTTAATAATCTCATAATCTAATATCATTAATATTATAACAATATTTTAATCACTTCTTAAATTTATAAACAATTTATCTTAATTGTTTACGCTTTTACCATATAATGCATTTAATCATTCAAAATGCCATACTCATAAGATATCATCACCAATTATCAAATCCTCATCAAAAAATATGCATATACTCTATATAGATTCTTCTAAGCCATAAATCCTATTTTCAACTTTGTTATATTTCACATAACATATTTAACTCATATGTTCAGAATTAAACTATTTTCATGAAAAATACCAAATCAGTCCCAAAAATATTTCTTTTCTGGGATTTAGTATAATATAGTCCCATAATGAAAATATATTTTCTCGGAATTTTTAAAATTCATTTACTATTTTTCAAAAATCAATTTCTAATTAATTCCTTAAGAAATTAGCTACCTCAAGTTTAACTCCAAAATTCCCAAATCTTGGCAGGACCTTACACATGTTAACGTGAGCTTCTAGTTTAAATTTCATGGTCATCTGAGTTATAGAACTCCAAGTATATATTTTTCATTTGAAAAACCTAAATATTGAAATAGTCATAACTTGCTCATTTTAAGTCGTAATGAGCTCATTTTTGGACAGGAGATACTTTATACCATATACCTTCATGTCCCAAAAGGCCAGAATTTTTCTCATAATTTAAGTGGCCGAAACAGCCCCTTAAAGTTTCTGGGCAGTAGCATTTTGAAATTTACAGCTTTGGCCTCCTTTGCTAAAATCAGTCCACACAAAAATCTACAACACCTTTTCCAGTAATTCCACTTGGATTAGTTAGGTAACTCATAGATCTAACTCTAGGACTTGACCACATTCAAAAAAATTCAAAATATAATAAGAGATATGGTCAATTGAATTTCATGTTACGCTTTTTCACCAAAATCTGATTTTCAACTCTTTGTGATTTCTAAGAAACTTTCATGTTTTCACATACTAACCAACATAACTCATCATAAAACTTACTAATACTTCATATACCCATGATTTTCATTATTCCAATGCTTTTATTATGACTTTCATCATAAACCACGTAAATGCATCCTTTTAGTCAAGAAATATTTGAGGGTTTAAGAAATGGGTTTTTGATCGGGGTCAATACAAAATTCGATTTCACGCCTAGGTAGGCTAGAAATCTTCAAGAATACGCCAAGAAATTTATTAATGATAGAAATATCATTCAAAATCACATTTTATCCAAGACTTGATAAGACGTCACATTGATACCAACCTGTGACTTCTATCCCTTAACCTAGATAAGACCTCACAATGATACCTATAAACTTGCCATCTTCATTCACGACGTCGCCTACGTAAAGTCCGCTTTTGGTGCATTCCACACAAGGAAGTCAACAACGAAAGGTTCGAGCTCTTTACTTATGGCTTGATATAACAAATGATTAACTTTAGGGTTTGGTTACTTTGAATTCAGATAACAACAGTTGGTTATGAATATAAAAGCTAACAACCTTACAAAAAGAATGATGAGTAGTTAACCAATTGATTCTAAAAATCACATCAAAGGCAAGTATTTTCAAAAAGATAAGATCGACAGTAACGTGAAAATGTTTATTTGAATCAACAAGATTAAAAATAAGAGGTAACGTAAGGTTCCTACTAACGAAGTTTCAACCAATAAGTCAAAGTTTAACTTCTTGAGTCAAATTAAAACGTGAACACAACTAGTGAAATAAAAGAGTGGGTAGAACCCAGTATCAAATAAGGTATAGACTTCGCAAGAGCTTATGATTAACTTACCCGTGATAATTTTATTCAGTTCCTCGTCACGAGAAAAAAAAAAAAACTCTCTTAAACTACACGGCTTTGGTTTGTCCGGGACACCTTTGGTGCCTCCATCCTAGTTGAATTTGTCTTCTCAGAAACGACAAAATCGAGCTAAGTGACCTTCTTCTTCCACAATTATAACATGCTTTGATGGCATGGCGCAGCTTCGGACCGATGTGTCCTCTCCTCCGCATTTGAAGCATATGATAGGTGGTCCTTCTCCTTCCTTAACAACAAAGTGCCGGTGCCGACATCTTTCCATCATGTTGAATCTCCTTTTCTTGAAATGTCCATTCTTATTATTTTGGCCCCGATTACCACCAAGTGGTTACCATATCCGCCCGTTGATTCCTCCACGCTTGTTGTCACCGCTCACGACTACTCGCCGGTATTATAATTTTGCTTACCGCTTTCTTTTAGTCAAGGCTGACTCGTTATCGCGCTTCCACTAATCGAGCCCTATTTACAACATCCAATAAAAACACAGCTTTATGAGAAATAAGATGTCGACGATCTCCGCTTCAAACCTCTTAAAAACATTCGCGCATTCTCTCTTCATTATCCACCAAGTGGGATTTAAACCGTGATAACTCCGCAAATTTTGCCTCGTATCATGACATACACTGGCCATATTGTTTTGTTCCAACTTGATAAACTCCACCTCCTTCATGTGGCTTAATACTTTCGTGAAAGTATTTGTCGTTGAATGTACCTCTCGAACTTCTCCCAAGATATCTTCAAGACAAGAAAGTCGAGTACGCTTTTACCGATTCCCACCAAGAATCCGCTTCTCTCAAGAACATAAATAAAAGCGTAAAAGGAACCTTTTGCTTCCTGAGCATCCCAAGACATCAAATATCTTGGTAATCTGCTTTATCCATGCTTCCGCCGTAAGTGGTTTTGCTCTCCTTAAACTCCCGGTGGTCCCAACTCCTTGAATTGTTTAATGGTGACCGCCGAGAGTTTTCCGTGTTTCCACCCCACGCTTTTGGATGTGAGTCGTCACCGATGTTGCATGAATTTAAAACCTTTAAACGCATCATCATTCATTCATCAATCGATCAAGATTGTTGTTTACAGGAGGATTATCGCCATCCCGCTGCACATTGTCCCGATTATCGATCCGTGGAGAATCAACAGCCTCCTTGTGCTCCATTGCTATTCTCAACATTCTCTGATGCCATTTTCAAACACCGCCACAAAATAAGGGTTAATTGACATGCAACATATTATCACTATACTCCGATCGACCAATCAAATACCAAATAAACTTAGTAGGTCATACTAGCGTAAGGAATTCCCTGCCTCCCTCCTAGTACTATTCTCACATCTTAGCCTGTGGATCATATCCCTAAGCTCGATACCAACCGCGACCCCCAAAATTAGGTATACGCCACCCATCTTGGGTCGCCACTTACATGGTACATAAATTCAAATACAACTTACTAATATAACTCGCTGTGGTACAATATTTACATAAACCGTGAGTTTGAATACAAATATTGTCTACTAGATATTATACAAACTCAAAAGGAGTCCTCATTACAACTATTATCACACTATTTCACGTAATAGTGAGGACTACTAATGCTATCCTCTCGACCATTACTCTGCTCCCCGACTCGTCTCAGCCTATGTTCTCATTTTCAAGAGAATAAAGGAAAGAAAGGGTGAGCTCAACTAGCCCAAAGAAGAAATATTATGACTAAGATAATGCGTAATAAATTATCATTAGTTTTCAACAAAG
Source organism: Panax quinquefolius (assembly GCA_020205615.1). Classification (NCBI taxonomy): domain Eukaryota; kingdom Viridiplantae; phylum Streptophyta; class Magnoliopsida; order Apiales; family Araliaceae; genus Panax; species Panax quinquefolius. The sequence goes on from CM035173.1 coordinate 26,148,347, forward strand.
TTGTTAAACCGATAAAATACAATAGATAAACCAGCTTTAATCTGGCAATGAATAAGCAATCCATTAAAAGAGTCAAGTAGAGAATAAAGTCTACTATCTTTTAGGTTTTAAAAGGTTTTCATCAATTTTTTTATCACGAGACTCAAATTTTAATAAATAAACCACCACATCTAATCATCCTCGCACTACTGGCCAAGGATTTTCATCAAATTATCAATGGTCATGACTATACCGAATCACCCCCGGTCATAATCATACCAAAACTATCCATCATCGCATTATGTGCCACCGAGGACTTTTTTATCACATCATTTATATCAAGTCATGATTATACCGAATGATCCTCGGTCATAATCATACTAAGTTCATCTACGCACGTAAGCCAAAGATAACATAATATACATGAGGATGATGACAATGACATAATAATTCAATAAAACAAGTTCAAGAATTATTTAATCCATGAATTATTAACGCCCAAATTGTCAACATGACATCGCTTTCAGAGAGTAAAATTCAAGAATGATCGTAAGAATATTTCCATGAAAAGATATCGATGAAACGCAAATATCAAGGATATTCTACTAATTTCATGGAGTATATAAGTCAAAGTTTTAACCAACCGGGTATAATAAAGAATGGAATAACAAAAGAAATCACCACGCATGCAGATTGATGATGACAAAGTTATTCCAATGTAATAATAATAACTAACTGTGTCGTGAAATTCACAACCACTGTGATGTTCCAAATGTAATAATAAAGATGGAACTGCATCCTGTAAAAACACACATAGATAGATATTCCAACAGAATCGATAAAGATTTTAACCAGTCCCGTAAAACACATGCATGTGATGTTCCAAATGTAATAATAAAAAGGAACTGTGTGTCCTGTAAAACACATGCATGTGATGTTCCAAATGTAATAATAGAAGAATGTCACCAAGTATAGGTAAATCACAGAGATACAAAGTTATTCCAATGTAATAATAAGCAATGGAATAACATAAGGATTTCACCAAGTATAGGTATGCCACAGATACAAAGTTATGTATAGGTATGCCACTTTTACAAAGTTATTCCAATGTAATAATAATGAATGGAATAATGTAAGTTCTCTTCAAGAAAGAAAGAATAACACCTCACCGTAAAAAAGAACCTAATATAGAAGTAAGAAAAAAGTAATACTCTTTCTTCTTTCTATAATTTTTCTCTATAGCTTTCTCTATAATTTTTCTCTGTAGTTTCAATGAATTCGTAAGAAAATAATGAAGGAACGAGCTTCTATTTATAGAAAATGGAATGCATAAGAATTAATCCATGAACGGGCCAGATTGATTTATTTTAATCTGACTATCCATATTTAAAGAAAAATCTTTTAAATAAAATATAATATATTCTATTTATATAAAAACATTTTACTATGCAAACACTATGCAATACTATGCAAAAAACACTACGCAAAACACTACGCAACACTATGCATAATAAAATATAATATATTCTATTTATGTAATAACTTTAATAAAGTATTCTATTTTATATAAAGATGTTTCGCTTTTATTACGCTAATAATATTAATAAAACAAAACGTCATTATCGCTATAATAATTCATATTATTAATCGACAATAATGGAATCAAACCGAGTGACTTTCACATAAGCATCAATAATCAATACCGCAGTGCTACTACGCAACCACACGACATCGCATTTTTTACTACGAAAGTAGTTCAACAAGAACTACCAGAAAACTTCCGCCGTTATTTCAATAAAATATTTTTGTCGCTTTTCAATCCGATAATAATTTCGCTAGGGTCCACCAATGATTGAGTCGTTGTATTTAATATTCCCCGCTAAACCTAATATTCCCCACCAATCTAATATAATATAACCACTGTGATACTTTGCAAAATTTATAAATACTACCCACAACTATAATATTATCTCAAATTCACACCATAATATTAAAAAAATTATTTCAACAAAATTTAAATCTTTATCGATAAAACTGGGTCTCACAATCTCCCTCCTTATGGAATTTCGCCTCAAATTAGGGTACGACTGGTATGATAAAGAGATGAGGATACTTCAATACCTTTATCGTTAAAAATATTAAATTCATCTTGAAATCCGCCAAAGATATTCATTAACAATTCATCTTTGCACTACAAAGCCAAAGATATACAAATCAGAAACCAATAATGCCGAGACGCAATTTTAATAAGATCACAACCATTAATTATCCATGCACTAATCGCCAAGGATATTCGTGTTTTCAATTACGGCCATGATTATACCGAATAATCCGTGGTCATAATCATACCAAGTCTATCAATGCACTACTACCAAAAGATGACTTTTTACCACATCCATGAATTAATATTTCATCACGAGACTCATTTCAATAATTAATCCATATCATCGAATCATCCCCGCACTACGTGCCAAGGATATTCATTAAATCACGCACCACAAATTATCCATGCACTACTACCAAAGATAATCGTATTCATTAAGATTAATGCGACCATAAATTATCCAAGCACTACTACCAAAGATAATGTGTATTCATTATATCACGTCCACCACAAATTATCCATGCACTACTACCAAAGATAATCGTGTATTCATTAAGATTATTCACTAACAAATTATCCATGCACTACTACCAAAGATAATCGTGTATTCATTAAGATCACGACCATAAATTATCCATGCACTACTACCAAAGATAATTGTGTATTCATTAAGATCACCACCACCACAAATTATCCATGCACTACTACCAAAGATAATAATTGTGTATTCATTAAGATAATTGTGTATTCACGACCATAAATTATTATCCATGCACTACTACCAAAGATAATTGTGTATTCATTAATTATCCATTACTACACAAATTATCCATGCACTACTACCAAAGATAATTGTGTAAGATTTCAAATTATCCATGCACTACTACCAAAGATAATGATTAATTACTTGCTATGATTATACCTAACAATCCTCGGTCATAATCATACCAAGTCCATCTATGCACTACACAGCCATGATGACTTTCAACATAATATAAGCATGAGGATAATGATATAAAGAATCAATCAAATGAGATAAAGGATAAATATTAAACATTTATAATATAATTTATCCAGATTCAAGAATATCCCCATGTTATCAATCACTTAATAATCTCATAATCTAATATCATTAATATTATAACAATATTTTAATCATTTCTTAAATTTATAAACAATTTATCTTAATTGTTTACGCTTTTACCATATAATGCATTTAATCATTCAAAATGCCATACTCATAAGATATCATCACCAATTATCAAATCTCTCAAAAAATATGCATATACTCTATATAGGATTCTCTAGCCATAAAATCCTATTTTCAACTTTGTTATTTCACATAACATATTTAACTCATATGTTCAGAATTAAACTATTTTCATGAAAAATACCAAATCAGTCCCAAAAATATTTTCTTTTCTGGGATTTAGCATAATATAGTCCCATAATGAAAATATATTTTCTCGGAATTTTTAAAATTCATTTACTATTTTTCAAAAATCAATTTCTAATTAATTCCTTAAGAAATTAGCTACCTCAAGTTTAACTCCAAAATTCCCAAATCTTGGCAGGACCTTACACATGTTAACGTGAGCTTCTAGTTTAAATTTCATGGTCATCTGAGTTATAGAACTCCTGCTATAGTATTTTTTGTCATTTAAAAAAACCTAAATATTGAAATAGTCATAACTTGCTCATTTTAAGTCGTAATGAGCTCATTTTTGGACAGGAGATACTTTATACCATATACCTTCATGTCCCAAAAGGCCAGAATTTTTCTCATAATTTAAGTGGCCGAAACAGCCCCTTAAAGTTTCTGGGCAGTAGTATTTTTGAAATTTACAGCTTTGGCCTCCTTTGCTAAAAATCAGTCCACACAAAAATCTACAACACCTTTTCCAGTAATTCCACTTGGATTAGTTAGGTAACTCATAGATCTAACTCTAGGACTTGACCACATTCAAAAATTCAAAATATAATAAGAGATATGGTCAATTGAATTTCATGTTACGCTTTTTCACCAAAATCTGATTTTCAACTCTTTGTGATTTCTAAGAAACTTTCATGTTTTTACATACTAACCAACATAACTCATCATAAAACTTACTAATACTTCATATACCCATGATTTTCATTATTCCAATGCTTTTATTATGACTTTCATCATAAACCACGTAAATGCATCTTTTTTAGTTGAAGAAATATTTGAGGGTTTAAGAAATGGGGTTTTCAGATCGGGGTCAATACAAAATTCGATTTCACGCCTAGGTAGGCTAGAAATCTTCAAGAATACGCCAAGAAATTTATTAATGATAGAAATATCATTCAAAATCATATTTTATCCAAGACTTGATAAGACGTCACATCGATACCAATCGTGACTTCTATCCCTTAACCTAGATAAGACCTCACAATGATACCTATAAACTTGCCATCTTCATTCACGACGTCGCCTACGTAAAGTCCGCTTTGGTGCATTCCACACAAGGAAGTCAACAACTAAAGGTTCTGGAGCTCTTTACTTATGGCTTGATATAATGTTGATTAACTTTAGGGTTTGGTTACTTTGAATTCAGATAAAAAGTTGGTTATGAATATAAAAGCTAACAACCCACAAAAAGAATGATGATTAGTTAACCAATCGATTCCTAAAAATCACATCAAAGGCAAGTATTTTCAAAAAGATAAGATCGACAGTAACGTGAAAATGTTTATTTGAATCAACAAGATTAAAAAAAAAAGGAGGTAACGTAAGGCTCCTACTAACGAAGTTTCAACCAATAAGTCAAAGTTTAACTTCTTCTGAGTCAAATTTAAACGCTGAACACAACTAGTGAAATAAAAGAGTGGGTAGAATCGGTATCTAACAAGGTATAGACTTCGCAAGAGCTTATGATTAACTTACCCGTGATAATTTTATTCGTGTTCCTCGTCACGAGAAAAAAAAAACGCTCTCTTAAACCATCGGCCTGGGTTTGTCCGGGACAAACCTTTGGTGCCTCCATCCTAGTTGAATTTGTCTTTCAGAAACGACAAAATCGAGCTAAGTGACCTTCTTCCACAATTATAACATGCTTTGATGGCACGGCGCAGCTCGGATCGATGTGTCCCTCTCTCCGCATTTGAAGCATATAATAGGTGGTCCTTCTCCTTCCTTAACAATGTGTGTTTGGTGCCGACATCTTTCCATCATTGTTGAATCTCCTTTTCTTGAAATGTCCATTCTTATTATTTTGGCCCCGATTACCACCAAGTGGTTACCATATCCGCCCGTTGATTCCTCCACGCTTGTTGTCACCGCTCGATGACTACTCGCCGGTATTATAATTTTGCTTACCGCTTCTTTTTAGTCAAGGTTGACTCGTTATCGCGCCCACTAATCGAGCCCTATTTACAACATCTCAATAAAAACACAGCTTTATGAGAAATAAGATGTCGACGATCTCCGCTTCAAACCTCTTAAAACATTCGCGCCATTCTCTTCATTATCCACCAAGTGGGACGAACCGTGATAACTCCGCAAATTTTGCCTCGTATCATGTATTACACTGGCCATATTGTTTTGTTCCAACTTGATAAACTCCACCTCCTTCATGTGGCGTAATACTTTCGTGAAAGTATTTGTCGCTGAATGTGCCTCGAACTTCTCCCAAGATATCTTCAAGACAAGAAAGTCGAGTACGCTTTTACCGATTCCCACCAAAGACCGCTTCTCCGCAAGAACATAAAGGCGTAAAGGAACCTTTTGCTTTCTGAGCATCCCAAGACATCAAATATCTTGGTAACTGCTTTATCCATGCTTCCGCCAAGTGGTTTTTGCTCCCTTAAACTCCGGTGGTCCCACTCCTTGAATTGTTTAATGGTGACCGCCCGAGAGTTTTCCGTGTTTCCACCCACGCTTTTGGATGTGAGTCGTCGCTTTACCGATGTCGCATGAATTTTAAAACCTTTAAACGCATCGTCATTCATCAATCGATCTGTTGTTGTTTACAGGAGGATTATCGCCATCCCGTCAGACATTGTCCTCGATTATCGATCCGTGGAGAATCAACAGCCTCGTGCTCCATTGCTATTCTCAACATTCTTGATGCCATTTTCAAACACCGCCACAAAATAAGGGTTAATTCGACATGCAACATATTATCACTATACTCGATCGACCAATCAAATACCAAATAAACTTAGGTAGGTCATACTAGCTAAGGTAATTCCCGCCTCTCCCTCCTAGTACTATTCTCACATCTTAGCTGTGGATCATATCCTAAGCTCGATACCAACCGTGACGCCCCCAAAATTAGGTATACGCCACCCATCTTGGGTCGCCACTTACATGGTACATAAATTCAAATACAACTTACTAATATAACTGTCGTGGTATAATATTTACATAAATCGTGAGTTTGAATACAAATATTGTCTACTAGATATTATACAAACTCAAAAGGAGTCCTCATTACAACTATTATCACACTATTTCACGTAATAGTGAGGACTACTAATGCTATCCTCTCGACCATTACTCCGCTCCCCGACTCGTCTCCAAATTTATGTTCTCATTTTCAAGAGAATAAATGAAAGAAAGGGTGAGCTCAACTAGCCCAAGAAGAAATATTACGACTAAGATAATGCGTAATAAATTATCATTAGTTTTCAACAAGTGTTAAACCGATAAAATACAATAGATAAACCAGCTTTAATCAGCAATGAATAGCAATCCATTAAAAGAGTCAAGTAGAGAATAAAGTCTACTATCTTTTAGGTTTTAAAAGGTTTTCATCAATTTTTATCACGAGACTCAAATTTTAATAAATAAACCACCACATCTAATCATCCCCGCACTCACTGGCCAAGGATTTTCATCAAATTATCAATGGTCATGACTATACCGAATCACCCCCGGTCATAATCATACCAAAACTATCCATCATCGTGATTATGTGCCATCGAGGACTTTTATCACATCATTTATATCAAGTCATGATTATACCGAATGATCCTCGGTCATAATCATACTAAGTTCATCTACGCACGAAGCCAAAAAGATAATATAATATATCATGAGGATGATGACAATGACATAATAATTCAATAAAACAAGTTCAAGAATTATTTAATCCATGAATTATTAACGCCCAAATTGTCAACATGACATCGCTTTCAGAGAGTAAAATTCAAGAATGATCGTAAGAATATTTCCATGAAAAGATATCGATGAAACGCAAATATCAAGGATATTCTACTAATTTCATGGAGTATATAAGTCAAAGTTTTAACCAACCGGGTATAATAAAGAATGGAATAACAAAAGAAATCACCACGCATGCAGATTCAGATGACAAAGTTATTCCAATGTAATAATAATAACGGAACCAGTCGTGAAATTCACACCCATGTGATGTTCCAAATGTAATAATAAAGATGGAACCAGATCCTGTAAAACACACATGATAGATATTCCAATGTAATGATAAAGATTTTAACCAGTCCTGTAAAACACATGCATGTGATGTTCCAATGTAATAATAAAAACGGAACCAGTCCGCAAAAAACACATGCATGTGATGTTCCAAATGTAATAATGTAAGAATGTCACCAAGTATAGGTAAATCACAGATACAAAAGTTATTCCAAATGTAATAATAAGAATGGAATAACATAAGGATTTCACCAAGTATAGGTATGCCACAGATACAAAGTTATGTATAGGTATGCCACTTTTACAAAGTTATTCCAATGTAATAATAATGAATGGAATAATGTAAGTTCTCTTCAAGAAGAAAGAATAACACCCCTTACCGTAAAAAGAACCGAATATAGAAATAGTGAAGTAAAGGTAATACTCTTTCTTCTTTCTATAATTTTCTCTATAGCTTTTCTCTATAATTTCTCTCTGTAGTTTCAATGAATTCGTAAGAAAATAATGAAGGAACGAGCTTCTATTTATAGAAAATGGAATGCATAAGAATTAATCCATGAACTATCCGTATTGATTTATTTTAATCTGATTTATTCCATATTTAAAGAAAAATCTTTTAAATAAAATATAATATATTCTATTTATATAAAAACATTTTACTATGCAAACACTATGCAATACTATGCAAAACACTACGCAAAACACTACGCAACACTATGCATAATAAAATATAATATATTCTATTTATGTAATAACTTTAATAAAGTATTCTATTTTATATAAAGATGTTTCGCTTTTATTACGCTAATAATACTTAATAAAACAAAAACGCCATTATCGCTATAATAATTCATATTATTAATCGACAATAATGGAATCAAACCGAAAGTGACTTTCACATAAGATCAATAATCAATACCAAGTGCTACTATGCAAACCACACGACATCGCATTTTTTACTACCGAAAGTAGTTCAACAAGAACTACTGTAAAACTTCCGCCGTTATTTCAATAAAAATTTTTTTTGCTTTTTCAATCCGACAATAATTTCGCTAGGGTCCACCAATGATCGAGCATTGTATTTAATATTCCTCGCTAAACCTAATATTCCCCACCAATCTAATATAATATAACCACTGCATACTTTGCAAAATTTATAAATACTACCCACAACTATAATATTATCTCAAATTCACACCATAATATTAAAAATTATTTCAACAAAATTTAAATCTTTATCGATAAAAACTGGGTCTCTGGCGTTGTAATAATAAAGTTGTAGTTGCTTTTGTACATGTATGTATTGACAACCTCGAATAGGTGATGTATACTCTATTTTGGGGGCGTCACACTCACCCTCACCCCATCCCTACCTCAACTCGCACCCCACCCCAATCCCGCCTTACCAGCCCACCAAATTTCAAATTTGACCACCTTCTCCCAACAGAACCCTCACCCAGCCCACCCCTAACCACCACACCCCACCCACCTCCTCCTCACCCCTACCCCCATCCCCACCCCTACGCCACCCAACCCCCTCCACCTCTATCCCAAGACTCCACCACCGCCCATTTTCTGGTCATAATCATACCAATCAACAGTCCATCTTTGAAATACGGGTCAAAGATGACTTTCACCACAATATAAGCATGAGGATGATGACAATGACATAAAGAATAAATCAAGTAAGATCAAGGATAAATATAAGAGATTTATAATTTAATTTATTCTGAGTTCAAGAATGTCCAAATTGTCAACATGATAACCAATTGTGTAGTAAAATTCAAGAATGATATTTAAGATTCAAATTTTAAAGATAATTTTGACAAAGAAAAGAAACTAAATTCCGTCGTGAATAGTACCCCGAATGAATAATGCCGAGAATACTACCCCGTCATGCAAAGTACCCTGATTGAAAATTACACTGGATGAATAGATTAAAATTTAATAAGAAAATTCAGACCAATATTCCAGTGAAATGATATTAGATGAAGCGCAAACTACTAATGATATTCTACTAATTTCAGGAATTTTCACGATTTAATAATAAGGTTATGAAAACAAACAATAATTTTGTACCATAAATGGAAAAATATGAAAGAAAATGATATCCCTTGACGAATATAAAAGAAATGATATCCAATATGAATATGAAAGAATATACGAAACTGCAAATGGATTTTCACCCGTTATACGGTAATCCGCGTAAATAGATCATTTCCACAACTTAATAAAGAATGAATATGAAGGGTTATTCACCAGGCATGCGGTAATCCGCGTAAACATGTTATACCCACAAATTAATAAAGGATGAATACGAAGGGTTATTCATCAGGCATGCGGTAATCCGCGTAGACAAGTTATTCCCACAGATTAATAAGGAATAGAATGACAACCCTTATGAGTATTAAGTAATATCACGTACAAATATGAAAAAAGATAACATCCTTTACGAATATGAAATAAATAATATTCATTACTTTAATAGGAGATTGGATACTGTAACAGTGTAGTAGCAGAATACTCTTCTTCTTTCTCTCTATAGTTTCTCTCTTTAAAGTTTTAGTGAATTGGTGAGAAAGAATAAAGAAATGAGCTTCTATTTATAGGAGAATGGACTAAATAGTAACTGATTCACGGACAATCCATATTGATTTACTATTAAAATTTTAACCGACGGTCCATATTGATTTACTATTAAAATTTCAATTGACGGTCTGAAAAATTAGCACATTTTCCCATGGGATAATAAGCTAAATTTATAACAAACGTCTCATGAGAAACCCCTCAATTTATATCAAAAATTGAATAAATAATTATCACAACACATTTTTAATCTTATAACTCACAATATTATAATATTCATCATTAATATTATAACTCACAATATTGACAACTAGATCGTTATCAGGAAAGAGAGGGCTTTCCGGTAAGAATTTTTTTTATTGGCGCACAATTAAATGACTTAACCCCTTTACTCGACAGAACTTTCTAGACATTGTCAATAATGCAAATAATAATATGAATAATTATGTCGTGTCAATTATTAATTTAATAATATAAAATATTGTGCTGATGATACTGTGACAATAATTGAATATGAGATACTATGGAGAAACTACTATGACAATTATTGAATGAAATTGAGTGACTTCTTACGTAAGCATCAATAATTAAAGATACTGTGCAATATCGTGTGTTACTGTGCAACAACACGTATTACTATATTTTTATCATCAGGTATTTCAACAGTTTAAAAGTAAAAGTTTTAACGTTATTTTTATAAAAAAAATTATTTTTGTCGTTTTCTATATCAAGCGGTTATTCCAGTTGTGGTGTCATTAATAATTACGTCGTCGCATTTAATATTCCTCGACAAAAATAATAATCCCTTAATTAAACGAATATTCTCCGACCAAACAAATATTCCACGACAAAATGAATATTTTATGACAACTTGCTTATTTTATAAAATTTGCACATATCACCCATAACTATAGCATTTATTAAATTATCACCTTATTATTTAGAATAATATTTAGAGAAAATTAAATATTTATTCATAAAAAATTAGGGTCTTAAAAATTATATGTGATACTAGTTAAGAAATAAATAATTTTGACCTTTTTTTTTAAATGACGTAACTGGACAAGAATGTAGACTAAGAAAAGTATTTTATTATGTCCAAAGATAGCCCACGTGATATAGCAAAAAAAAAAATAAAAATAACCCACGTTAGCTAAATTTATGAAATGGGCTCAAGTATACTATAAATAAATCAAATTCTCTGACTCAAAACTAATTCTTTATAACAAGAAGAGTTGACCCAACTCGTTGTATACTAGACATATACTTTCTTATATTACGTTTGGTTTGTAAAAATAAAGGTGAATGGAATAACTCATTTTTATAAAATGAAAAAAATATTATTTGGTTGGTCCATTGTAATGAAATTTGTGAATTTTATTCCTTAAAAGAGAATATAAAATTACTCATTATAGCTCAAATTAAATAAATCGTTTCACTCTCCATTCCATTCCTTCACCAATTTTATTTATTCAATATATTGGACGTGGAACAAGATAGATACTAACAATTTAAACATGGTGCAATATTACTAAAGCTAATTTTCTAAGAATCTGATAAGAGATTTGCATAGTCCTTCAAAAATATCTAGCATCCAAAAGTTTGCTACCTTCCCCACTAACGTGTGGTCAAGTAAAATTGTAAGCTTATCCCAAACAAAAAAGAAAATACACAAGCTAAAAGAAAGCTTGAAACTTCTATCAATATGCCTCCTTCCCCAGTTATTTCTTCTTCAACTGATACAAATGTTTTTGAAACCGGAAAGTACACAACAGTTGTTGTGAAAGCTGAGCCTGCCCAACCATGTACAACTTATAAGAAGTCTAATTCTCTCTCTGTTCCTCCTCCAAAGCAGCTCTTAATTGCCACTCCATCAGAACAAGAAGCAGGAGGATTCCCAGTTTTGATGTTACTTCATGGTTATCTTTTTTACAACTCATTTTACTCTCAACTTATTCAGCTTATCGCTTCTCATGGCTTCATCGTTGTGGCTCCTCAGGTTAAATTCTCTATTTGATGTGTATATGTGTCAATTCCAGATTGCTACATTAAAATCTTTAGTTATATGTGAAATGAAAATTTGTTTATGGTCTAGTTTGGATATTTCAAGTGCTAAATTTATCGTTCCAGCAAAAATGAACAACTTCTGATGCAATTGTGTACTGAATTCAATCAACACTAACCCTACCATTTCCCTTAGTTTGTTCATTGCTGCATACATATGCTAATTGGCTCTTAAATTATATCAATTTGTGACTCCAAACAGTTGTATACTGTGGCCGGACCAGATGCAACTGAAGAAATCAAGACTGCAGCTGCAATAACCAATTGGTTATCGGAAGGACTCCAAGAATTGCTCCCTTCCAATATTAGGCCAAATTTGAGCAAGCTAGGACTTGCTGGCCATAGCAGGGGAGGAAAAGTTGCATTTGCACTTGCTCTAAACAAAACATTCACATCCTTGAGATTTTCAGCCTTAATAGGCATTGATCCAGTTGATGGCATGGACAAAGGGAAGCAAACTTCCCCACCAGTCCTCACTTATATTCCTCGTTCTTTCGATCTTGAAATGGCTGCATTGGTGATTGGGTCGGGTTTAGGGGAAATAAAACGGAACCCTTTATTTCCTCCTTGTGCTCCAAAAGGGGTGAATCACGAGGACTTTTACAACGAATGTGGCCAACCGGCTTGTTACTTTGTTGCCAAGGACTATGGACATGTTGATATGTTAGATGATGAGACTAAGGGGATTAGGGGGAAAACTTCATATTGTTTGTGTAAAAATGGCAACTCAAGGGAACCCATGAGGAGATTTGTTGGAGGGATTATTGTTGCTTTCTGCAAAGCTTATTTGGAAGGCGATTTTAGCGCGCTAATGGCCATTAAAGATGGGGGTGAGACACTACCTTTGGAGCTACAAAAGTTTGATTTTCTTTTGTAAAGATGAAGTCTTTTGTTTGATCATCACTTTTGCTGTCAAGGTTAGAACACGAATGGGGATAATCATTGGGCTAAGACCGTGTTTGTTAGAGTTATGTAATATGCTATTTAAGATTTGTGATGATTAGCAATATACAAAATTTAAACACTATTTCTTTGTACAGGGAAGAATATAAACTATCTTGAAATGTATCTATAGCGATATCAAAGATTTAGAACTCATCGACATAAGCCTAGCTAATCTATTAAAATTCTTCAATGTACATTGCGGCACGTAGCTTAATTTTTGTGATCATCCTGCCTCCAAATAATAAGAGCATACGGGTGACTTTTAAGACATGTTCTTGAATTATAAGTTAAATTTTAAAATAATTTATAAATTATTTTAAGTTGTGACTTATAAATAAATGTATTTGACACCATTTTTAGTTATAAGTTAAAATAAGTTTTGAAGGAGTTTGACTAAAATGACTTATAAGCTAAATAAGTTGTAAAAATAAGTAAAATAAGGGCAAACGATCCTACTTATTTTAAGGAAACTAATATTTAAACATATATTTTTGATATTTCAACATGGTCTTCTCTCATATAAGCATACAGTGTGTCATACCTTCACGTAAGAATGAAACATGTGAAAATATCAAAAACACATGTGAAAATAGTGTTCCACTATTTTGAAATGACTTATAAATCAGTTTTTTCAAAATCTACTTATAAGTCAAATTATAAGTTTAAAAATAAGTCACAAACAAACTCAAATAATAAAAAATTACTTATGAATTAATTTGACGAACTTATAAGTTACTTCAATGAGCATGAGTCACTTAAGCCATAGATTTCTTATAAAGAAAAGAAAATATTTCACTTTGTTTTAAAACAAAGAAAAGTAAAATGAGAATCAATGATTAAAATGTCTTGCTAGCTATTAAGTTCATTAAATCTTACGAAATCTGTGTGAAAACGAAATAAATTGATCATGAAGAAGAAGAGAACTCTGTAGAAAGATATATTTATCTTTGAAATTAACTGAAGTAATACTTTTGATTAATTTTGACCTTTTCAAGTGTATTTCATATATTTTTAGATTTTAAATGGAAATAAATTAATTTAATTTTAAATGGAGTACTTATGAAAATATTAATCCCAAAAATATTTAAACAACCTAATTAAGTGGGCGAATGGGTGATCATATAAATTGAAATATATATATATATATATATATATATATATATATATATATACTGAAATAAAAATACTTCGTCCCAAAAGAATAACAAAAATTATAAATATTTTATTTATAAAAATGAGACAAAAATATAAAATAAATGGTAATTAAATTATTTAGTAAAATTCATTAAAAAAATAAAAATAAAAATACTTATTACTTAATATAATTTTATAAGATTCCTAAAGATAAATTTAAAAAAAAAAAAATTACGCTCTTTTTACTTTTTCAATGTCCTTTTGCCGGAGGGAGTAATTCAATACTAGAAGTTTGTCACAGTAATACTCTTCCTAACTTAAATGGGGAAAAAGGGTGAAAATCGTGAAAAAGCCGATTAGCCGTTCATCTTCTCCGGCGAGCTTCACCGCAGCTGTAGCTTTATCCCTCTCAAGGTAAACAATTTTCGTATCCACTCATTACTTACTTTGCTTGTCTGTTTAAATATTTGATGCATTTATGCGTATTTAGGAGGTTGCTTTATCTTCCTCAAATATTTATACTGATGTGTGTTAAAGTTTATTCCTTTAATTCATCAGCAATTATTTTCAAAACCTAAGCAGAAAGGCCTTATTGGGTTTTGTTTTTTGTCACAGATAAATGTGGGATTTGATAATGCTTTGAAAAATTGGTGTTTTTTTTCTTGTTTTCTTTTTCCTTGAAGCATATTATTTTGGCATGTTTCCCTTCAAAAAAAGTTCTAATATGTAGAGTTGCTACTAGTATTTAGGGATTAACTCTTTATTTAGGATTAATGCTGTGAAAAGTGTATGTCAACTTTTATATATATCGTATGGGTGATGGAAAGGTATTAATTTAACCAAGATGGAAAATTGAAATTTGTGGTATGATCATTTTGTTGTGGAATAATCTCGCAAGCTTATGACTTGATACATTTTTTACTTTGAGATGAAATTCCAGATATATTTGTGTAGGTCAACACTTGATTGTGCTTACTCAAAGTGTGATAATATTGCAGCTAATTGGGCTCAAATCTTGGTTTTGTTGTGATGAAGATGTATGTATCTCTACCATCTTACTCAGTTACCCTATCAATCAGTTACCTTTGAGCTTAACAAGTTTGTAGCCATGTTTAGTCCTTTTGGTGATTAAGCTAACTAAATTTGGACACTTTGCAGACTAAAAGCCAATGCTGGTCCACTTACCAATTTTGAAGTACTTGATTTCCTGCGATCTAGAGGGGCTGGAAAAGACCCCACACAAGTAATTGCTCCAATAGCACCATCAGAGTTCAAGGTTGGGTATTTTCACTTGCAAATGTTTTGTATGTAATTCTTGGGTAAAGGCTACAAGTATCTTTCCACAGTTGGTTGATTTTGTTTCCTCTTAGGTTTTCGATTATTTGGAGCAGAGTGCTGGTTGCAATCAAATGCAAGAGAGCATCAACAATTTCATTGTAAAAAGCAAAACGTACAACCTTGCAAAAGCTGAGACTCTCAATATCATCAACATTAGACCGTCTTCTGTTGTTGAAATTGACCCGGTAATTCTACGACACTGTTTTAAACAAATTCTTGTTTCATGAATTCGTTTTAGTGCAGCATTTTCAATGTTTGAATAAGTTCTAAGGATTACAAGACATGCTTGTTACCTCTTATGTAATTGCTCCTTCTATTCAATTTATTGGTTCGCGCCAAATGTGCAATGTCTTTTATTTGGCAGGGAAATCTATAATTCTGAACTCTGTTGAAATGCAACACTCTTTCCACCTTTAATTGTGCTTACAGATCTTTTTGAGTTGGTAAACTAACTCATATCAAGTTTAGAAGGATGTTTGGGGCTTCCCTTGTGAGTGTATCAGATGCAATTTGGTGCATTGGTGTGATATCCAGCATTCATAAGATGCTTCATCTGTTCATGAGAAAGGTATTGTAAGATTGAGTGGATCTTCTAGATAAAGAACATGAAGTGTTCTGCAGAAATAATTGTATACTTATATGCTCTAGCTGATATGGATTACATCACCCGCCCTTTATTCGAACATTGTATTAGAGAAAGGTATAGGAGTTGTAATATAATTATTTTTCTTCTAAATAGGTGGAATATGTGTTGTGTGATCACTTCTCAGTGATTGCATATAAATTTTATGTAGTACTTGGTTGTCAACACATCCCACATTTTGGGCAAGTCGAGATATCCTTTTCTTTTTATATTTATTTAACTTTTGGTATCAATAAACTTCCATCAGTGTACGACGATTATGTTTGCACCTTTTTAAACATTCATAAGTATACAAATAGATAAATTCTAACACAGAAGATGAAACATGCTTCTAAGATATGTACAAAGGAGATAATTGTATATTTAACATCCTAAAGAATTGTTTTTCATTAATCTTTGTTATGCAACCAGTGATAGATATCATATTAATTGCCAAGCATGATTTAAAACTTGGTACGATTTACCAAGACCATTACAATTGAGGGTGATTATTAGGCCGAGCATTTATGTCTCTTGGAAATATATTTCCCAGCAAGACTTTAAATTCATAAAAATCAGAAGTAGCTTGGTTACAAGTAACTAACTTATTCTATCATTCAGACTCTGTTTCTGTAGTTGTGATATTTGAATATTCCAAAGAATGTAGTTGATAGGAAAAGCTCTGATCAGTGATCTATAATAAAATTATGCAAGACAGAATCAATGTTCAAAAATCTATGACTTAAAAATGAGCATGGACTACCTTGACATGTTTTTTTTTATTGATGTAAATGGGCATTCTCTGGTCTTTTAACATTCCCAGTCATTTATTTGCACTACTGATATCTTTGTGCATGTAGGGTATTACGTACCAAGCTTCTTCTTTTCAGGGTTGTCTAAGTAAATTATGTCTCTCTGTTCTCCTCTCTACCCTGAACTTGCTTGTATTTGTCTTCAGTTGTCCACTTTTCTAGTTTTTTCCTTGATTTGGGCTCATTTTGCAATTTCATTGTTTTCCTTTTCTTTTCTTTTTTCTTATTATAAATTTTTACATATAATTCGCAGATTGTAGAGGACTGTGACAGATGTATTGGAGAAGATGGCGGAGAATTGGTGGAAATGGTGTTACAGGTGTTTCCTACTCTTCCAACCCAAATGGAACCTGACAACCAGAGGCAAGTTGACACCAATATTGTTTGATCCATTCCGGAAAGTTATATGCTCTACTGGGAAAGGGAAAAAATGTAGAAGGCTTAAAGAACAGGATAGTCAAACTAATTGTTAACACATCAAACATTACATGATATGAATAATGCTGTTAGTGTCTTTTATTTTAAGACAAAGGTATTCAAAAATTTATTTCCTTATCAGATTTTCTGGGTTTGATTTGTGTATTAATACTGAATCCAGAAGTGTATTTTTAATTTTTTGGGGTGGGGACGGGGACATGATAAAAAAAAAAAAAAAAAAGAGTGTGCATGTTGATTTTCCATTCTTGCTTGATTCTTTTCTTGTGATATCTCTAATTATATAAAACTAGTAATTTTTTAGTACATTAATTTTAAATTGAAGTCATTATTTTACAAATGTATATTTAAAATTTTAAAACGTACTGGGTACTTCCTTAGTTGAATTAAGGATTGTGTTTGTGTATAAGAATTAAGAAAATGATTGTATGGTATTAAAAATAATATTTTTCAATTTTTATAATTATCTCATACTCTCTCCTAATATTTTTGATGAGGAGTAATTTTGAAAATATTATAATTAATTTTTTTAAATTATATAAAATGATAAATAATTAAGAAAAAAAATCACAAAAACGACGTATGAATGATGTTCTTACAAGCTACTAGTCTATAGCATCTGGCGATACCCACCAGGCAATCAAATCAAATCATCACCTTCTTTATTTATTCTTTAAAGTGAACTCAGTGAGCGTGTGGTATTATAGGACGGACTGTAAGTTTAGTTTTTCCTCTTGTTACTTATTCTGTCCTCAAAAAGAATGACATAATCGAAAAGAAAAAATAAAAAAGTCTAAAAATAATAACTAATAATTACTCTTTTGAAACCCACTGTTAAAAAAGTATTACTTTTATGTCAAATATTACACTTTTTTCTTAATTTTAAAAAGAAAGTATACGTAAATTAATCTTCCTAAACTACTGTTGTTGTTATTATTATTATTATTACAATTGACTAGTAAGCTTATAAAGTATTTTTAAGATTTAAAATTGTGTAGTATATAATATAACCATAACCTTTACTCTGAGACATAAACCAATTTTATATATTGATGATTGCCAGAATATTAGGAATTTTTTTTTTTTAATAATAATGTGAAGTTTCTCAACCGCAGTCGAAATAATCTCCAAGTCTGGACTAACTTTTTCTTGAAACCACAACAATTTTACAATTATTGCAAGTAAGATTCCGCTCATCCGGGACATCATTTGAACTACTGCGTCAACCGCTGAATTAATGTTATGAATTGTTTTTTCTTATTTATCATGGTAATAATTAAGTAGCACACCAATTAATTACCTAATTCACTTGTTTTTCAAATGTAGAGTTCGGAGTGTTTAAAAATTCAAGCGTATTTAAATTTTTTTATTAATTTACAAATAATTTATTTAACTCATAATATAATAATATTTAAATTTCAACTAAAAATAATATAATATGTTTAAAAATCTAATAGTATAAATTTTATTGTCGCAAATACGGTAAATACCAGACAAAAATATTCGGTGTCTATGATATTTTTTCAGTCGTTCAAAAAAAATGAAGGAGACAAGATCAGACGTTGCGAAGGGACAGCTGAATTCCACGGACACATATTTCAATGGTGTTAAGAATTTCAGGGGCCCGCCCACAGTCCTTCTCTTCCAGAAATAGGAAAGCAAAGAAACAAGGATCCAATCCAAATTAAGATGGAACCCCACTCAGAATTCTTCTAAAATTCCACTTCTCGTCTGTTTTTCATATTATGTTTTCAGATCCGGCCGGTCATCCAACTCAAAAAATTATTCAATCACTAGTTAAATCATTACTCAATCCGTGACATCATAAATATATATTTTTAAAAAAATTTGTTTTTTATGAACTAAAATATAATAAAGTTGAGTTATAATATTACTAAAATTTGTTAATTTTAATAATTAAAAAGAGTTTCGTATAAAAATTAATTAAAAACCGATTAATTGAGTCAACTTAACTGGTTGAATCATTGGTTCGACTGGTGGTTAATTAGTTGAATCCAGATTTTGATTAAAACTGGGTTATTGGTCCAATCCGGACCGAAATATGACCGGTTCTGATTTTAATCAATTTAACCGTTGGCCCTATCCGAATTTTATAACCTTGACTGTAATTACTTGTTCTGATCAAAATTTTAAATATATATACAGGCATACAACATAATTGTCCATTCAATTGAAATAATATAAATAATGAACGCACTACAATTTACCAATTAAAGTTCATTTTTAACAATTTTTGGTCTATCTTTTTTCTCACTACTTTTTTTTTTCCTGGTAAAATTTGAAAGGGCCAAACAACATACATCATGGTCGAGACATGAGTTTTGTAGAGCTTCGATTTAATATATTATGAGCTCAGATCAAAAATAACAAGGTTAATCGACAAAAGAGCCTCCATCGACTAGGTCACAAAGACTAAATAGTAAAAATTATACTTATCCAATATATTTAATTTATTAGTTAGGAAATTGATTGTTCTTTTTCAAAATCAAATGACAAATTGTATAATCTTTTGGTCACCTTCCTATAATAATAGAATAAAGAGTAAATATTGAATTCTAGATGCTCAACATTTCATGACTAAAAATTATTGTATTGAGAAGATGTAATGGACAAACTTTATATTTGTTGATGCTCTTTTATTTGCATGATTTAAATTTTTTAATACGATCATAAATATAAAAACTTATTCCACTTAAATACAATTTCAATTACGTATTTATTGATGACTTTCCTTCAGAACTATACACACATCCTCACGGTAGTTAACCAAGTGTAAAAAGTGTCTAACTTCTAACTTATCATGAAAAACTCCCTAACTTTATAAAATTACCCTTTACTCGTATCCGTTTGACCCGTTATAACTCGTCAGGACAAGCCCATGTGGGTTGTTTGTGGTGGAGCCCTCGGCCTGACGCAGTCAAGCGGGGTTCTTGGGCCTAAGTTTTGTTGGGCTTAGCCCAAAATAAATCATGTATATTCTATATTTTTAGAATTATTCAAATATTTTAATAAATAAAAAAAAAATAGAATTTGAGTATAGGAAAAGATTGCAGCATGCGGTTATTAGTCAGAGATGTAGCACGGATTTGTTGACTGAGCTCTGGAAGTCCTGTAGAGCAGATTTTTAAAAATCTATCCCTGCCAATACTCTCTCATCTCTCCCTTTCACCTGATTTTTATGAATACAGAATAGGGATTGGAGCTCCTTTTTTTTTAAATTTTTTATCACATGCTGGAAATCTATTATTTAACAAAAAATAAGAATCAATATTCATTTTTAAAAAGCCTTTATTGCTAATTCTACAGTTTAGTAATAGAAATTTGTGTTGTGTAATATATATGTATATATCCTAATAATAGATGGATAGATTGACCAATTGATAACTGTGACACAATGTAGGAAAAAGTGGCATTGTGTGTTTTGACTTTACATAGGATTGGCCCCTGTTTTACTGCACGAGTGACTTCACACAGAGGGTGACATGATACTGAATATGGGATATTATGGACTTGGAAAAACTACATAATATCATACATATATGAAATATAGCTTTCACGACCATTTTCAATCCAGGCTACAAATACTACTACAAAACATACATACGGACGACCAGACCAGACCAGAACAGAACAGTACAGTACAGTTTAGTTTTATCCAACTCAGTTATTATCAAATTAACTTCATAGTAAATAAGTTGGTTAATACAACGCTGATACGCAAAAAAATTAATCATTTCCTGACCTGCATGTCAACATTGTATGTATTCCTTTTTATCAGTATATAAATTATATGAAAATTATAAATCCCTCCCTCCCTCCCTCCCTCCCTCCCTCCCTCGTATAGTATATTAGTATCCAGCCAGCTACAGGATTATGGTAAAAATTCAGAAAACAACAAACACAAAGGAAAACAATGTACTTCCAATTCCCCCAAATCCATCCCCTACTAATACTGTTGAAAAAGAATGGAAATCCGTCTCTCATTCACATGTGAACCATCAAATCTTTCTCATTTCCCTTCTCCCACAACCCCCCACGTTCCCAAACACAGAAGACAGACAGAGGAGAGAGAAAATATAAGAGAGTAAAAATAAAAATAACTGAATTATATTATATATTCATGGTAAGATTAAGAATATGAAATAAATGTATTTCAGCTTAACTTCATCCCCAAATTGGTCAGCTAGCTACCCATTTAAATGGGTTAAACTAAGGTCATTGATAATGTTTCACCGCAATAATTATTATGTTGTCGTTAAAGTTTAAGTATTGGACTAATATCCAATTTTAAACCTAAATTTTAAGTTTCCAATTTCAAAACAATTTATACTCTAAATTTTAGTGTGAAGGGTACAAATTATATTAAAACTCAAAATTTAAAGTACAAATTAATTTTAAAGTTAAAATTTAGGATTCAATTTGAAATTTAGTCTAAATGGAGTATTACTCTAACAATATTAATGACGATTTTTAACCATTAATTTTATTTTATTTTCTTGATTAAAGAAAACTCATCACTTTATCCACACCCTTTAATTCCTCCATTCTGTCTATCAGTCACTTGCATTGACACTAGAATTCATAAATTAATTGAATAAAAAGATGATGATTATGAGAGAGAAGTCCCTCCCGAGAATCTCACTTAACACTTACATTTCCAAAGTTCTCTGTCAATTTCACATGAAATAAAAGAGAGAATCAAGAGCATGTTAATTACTACAATTAATTACATACAAATTAGAATAATGCAGAGGAGGAAATTAAAAATATAAATAAAATTTTCTATTATTAATTAGTTAAAATGTATTGGGGGTGCATTATATTCAAGGGGGTATTAATTAATTAATTAATTAATTAATATTTCATTTCATTCATTCATTCATTCATATCATATCATATATCATACACTACTAAGGCATGTAGAGCTTATTCCCACACTTGCACCGCCACGCTTCCGGGTAGTACTCTAACGGTATGCTCAAACCGGGATGAACCGGCACGTGAACCGGCGTACACGGCGTGCACCTCCCGCACTTGGATCTGCATGACGGCGGCGATGATCCCGGCCCACTGAGTCTCCTCCGAGTCATCATTAAATCCTCCAAAACCTCCGCCGCCGACCCACTTGTATATTCCCTCTCCTTCCTCATTCCACCACCTAAAAAAACGTACCCAAATCAATTGATTAGCCAAAACCGAGCTGGGTTACTTAATTTGCAAGTGGGCCAATTTACAGCTGAGTTAACTTACCGAGTTTGCGAGTTGGGTTGAGAGAAGCGATGGCGGAAGCGAAAATGAGGAAAAGCAGAGCAATAAAAATGGAGGCGATTGGTAGACGGCGGCGGCCGCGAAACACGCCCATTGACGGATTGTTCTGGAAGTTCCGACAGATTAATTAATTACTTGTGAATTAAATACTACAGTGGTAGCCCAAAAGGAGATGAAGATTTGAGAGGACTAAAGAGTGAGAGCAGTGTGAGTGTAATAAGTAAGGGGGGGAGTGGAATTATTGAATGCTTGGTATTAGTAGTAGTTTTTCTCTCTCATGTGAAGAGTCCGTCCAAGTCAAAGACACTTCTTGCATTAAAGGATGAGAGAGAGAGAGAGAGAGGAAGGAGGGTTTTGTATAGAATATTGATGGATGGAAGGATAGAGAGTGAGTGAGAATAAAAGCTTTTTGTGGCATACAGTATATGGAGAGCAGAAAGAAAGAAATATTGTTTTATGAGTTTTGCCTGCCTGCCTAACTTTTAATTACTTAAAAATATGTCGCTCTCTCTAATTGTTTGTTTTTAGTTCCTCAATCTTATTTAAATAGTATTTGTAACAAGAAATTTGATGATTCTTATTAGGTTAGGTGTTGGATTATTATTATTATTAAATGGGAAGTTGGATATGGGAAGAATTTGGTGTCAGGTCGTCTATGTAGATCGAATTTAATACTCTCTCCTATTCAGATTAAATGACATTTTAAAATTAAGCATACTTATTAAGAAATAATACAAAATATTTTTTATGTCCCTAATTAATTATTTCTCTCTCCACAATTGTCTCTTCTCATTATTAAATAGAGGAGTAAATCAAGAAAAAATAATGCAATATTGCATAGAGATTCCAAAACGACACTTATATAAAATAAAATTAAACTACGTCGTTTAAAACTACGTAAATAACATTCCTCCTTAAATAACACTCTTTTATTAAAACTACGGCGTTTTGGAGTCTTTTTTAAAAAATAAGTGGGACCGTAAATGACGTTTTTATAAATAAAAAGAAAACGAGTGGTGCCACTCTCTTTTAAAAGAGTCATAACTACACTTAATTGGTAACAAACGACATAATCAAGTATGGATTGATTTAGTAATAATGAATCATTTATCTGGTTTAAAATTTGAGTTTATTCTTATTCACAGAGTCTGTGGTTGGTTGGTTATATGTCATGTAAATATGTGATTGTTTGGTATTTAAAATAATTTAAAACTAGTCATTTTATTTACAAAGTTTGACGTATAGTTTTTATTCACTCGCTAATCATACAATATTTCAAACAATTTCTATAAAATAATGTCAGACATATTTAGGACGTTAATTATCAAATAATATCTATCTTCATATAATCATGGGTTGGTTCCGTTTTCCAAACAAACATAAGTTAAATCTTTTCTAGTTGAGTTATTGGATATATTTATTATAAAATAAATTGTCAAACAATATTCAGTAAATAGTATTTTTTTTCATTTCAAAATTAGAAATATAATTTGATTTTTGAGGTCAAAAGGACAACATATTAAATTTCAAATTGATGTGAATTCATTTAATTTTAGTTGATACAATTATTATAATTATATAGTATATAAAAAAATTATTAATTTTTAAAAAATTATTCTAAATTTATATTAATTTTAAAATTTAATATGTCGTGGTTGGACTTTAAAAATAAAATTATATATCTAATTTTGAAATATTAGAACAACATTTATGAGCTTTTGGCTGTATATATCTTGGTAATTAAGTACACAATAATCTTGAATGAGGAGAATTAACAAACACAACAATGTGTCGAGGAGAATCAACAAAACTCATAGGTAGAGAGAGTCCCAGGTCACATAGTTACATTAATTCAACATCTCTATAAATTTACACACGACATGTTTATATTTAATTAACAAAATACGATTGATTTTGAATTTTTCGCTCACTCTAATAAATGATTAGAATCGTTTAAAGTTTGGGATAAATTTTACCGTCTATTGTACCCTCTTTAACTTTAAAGGATAAAAATTACTCTCTCTCACCCTCAGATTCTCCTCCTCCCGAGCTCATCATCTGCCTCCTCTATTCTCTAAATACAAGCGCCGACAATCTCTCCTCCTTTTTCGTACGTAGGAGTCACGAGTAGTACAGCTAGTTATACTATATTATACGGACCCATAGCTGGTTGGGATAGGCTTAGGTGCTGTTTGTTTACATCTAATTGTCTCTTAATGGACTGTCTCTTATTCGCTAAGAGGCATGATGTTGTTTGTTTTTGTTTTTGTTACCACTGAATGCCTCTTAATCGGTAAGACAGAAAATGAAATCTTAATAATTAAGAGGTATCTCTTAATGAAATTTTTTGATAATTTTTTATATAAATATATTCAACAATATTATGCACTTATTTTTATTAAATTGAATATTAAAATTATTAAATAAAATTTTACCCTTTAAAATGATAAAATAGTGTCATTAAGATACAACTTACTTTTTAGTTATCAAATAATTTATTAAATTCAGACATCAAAACCATTCAGATGATCTAATTTATTAAGACATCATAATCATTCAAATCTCAATTATCAGATTTATCAAAAACAACCTTAGGCTTGATTGAGTGAAAGTCTGTCCTTGGTCATGTATTAAGAATGTGCCATTAACTTAAATTAAAAATTGCCGAGAAATTACTCTAAATGCAGTAAATATCATTTTGGTAAATAAGGCGAGTAAATAATTTAGGCTCGATTTGTACTCGTTTGATTTAAAATATAAATAATTTAAATATAAACAAATTTAAAAATTTATTAAATTACTCTAATCTACTCAAATTGCAATTTTTTATTTATACTCGAAAAATTTTAATTGTTCGAACTCGATTCGAGATTGTACTCGACTTGGTAGCTACATGAGTTTCAATCAAACTTTATTTTTTACTTGATAAATTTTATGAACTGAATCTGAATAACTTAATAGTCGGCTTGACTCGATTCATTTACACTATCATGGAAAAAGTGGAATAACACAGCGACAAAGTTAGTAGGTAACTAGACCAATAAATACTTCAATATTTTTTGGATAAAATTGTAGTCACTCACTCTATTTAAAATTAATTTTTTTTATTCATTTAAAACTTTGATACATTTTTATTTTAAATTATAAAATAATATAAAATTCTTAACATGTAATTACTTAATAAGTATATTGTATATTTGTTATTCTGTATATATAGTTTATTTAATATACAATATCAAACTTAGTTTGAACAAAAAACAGAATTAAGAATTTATTTTACTTACTTGGCGAAATCAGATTCTAAATTTACAAGACAGACAAATTCGAGTTCTTTGAATTCACAAAGTCTCCTTGGATGAAATAGAAGAACATATACTGCAAACGCAGAACGAGAATATACTGCCAGTAATAAACTACAAAAAGGGAACGAAATTATATATCTCAGAAATACGCTCCCACACTGGTTATTTATAGAATAAATTTGTGACTGTTAAGAAAGGATATGACTGTTGGCGCGCATCCATTAGTCAAAACGACGTAATATCGTGATAATAAATTAAACAAATTCATTTGTCAAAACGACGTAGTATGATGATAATAAATTAAACAGATTTTGTCCCAAAAAAATTATATAAATCCCCACCCACCTCGGACTTGGCCTTGCGCGTGGGTTCAAACTAAGTCTTTGGCTAAGTCATCTCCCTTCCACAAAAATAGGATGCCCCTTGGGGCCCTTCCCATTGAGCAAACATCCCATATATAAACTCTTCACATTTCCTTCTAATAGCCTATGTGGTACTTATGCAATTTATAACATTTCAAGTAGATGACTTTGAAGTCAATTTCGCATTCAATTATTAATGAATTTGAACAAATAAGTATACCAATATATACTCCTCGCGGAGGAGAACGCATTGGTGCATAGACCCGACATTTTCGGAGTGTAGATCCCTCATTAAATTGAGCCTCAAAATACTCTAATATTTAATATTTCAAACTCATTTCCAACAATATTATCATAATATATCACCATTATTTATTAATATTAAGAAACTTGTTGAATTTTGTGTTTCTTAGTTTCTCTTTTATCAAGCCATTCAACATATTTAAGCAAACTAGTTGATTAATCTTAGATTTAGCATAAATCGAATGGAACCTATTTTGTTTATATTAGTAGTAAAAAGAACAGGACGCACGTGTGGTAGCGTACATAGAGTGTATGGGGGTGGTTGTCTGGTACGGTTCCAACATCTGAGTCAATGAAACCCCAACCCCAGTCCCCATTATTATCCCCTTCATTTCTAAATATAAATTTTATTTTATTTTTTTAATAAGCAATATTATAAAGATTATACAAAAGTACTGCTACTTTTAAAATTAATTATATTTAAAAAATAAATAATGTAATAATTTTGAGTGTAACGTTCTCTCATGCTAACTTTCAAAATGTCAAAATTTGATGTCACGGACATTATAATTTATAATTGGAGTATTTAACTAACGTCATTTTATACCCCTTCTAGCTGTAAGATTTCTGGGAAGATATTCTATTTGTTATGTTGTGTTTGATAGTATTTTATATATTAATATTTTATATTTTTATATTAAGATATTTTTTAATAATTTATATTTATATCTTAATTATTTAGATACATTACGTAATATAAAGATGTGTGTTGTTAATATACTGATAAAAGTACCATCTTATTCTTGTGAATTCTTTTTTCTTTTTTCTACAAATAACTTATTTAATTCATTAACGTAATATATATTTGAACTTAAATACATATCTTAAAATTGATTCATTGTATTTAAACTTTTAAACGCACAAAATATTTATTCGATCATTAGCGTTTACGGATGTAAAGTTTGTGAATTTAGAGAGATGAGATGTAAAGGGGAAGTATAAGAGATGAATGAATAAGAATTTTTTTTTTATTATGTTTGCTAGTTTTAGAAAGAAAAGGAAGGGATTAAATTTTAATT
Organism: Panax quinquefolius; assembly: GCA_020205615.1. Classification (NCBI taxonomy): domain Eukaryota; kingdom Viridiplantae; phylum Streptophyta; class Magnoliopsida; order Apiales; family Araliaceae; genus Panax; species Panax quinquefolius. Next base: position 26,176,060 of record CM035173.1, read on the forward strand.
ATTTGTGAGTTTAGAATGAAAGAAGGAAGAGAATATATTTTTATTTTTATATTGCACTATTACTATATTACCTTTTCATTATTAATTTAATAAATGATATGACTTATTTTAAAATGTTACTTTAAGTAATATAGAATATCTAATTTTTTCATCCCTATTTCCTAAAAAATTCACATATATAAAATTTAGAGATATTTTAATTATTTTCTCTTCTCTTCCCTTACAAACACACTATTAACACTATTAGGTCCTAGGTTAGTTCCTATGACCATTAAATTCAAATTATGATTTTTTTTTAATTTTTACCAATTTTATAATTATAATTTAACATAATTTTATCACAATAACAGGATTCATATTCTAATTAATATTTTAAAAAGCAAATTCAGAATAGAGTAGATTGAGAGAATGGGAAGTCTTTCTTAATAATTTACTAAAAAGAAAAGATTCAGGTTTCATGCACGTGCAGAGAGCAGGTAATACAGAGGTTTCGAAATTTAAAAACTTAAAAAATGGGAGTTGGGCCCACAGAAAAGGGACAAGGCTGCCAACTAGGTTAAACGTGTCCAGGTAAATAGTACTCCTAAAAAATAACTGAAGAAAGATAAATAGGCTCAGTATTGATTGTACCGTACTCAGAAAAAAAAATTGATATATATCTTCGTACTTTATGTATTGTTATTTTTATTATCATTTAAATTATGTAAATAAATATGAGTGATAATTTAGTTTAAAATATTATATTTAATATAATATATTACTTTTATAATTATATAAAGGAAAAAATATATATACATAATCTATACTAATATACAAATGCCATTATGGGGGCGGTTTTTTTGAATCTGTTCAACCATCATTATAAATATTCTATTTACGTATTGACGGAATAATCGTCGTTATAATCAAAAAAAATCGTCTTATAAGATTTAATGTATCTACTACATAATTTATGTTACTGTGTATATATATAATCCTTATATAAAACTTTGTATATTAATATTTTCGTAATTATAATTTGACAAAAACTAAAAAAAGCCAAATCTTGTACTGGTGCTGACTACTGAGTCACAATGAGCATAAATTTAGGCTGGATCAGTCCGGATTATTGTTGTATGATAAGGACCCGGTTATAGGAAGAACATTTTCATGCCTAGTTGTTCTTGGCTTGGGTCAAAAAGGGTAAATCTCTGACTCTGTGAATAATTCCCCCCTGATACACTAGTACTATAAGAATTGAATTAGAATGAGATTAAATTCACACTCCATTCCTTTTCTTGACCGGAAAAAATTACTCCAAGCCCAAGGGTTCCCAAAATAAATAAATAATGTTATTTGTTTAAAAATAATAATTTTTTTTATTAATAATATAAAATATTTTGTTATTGTAGTTTCTTTATCATATCATTACTAACAAACTGTAAATTAACAAATTATTATTTGTAAGAATAACCATGAAACAAATATACATCATAATATTAATATTAGAAGTAACTATCATCTCTTACCGCATCGCAATATTAAATAAGTCTCGTCCGCAGTATTAAATTGCGGATGCCAAATAAAATATTTTTTTTTAGTTTTCAAGGCTCCGATCATATTGAATGCAAATGATATCATCCCAATGATATATATGTCATCTGGGTCAACTTAAACATTCGTCCTTTGTGAAAAATTTTGTCAGCATGTTGAATGCAAATATGCAATATCAGAAAAAAAAAATTCAGGTCTTCCACGATCCTTTCCAAATCTTTAAGAGAGAAGCATATAACAATCCCTTCCAAGTATATGGTATTAAAGACAAACACCAATGACTGCAATTTTGGAAATTGATCGAACCTTAAAAGCTAAAAAAAAAAATTTAACATCCGCAGTATAATACTGCGAACAAGACTTATTTACAAACGGTAGCGTTTTCTAGTTGGCCATTTGGTCATACCTAGCATCCGCAGTTTAATACTGCAGACATAGAATTTTATAAGAAGGGGTATTTTGGTTATTTGACTCGTCCGCAGTATTAAACTGCGAACGAGAACTCTATTAAACTGGTTGATCTTAGGATGGACGCTCACGATCGGTTGTAAGGATAATGTTAAATTGATAACGTTGTCAATGGATCAGTCCACATATAATATAGTGTGGATAGATATATGTTTAATCTCTTTTATTGTATAACTAATTTTTTAGGAAACTGATATTTTTACATATATTTTTTTATATTTTTACATGGTCCTCTTTTACATAAGTATACAGTGAGTTTCACCTTCATATGAAAAGAAATTATGTAAAAATATCAAAAATACATGTAAAACTAATGCTATCTATTTTTTAAGATGGACCAAAAATATTAAAGTTTGTGTCCTCAATGCTCATTGTATCAATTATTAATTAAATAATGCCCATGGTATCCGTTGAGTGTGAGACCCCAGATTTTATGAATAAATATTTAATTTTCTCGAAATAATTTTTTTAATGTTATGGTGTGGATTTGATATAATGTTATAGTTGTGGGTAGTATTTATAAATTTTGCAAAGTATGCAAGTTGTTATATAATATTCGATTGGTCGGAGAATATTCGTTTTAACAGGAAATATTTGTACGATGGCACAATCATTGGTAGACCCTACAAGGAAATTATTGTCGGATTGAGAAAACGACAAATATATTTTTATGAAAATAACGGCGGAAGTTTTACCGTTAATATTGTTGAACTACTTCAGTAGTAAATAAACGAATCTGGCGTGGTTGCATAATAAAGCACACCAGTATTGATTATTGATGCTTTACGTGAGAAGTCACCGGTTATTATACTCAATTATTACTACAAAGAATTGTTGCATCATATCTCTCATATTATTGATTCGATTATTGTCACAGTATCATATGTACAATATGTTATTTTATTAAATCAATAATGGAGACGGCAAAGTTATTCATATTATTAAATTATAATATTTATAATGTCTAGAAGTTCTGTCAAGGAGAGGTTTGGTCACCTAATTACGCGCTAATAGGGAGAAATCCTTATTGGAAAGCCCCCTCTTTCTTGGGAACGACCTGGTTGATAAATATTGTGAGTTATAATATTAATGATTAATGTTATTAAAATTGAAGTTGTGCTCGGAGTTGAATTTGGAGACGCGGACGTGATATTTGAGTCCGGAACGATGAAATTAGTAACAATAGACTATAAACATAAAATTTTCTGGGGTTTACTATTTGGTCAAAAAGTCAACAGTTGACTTTTTCGGAAAAAGTCAAACTACGAAATTTTAAATTTTATATTTTTGATAAAAATAGTTTCATTGTGTTGGAATTATTTTTGTTAGTGAAAATCGACATTTATTTCGATAATAATTGATGTCTGGAGGTTATATTGACCAACCGGATAATTAATCGGGTAAATGAGCAATTAATTGCTACTAATTCACATGCTCATATAACTATTTGTTCACATATGTGTACTATTGAATCACATTCTTATACTATTAGGAGAGTTGGTGCAAGATTGATGATACTTACATGACTAAGTTAAAAATAGAGGTATAGATGGAGGTACTATACTGTAATTCGTATTTTCACATATCTAGAACTATTGATTCACATGATTTACTATTGAATCACATTATTTGCTATTAGGGGAGGTGGTGCAAGTTTGATAATAATTGCATGACTAAATTAAAAATAAAGAAAAAGTTGGAGGTATTGTACTGTAATTTTTCAAGCCCCAAAACGTGCAATTATTGAAACTATATATTTCTATAAATAGAAACTCATTCTTCCTTCATTTCTCACCAATTCACTAAAGCTATAGAGAAATTATTATAGAGAGAAAATCTGTAGAAGAAGAGAAGCATGCTACTGAAAGTAGTATGCATACAAGCCAATCATGTTTGATGATAAAGCATATACTTTGTAAACAATCTTATTCATTTATTAATAAAAAGTATTAATTTATTAAAGGCTTTTAATTATCTACATGATGCTATTTTATAATATGTGATAAACCCATAGTTTTAAGCAATGCTTTTAGAATAATGATGATGATCATTCTAATGAGATCTAAATTCTGTAAAGCTTAAAACTAAAATAGTTCCCAATCATTGGATTACTAAATTGGGGATTAGTGAATCCGGATAGATTGGTACATACGTCGTTGCTTTTCATTGGATGAGGATGATTGATCTCATGATCATTTGTGTGGAGACACTAAAAGCAAGTATGTAGGTGCTTATTAGAGAATAAGTTCATCGAACGTGGCTCGCATTAAGGAATATCTAATGGAGTTTTATTTGCACTGTCAATAGAAATTCTGTAGTGATAGTAGTCAAGTAATCCTTGGACTTGAGATCATCATAAGTATCTTGTGTATGATGAGTTATACTTTGACTTATTCCTTAAGACCCTTAGGGTATATCAAAGGGTATGCTTGGGTATAATAAGTTGTATATGGAGATAATTTATGATCAATAAAGAATCTACCACTTCTAATAAAAGAAGAGAAATGTCCTATGTGATTCGATAAATGACAACCCAAAGAGTCCTATTAAGGCAGAATGAAATTAGAAAGGAGTTTCTAATTTGCATTATTTGGAGTTGTGCATTTAAGAGTCGAAATACATATAATTAAATAAAATAAGACTTGATAAAGAATTCCACGCCTTATATTTAATTGGGACATTGTATGGTGGAAGGATTGAATCAGATTTGCAGAACTATTTACTCAAAGGTTCTTTTATGATTAATGTTGAAATCTATATTATCCGGAAAGTCGTTGATCGCTATGTAGGGAGGCTTATCCTATTGTAGAATAAATATTATTTATTTAAATAAATTAATTATTTAATTTATTTATTTAAATAAGATTGGAATTGTTCTAATTGATTTATTCACAACCTAGGTTTAATATGGAGAACCTAAAGGGTCACAACCATAAAAGGAAGAATAATTATTTAAGAAGTAAATGGCATAATCGTAATAATATGTTATGTATATTTAATTTAATCTATGGTGATAGAATAAATTAAATAGCATAATATTTATTATTTAATATTTTAGAAATATTAAATATAAATTAATAAGAGGAGTCTTATTAATATTATTACAATTATTATTATTTTAATTTCTAAAAGAGTTTAGGAATTAATTTAATATAAGTATTTCATTTATTCCTAATAAGATTAGGAGGTTAAATTAATTAAAAGAGTTTAATTAATTATCCCTAATAAGATTTAGGAGCTTAATTAATTAAAAGAATTTAATTAATTAAATAAAACCCAATTCCTTAATTGTTAAGGTGGGTTGCCCACATCTATAAATAAGAGGAGTCTTATTATGGGTGGTATGGGTTGTTGATTTTTAACATACGTAATAATTCCAATTTGTTGGGAGAGACACCTTTCTATATAGAGATAGAAAAACTAGGGTTTAGCCAACCACCCTTCTTCTTCAATTTTCTTCTTCCTCGTGGATCACCTCAGAGGCCAAACATTTCAAAGTATTAACGTTGATCGAAAGGAAGGAACCAAACCCGGTGGATTCAAGATTGAACGCGAAAGGATTTGGAGGTGAACTCAGACCGAGGAAGCTCGATCTTCAAGGGTATGATTTATTCTTTATCTTTTTCGTATAATTAATAATTACGATAAAGGATGATCCGGGTATATGGTTTGTAAATTTTTAAACTCGATTTTACACGCTTCGCACTTTTTATGCAATTTGATCAAGGTCCATGAATATTACAAACCCTACGGTGGTATCGAGCCAAACCTTTATGCAATTATTAATTATTTTAATTTGATATGTATATTGATATGTGTTTAGAACAATTTAATTGGGCATAATTTTATTGTATAAAATTTAAATAAAAAAAAAAATACCGAAAACAGTGAACTATTTTTTTTCGGTAATCAAAGTTGCAAGGCACGGTTTTCCGAACTGTTGCTTTATTAATTGATAGTCCTGCCGAAACCAAAATTACATGATACACAAAAAAAAAAAAAACGGCAGAAGCTTGGAGATAGTTAACAGGTTTCAATTTTTTTTTTTTTTTTTCTTTCATGGCCGCACGGATATCATGGAAAAGGAAGTCACGAAAAAAAAAAAAAAAAAAGGTAGGTAAGCAGGTCATGCAATCTCTTAAAGGCAAGTCAGGATAAAGGAAAGGAACGGTTTATATATATATACCGAATATATATATTATATATATATGATATATTCCTAATTATTTTATAATTAAAATAAATGTTTATTTTAATTTTAAAATAAAAAGGTTTATTTTAATATTAAAATATAGATTTTATTTTAATTTAAAATTGAATATTATATATATATATATAATTATTTTAATTTTAAAATAAAAGTTTATTTTAATTTTAAAATAAAAGGTTTATTTTAATCTTAAAATAAGAATTTCATGCTAACTAATTAGAGTTGGAATTGGATTCCATGATAACTAATTGGAGTTGAAATTGATCTTTTCTTAAATAAAGGAGTTTATTTAGATATGAAATAGGATTTCATATTATTCAAAATAAAAGAGTTTATTTGTGAATAGGAAAGAAAATCCATGTTTCCTTAAATAAAGGAGTTTATTAAAATATGAAATAAGATTTCATATTATTCAAAATAAAGGAGTTTATTTGTGAATAGGAAAGAATATCCGTGTTTCCTTTAATATTTTTTTTTACATGGAATTGGATTCCATAATTAAATAAAATAAAAGAGTTTATTTTAATTAGAGATTTTTTTTATTATTATTACATGGAATTGGATTCCATAATTAATTAAAATAAAGGAGTTTATTTTAATTAAAATTTTGATTAAAATAAAATAGTTTATTTTATTCAAAATTGGATAAATTAAAATAAAATAGTTTTATATTAACTAAATTTGCCCATTAAATGATATCAATATATATATTAAATGTTTATTATTCATGAGATGAATGTTATTTATTGATCGTATGGTGATGTGTATGATAATAAATGGGATTGATTATGGACTATTGACCAATGCGATTGGATTTTATTTTAGTTGGATGCATGAATGTATGGGTTTTGTTAAATGGGGTCTCACAGACTGCCTTTCTAATTTTTCCGAATGTAAATTCTATCTCCTCCTATGTACTTCCCTCGATTCACGATCAAGGTTTTATTTATTTTAAAATAGTTTTGTAATAGGAATATTTAGAATTAATTTTGAAGAATTAGAGATCAAGGGACAAGAAGCGCTTGAAGACCCGTTTGTAATAGAGCCCTAAGGTTTAAATGTAATAGTTATATTTAAATATTATTTTCGCACCTGGGGTTTGACCTTTTGGTTCACTTGGTGGCTCTAGTGAACCAAACTAGAATAAAAGTCCATAATCAATCCAAGTAGAATATAGTATTCTATATGTGCGTATGCTTATATTATATATATTATATATTATGCAAACATGCTTCGCATGTTAATTAATACGACGCGTATTTATATATATATATGTAAATGCCACGCTAAACAAGATGAGACAAATTAATAACAAACCCTCAATTTTTATATTAAGTCCTAAGCGCTCAAAGATATTTGGAATATCGAACGTCGCTTTCAAGCATGATAAAATTAATAGAGTATTAAATATTTAATATGAGTTTGTTGTGTCAACCACAAGGCAAGTATTAAGTATTTAAGATGTTAATTTATCACATTTGATGCTTATAAAGAAAATTGAACAATATTGTTTTGTTGTGTCACCACAAAGATGATATTTTTCTTTTTTGAATATATGGAGTGCTAGGTGGGACTTAACTTGGATAATTTTGATTCGGATGTGCCACCACTGATCAAAATAATCTAAGAGGCAAAAAGACAAGGAGTTGATAGTTGATGTAATTGACAAAAGTTGTCTACCTATTTATTTATATATAGTTTGTTGTGTCACCACAAGGCTATATACATTTGAAATGGGATCCTTATTCTCACTAAAGCAAATCTTTAATTAGATTTTTGCGAACTATATAAGTGAGGTAATATAGTTTGAAGAAAATAGTGGGAGATACCAATTTAAAACAAGACCTAAATTATTTTGGTAATTAATAAAAGAATGTATGTTAAAATGTTGTTAATTACAAATTCATTTACGTAATTTTTCAATGTCTAAATTACTATCATCACAGTAGCATATTAGATGCTAAATTAATCGTAATCGAATTAAAGCGGATTGGTTAAGGAATTTGAGAATAGTTCTCATGGTGAAAAAGCTATCTTATGTCCTTAATATCGCCTATCCCGCAATGGTTGCGCATAATGCCTCCGAGGAAGAGATTGCTACTTTTAGAAAGTGGCAAGATGATGCATGATTAGCTCAACGCATCATGCTCAGATCCACGAAAGTAACGAGCTTCAAACACAAGATGAAACTATGGATGTTCCTACTATATTCCCGCACATCAAGTAGTTGATGGTGAGGAAAGTAGACCGATAGATATCGACATCTCAAGGAGCTCTTCCGATCTAGAATGGCCAATGGCACTATAAAGATGCATAAAAAGTTCTTAACATAATCAATTTGATTGATCAATTAGACAACCGATTTTGTCATGGATGGAGAGTTGAGCCAAGATTTGATCTTGCACTCACTCCTCCGGACTCCTTTCACAATTGTTGTGAATTTTCATATAAACAAGTTAGATATCACTTCATTTGATTTGCTTAATATGTTGAAAAATGATGAGAGTCACTTTCCAACCAAGAAAGACCAAGTCTTCTTGGTAGGGGCCAAATGATCTTCGAAAAGAAGAACGATTCAAAGAAGGTAAATAGAAAGGCATAAACAAAGGATAATAAGAACAAAATCGATATGGATAGCAAAGAAGTTTGCTTCCACCGCAATAAGCCCGACACCTTTGGAAAGAAATCTGCGAGAAGCATCTTGCAGAGGCTAACCAAAGAAGCTTAGTGAAGTTTAGGATTCATAATACGCTTTTGTTCATGATTGAAATAAATTTTTCTTTAAGTCAAGGTTCTACTTGGGTATTGGATATCGACTTTGGTTATCATAAATATAGATTTATGAAAGGACCAAATGTAAGTAGAAAGCTAAACAAGTATAAGTAATCCTATGTGTGGGAAATGAAGCAAATGTTGCAACATTAGCCATAGAAACTTATAGTTTAAGATCGCTTTACGCAAATCTATTAAGTCAATAAGTTGTTATTGTATTCCAGTTCTTGTTAAAATATTATTTCCATTTTATTGTTGACAATGAAATCTTTGGTATTATAATTAAGAACAATTGTTGTTCTATTTATAATAATAATGTTTTGTATAGAATCGAATATTACTTAATAAATTTTGTATACTGACTTACATGAAAATAATTTTGCATATTGAACAAATTAGTATAAGAAAAGGAGATGATCATTTAAAGAGTTGAATGTGTGTATTTGTTGAAATACAAGTGTGAATTATTTGAAAGGTTCAAAGAATTCAGAAATGAAACAAATTGACAAAGTATTAAGATTCTTTGATTAGATCAAGGAATAAATACTTGTGCAATAAGTTTCTAGATCATCTCAAATGGTTTTCTCATAATGGACACATTCTGATACGCAATAATTGATTGATGTATCTGAAGGAAAAATCGTACCTATTTGAACATGGTGCGATCCATAATGATTTTACCGACATTCCAATATTCTTCTGGAATAATGTCCTAGAAATGGCTGCATATCTACGAAAAAGGTAACCTCAAAATCCGGCCCCAAGACTCCATAAAAGTTATGCACAGGGAGGATTCCTAATCTTAAGTATGTTAAGATAAGGGGTTGTCCAACTTATGTGAAAAGGTTTCAAAGGATAAGCTTGGGACAAGATTTGACATGTACAGATTTGTGGGACATCCTAAAGTAAGTTTAGGGTATATGTTCTATAATCCTACTTAGCAAAAGGTGTTTGTTATGAAACACGCTTCTAAGATAAAGGAGTTTATCATTGAAGGGGCTAGTGGGAGGATAATAGATCTTGAAGAGTTCAAGAACCACAAAACATTATAAGTCAAATAAGAGGAACCTATAGATGACCTATTGTACCACAATAAGAATCGTAAATCGGAATAAATCAAGATACCTAGGAGGTATGGATTCATCATGGATGATGATGATGAGGTACACATCATAGAAGATGATGATCCGAGTTACATTCGATGAGGTAAGACTTCTAGTGTGTACAAAAGGGTCGTGGGAGCGCCGTCGTGAAATTTCTAGTATTATATGTTGATATACTACGGATGAGGAATTACATACCAATGCTACAATCAAGAAAGATAAAGTTGTCTAAACATTCCTCCATGAATGATTTGGAAGAGTATCTTAATTGGGGATATAAATCTATATAGATAGATTTAAGAGGATGCTCGACTTAACCCAAGGAACGATATTCATTTGATGCTAAAGTCGTTTAGCATGGCAAACTCCAAGAGATGTCTCATGTGATGATGAGCTATGGAGTGTATCTCTTAATAGTCCCCATAGACTCCAAAGAAGAGAGATCGCATGAGTGACAATCATGTATGCAATGAAATGTACGAGACCGATGTTGATCACCATATTCGGAGAAGATCATCAGAAGACGTTGAAAAACATCTTAAAGTTCTTAACCGCACTAAAGATGTGAGCATACATGGTGGGTCTAAATTAAAACTAGAGGGCTTAACAGACTCAAGTTTTTCAGATGCACTCAAGATGATGAAAATCCACTTTAAGGTAAAGCGTTATCTTGAATAAAGGTGCAGTTGAATTGGAAAGGTTCCAAACAAAGAAAGAGTTCTTTGGTTTAGTGATAAAGACAAAGTATATAGCTATAAATGAAGTCGCAAGTTGATTGTTTGGATTAAAAGTTCATTACGTAACTAGGAATAGTTCCTAAGTCTCATCTTGGATCTAAACATGTGTTGTGACACTTTCATTTGATTATTAGAATCATTGAAAGATGGGAAATCACTATAGTAGATAGTGGACTCTCAAGAATAACATTACATATCCATTAACTAAAGCTTATCCAATGCAGGATAATCGTCACTTGAGAGGTTAAGAGTATAAGATACCATGACGATTGGGCTTTAGTGCAAGTGGGAGATTGAAAGTAGTATGCATACAAGCCAATCATGTTTGATGATAAAGCATATACTTTGTAAACAATCTTATTCATTTATTAATAAAAAGTATTAATTTATTAAAGGCTTTTAATTATCTACATGATCTGTTGTTTTATAATATGTGATAAACCCATAGTTTTAAGCAATGCTTTTAGAATAATGATGATGATCATTCTAATGAGATCTAAATTCTTGAAAGCTTAAAACTAAAATAGTTCCCAATCATTGGATTACTAAATTGGGGATTAGTGAATCCGGATAGATCGGGTACATACGCGTTCTTGCTTCATTGGATGAGGATGATTGATCTCATGATCATTTGTGTGGAGACACTAAAGCAAGTATGTAGGTGCTTATTAGAGAATAAGTTCATCGAACGTGGCTCGCTAAGGAATACCTAATGGAGTTTTATTTGCTCGTCAATAGAATTTCTGTAGTGATAGAAAGACAAGTAATCCTTGGACTTGAGATCATCATAGTAGATTTGTGTGATGAGTTATACTTTGACTTATTCCTTAAGACCCTTAGGGTATATCAAAGGTATGCTTGGGTATAATAAGTTGTACATGGAGATAATTTATGATCAATAAAGAATCTACCACTTCTAATAAAAGAAGAGAAATGTCCTATGTGATTCGATAAATGACAACCCAAAGAGTCCTCGGGTTAAGGCGTAATGAAATTAGAAAGGAGTTTCTAATTTGCATTATTTGAGTTGTGCATTTAAGAGTCGAAAATACATATAATTAAATAAAATAAGACTTGACAAGAATTCCATGCCTTATATTTAATTGGGACATTGTATGGTGGAAGGATTGAATTGCATCAGTAACTATTTACTCAAAGGTTCTTTTATGATTAATGTTGAAATCTATATTATCCGGAAAGTCGTTGATCGCTAGGAGGCTTATCCCTATTGTAGAATAAATATTATTTATTTAAATAAATTAATTATTTAATTTATTTATTTAAATAAGATTGGAATTGTTCTAATTGATTTATTCACAACCTGGGTTTAATATGGAGAACCTAAAAGGTCACACCATAAAAGGAAGAATAATTATTTAAGAAGTAAATGGCATAATCGTAATAATATGTTATGTATATTTAATTTAATCTATGGTGATAGAATAAATTAAATAGCTTAATATTTATTATTTAATATTTTAAAATATTAAATATAAATTAATAAGAGGAGTCTTATTAATATTATTACAATTATTATTATTTTAATTTCTAAAAGAGTTTAGGAATTAATTTAATATAAGTACTCTCATTTATTCCTAATAAGATTAGGAGGTTAAATTAATTAAAAGAGTTTAATTAATTATCCCTAATAAGATTAGGGAGCTTAATTAATTAAAAGAATTTAATTAATTAAATAAAACCCAATTCCTTAATTGTTAAGGTGGGTTGCCCACATCTATAAATAAGAGGAGTCTTATTATGGGTGGTATGGGTTGTTGATTTTTTAACATACGTAATAATTCCAATTTGTTGGGAGAGTACACCTTTTCTATAGAGATAGAAAAACTAGGGTTTAGCCAACCACCATTCTTCTTGAATTTTCTTCTTCCTTGGTGGATCACCCTCAGAGGCCAAACATTTGGGTGGCTAACGTTGATCAAAGGAAGGAACCAAACCCGGTGGATTCAAGATTGAACGCGAAAGGATTTGGAGGTGAACTTGTACCGAGGAAGCTCGATCTTCAAGGGTATGATTTATTCTTTATCTTTTTCAGATAATTAATAATTATGCACAAAGGATGATCCGTATATGGTTTGTAAATTTTTAAACTCGATTTTACACGCTTAGCACTTTTTATGCAATTTGATTGCGCCCATGAATATTACAAACCTAACAGCTACCTCACTACTCCTATATCCAGTTTCTTTCAAAGGGAAGGGGTATTATTTCTTTTTTTTCTTTTTCTTAAGAGGACTTTCGTTATTCCATTCTTTATTATTATGTTGGAATAACTTGGTTATGCGAGGTACCGCATACATGGTGAAATTCTTCTGTTATTCCATTCTTTATTATTTTGTTGGAACATCCTGCATTCAGGCTTTTTACGGACTGGTTCCGTCTTTATTATTCTGTTGGAACATCCCGTCTCAGGCTTTTACGCCGGACTGGTTCCATCTTTATTATTCTCGTTGGAATATCTTATCATGCATTTTACGCCGGGACTGGTTACATCTTTTTATTATTATTCTGTTGGAATATCCTATCTGTGCGTTTTACGCCAGACTTGATTCCGTCTTTATTATTCTATTGGAATAACCTGCCTGTGCGGTCTACCGCATGCTTGGTGATTTCTTTTGTTATTCCATTCCTTATTATACTCAGTTGGTAAAATTTTTGACTTTTATACTCCATGAAATTAGTAGAATATCCTTGATATTTACGCTTCATCCAGTATCTTTTCATGAAAATATTCTTCTGAGCATTCTTGAATTTTACTCTACAAAGAAGTATCATGTTGACAATTTGGACGTTATTAGTTCCTAGATAAATTAATTCGTGAACTTGTTTTATTGAATTCTTATATCATTGTCATCATCCTTATGTTTATATTTTTTGAAAGTCATCTGTATTCAGTAGTAGTGCATAGATGGACTTGGTATGATTATGACCGAGGATCATTCGGTATAATAATGGACCGTAATGTTATAAATGATGTGATAAAAGTCCTCGTTGACGTGTAGTGCATTGATGGGACGTTGTTGGCATGATCATGACCATTGATGAATACACGAATGTCCTTGGCCCGTAATGCATGGATAATTGTGGTCGTGATACTAAAGAATATCCTTGGTTTGTAATGCGGGGTGATTCGATGATGTGGATTATTTATTGTTTGAGTCCGAAGCGATAAAAGTGATGAAAAACCTTTTAAATCATAAAGATAGTAGATTTTATTCTCTACTTGACTCTTTTAATGGATGCTTATTCGGCCGCAGATTAAACTTGATGTCTATCAGATTTTATCGGTTTAACATTGTTGAAGATAAATGATAATTAATTTCGCATTATCTTAGTCATAATATTTCTTCTTTGGGCTAGTTGAGCTCACCCTTTTGCTTTCATTGTTCTCTTGTGAAATGAGAACGTAAGCGGGGACTAATCGAGGAAGCGGAGTGATGATTCAGAGGATAGCATTAGTAGTCCTCACTATTCTGTTAAATAGTGTGACAATAAATGTAATAAGGCCTTATTCTGAGAGTGGATATTGTCTAGAAGACAATATTTATATTAAAACTCACAGCTCTTTTGTTGTATATTAAAGATTGTATTTGTATTCTGTACTATGTATTTGGCGACTCAGGATAGGTGATGTATACCTATTTTGGGGGCGTCACATTGTGTATAAGCTTGAACTCCTTTTTTAGGCTTAACTCTTAAGTATAAATAATTAATCTAAACTAATAATATTTTTTTCACTTCAGTGATCAATCTTTCAATTTTTTCAATCAGGCCATTATATTATCAATTTTTTACATTTTTGTTTAATTGAACCCGCTGTGTCATAAATTAATAACGTGGCCCCGTTGACTAGACTAATCAATGCTTATATATAATTAAAAATTAAGCTTAAATATAAATTACCAACTCGAACTATTGACCTTTTTTCAATTTTGTGATCGATCTTTTAATTTTTTTGAATTTTAATTCAATTGAAGTTGAAGATGATGGGTTCATAGAGGCAAAATGGTGAGTGTTATTTACTTTTTAATTATTAGTTTTTAATTTATTTTCTCTATTTAACTAAGAGCTCAAGTACTTGGAAAGTGATTGAGTAAATTTTGTTTTAATAATTTAATACCATTTTTTTATTTTGTGGATAAGAAATAGTTAACGATAGTTGTAAGTAAGATGATATCTAATAATAATTAGTCCAGACAGCTTTTTTTCCCATTATGTTTTGTTTAAAAATTAGGTGTTAATGATAATGTTAAGTAATATTTTTATAATTTTTATTTGGTTCTTTTTTTGAATAAAAATAACCTTTTAAATCGATGTTTAATTTTTAAATTATGTTTATTTTTTTGTTGTTAAATTATAATATAATATTACATTTATGCTTATTTAGTTTTTATAAAATGATTTAAACTAATTATAAAATGAGTATTGTTTTAACACATCATTGATCACATTCTTGGTGTTAAAGTCACGTTATCAATTTATGATGAGACAATTTTAATTGAACCAAAGTAGGAAAAATTAATAATTTAATTACCTAATTGAAAAAATTGAAATATCGATCACCTAAGTGGAAAAAAGGTCAATAGTTTAGAGTTGTAATTTATATTTAAGTCTAATTTTTAATTACATGTAAATATTGATTAACCTAATTAGCGGGGCTACATCATTAATTTATGACGTGACATGTTCAATTGTACGAAAGTGATGAAAAATTGATAGTTTAATGGTATGATTGAAATAATGGAAAGGTTGATCACCGATGTGAAAATATTAATAGTTTAAGATAATTATTTATATTTAAGCATTTTTTATAATTTAACTTATAAAATGTAATTGGAAATAACTTATTTAACTTATAAATTGTTAGATTTAAAGTTCAATTGTACAGAGAAAAAGGCATGCTAGGAAAAGATGAAGAAAAAAAAAAATTGAAGATTAAGAGTATGTTATCTGAAGCATGAGCATTTATAAGATAGTCGGTTATCCACTTGAGCATGCTCCAATAGATCCGCTGTTTGCATATGATCCTTATACTCAAGGATGCTCCATGACAGGGTAGTAGTAGTAGTAGTAAAAGTCATAGGGAATCCAAACTTCATATGATCTCCAGCATCTTACATTCCTTTTGAAAGATCAACCTTTGCCTCATCAAGACCTGAATTCCCAGAATTACATATTTAGCAAATTAACTTTATTCTTCTTTGTTCTTCATTTTCTTGGAATCCCCTGTTTTACCCTCTTCTTTCCTCTCCTCTGTTTTCTCTATCCTCCATTACCATCACATCACAGTAAGACGCTACATTAAATAAATAATCCCACGTAAACAGCATCAATGCTCCTGTCCCTCAAATCAAATCTGAAGGGAGATTAGAGAACAGAAATGGGGTCTGCAAGTGAGGTAAATTTTTTAATTTTTTTAAAATTTTAATTTAGGGATTTCAGGCTTTTAGCTTATATACTTGTTTATATGTGTATATATATACATCTGTTTTATTGCAATCAGCCAATCAAATCAACCAGTTCACAGAAATTTTGTGCGCATATACGTGTATATATTGTTTGATAACTGTTCGTACTTTTCTTTATTCTATAGGTTTGAAATTTTGTGTCAACCTAATTTGATTTTGAACTACTCTTGTATTGTCCTCTATCTTGGTCATATATATATATATATATATATATATATATATATATATATCTGAGCGAGGATCAAGAAGAGCATAACTCTTAAAGAATATAAACTTAAATAATAGAAGCTTTATCAAGCGACGTAGTTTTGATAAGATATGATGATGGCATTTTGTAAATACCATGCCACCGCGTATTTACAAAAATGCCATCCGCATCTTATCAAAACTACATCGTTTTGATAAAATTCTATTATTTAAGGATTCCTTTATTTAAGAATTCTACTCTTGATCCTTTCGTGTATATATATGTTAGAAACCGGACAACTTAACAACAAAGACAACCGACCAACAACAGTGATAGTAAAAGCAAATGCAAGTAGCAAAGATAGTAAAGCAACAACAACAAGAGCAGTTTTAACAAGACTATTAGGCGAACAAATTGGAACAACTTAGTCATTATATGAAAGAGGAGTATAGGCGAAAAATTCTTCCATCGATTAAAAAGTGATTCCGCCTCACCTGGTTAGAAACCTTGATACAGTTGAGCTCCAATGGCGTTCACTCTCCAGATTCAACCAAGAAGCCTTCGATTGCGTGTTTTCGCGAGAAGAAGGCTATGGACCTGTCTTTGTGGATTGCCCAGATGAGAAGGAAAAAGACCGTAACAGATGCGTGTATGATATATTTTCTGGAAAGAACTGATGTCAATCGTGTGTATTTTCTGTGTAGAACTGTGAAGCAGTATATATAGATGAATAAGAATGTACGTTGGGAACAAAACGGTAAGAAATCAACATTAATATGAGTTTACGTTGGAGGAGTTATAGATTTCCGTTTGGGGATAGAAAACGTAAAACATAAATAAGATTTCCGTTTGGGGATAGAAAACGTAAAACATAAATAAGATTTCCGTTGGGAATTTAAGAGATGAAAACGGCTAGGGCTAGACTTAGCATAAAACGAAATTAGAATTTCAAAAAAAACAGATTGGGCTACACTGGTGCACCCACAAGCACAATCCACCGGATCGGCTTCTGCACGGGCGGATCGCGCAGCACACACGCACTAAGGTTTTCGACCGAAAGTCCGAGAACCAAGCTTGGTTTAAATTTCAATTCCTTAGCCGTCCCTCATGTATGCATGTGAGCCCATCTCTATTTCTCAACCAGTATTCTAAGCCCATAACAACAAGACTTAATATGCACCATGATAGTTCCTAAACTAGCCAATGTGGGACTTTGAAAAACCATAAGATTTTGGAGCATAACCAACAATATATATATATATATATATGTATGTATCTGTGTTTATAATATTTTATGCTTATATGTGTGTGTGTGTGTGTGTGTATGCAGTAAATGGAAAAATCTACATTGGTTTGATTGACCACGCTCCACGATAAATTTTATTTCTACAGCTGCAACTTAGGGGGCTGGAATTCAGTTTTTCTAGATGTGACAAATAATTGGAAGTTGTATGATAATTGAGGGGAGGGAATTCAATAGGTTTATGTTTCTTTTTTGCAAATTAGAAGTATTGATGCTAAAGGTTGTTAATTCATAGGGCATTTTATACCAATCCTATGAATGATGTAGTAGTCCTCTCGGATACCTGAGATAAGTAGATAACCCATATGTTCCCAGTGTCCGGTTTGTGGGGGGTGGGGTTGAAGCTGAGTCTTATCATCATACGGTTTGTCCATTGTTGAGTTTAATGTAGTTCAAATGTGAGCCAGCCACTGACAAGAAGTAGAATGCTTCAGTGTATCATATGTTTCTGTTACATAATCCTGCTTCTTAATATCTCAAAGGTGTAGTATATGTGCATGTGCACTTTGTACATGTAAGCCTACATATTCCCAAGTTATGTACATGTTAGATCAATATTCTTGTCTGTGATCATCAAATTATTGAAGGATAAGCCCTTTAGGTGAATAGAAAAGAATACTCTGAATGTTGGGTTGGATTGGGGAGGGAAGAAGTAGAGAAATGCAAGAAAAATATGGGACATTAATCAGCGTTGTGGTTTTATGCAGGATGACAGGGAGGAAGTCATACAGGCATGGTACATGGATGATAGTGATGAAGACCAAAGACTACCCCATCAGCGAAATCCGAAGGAATTTGTGACTCTGGAAAAACTTGCTGGTATAGTCTTTGAAGTTTGAAATGGACTTTATAAGGTAAAACAACTTTTAATAGTTATTACATACTCTCGTGAGCCTCTGTTTTAACTTTGCAGAGCTTGGAGTGCTGAGCTGGCGATTAGATGCTGATAACTATGAAACAGATGAGGAGTTGAAGAAAATTCGTGAAGCTCGTGGATATTTACACGGTTAGTCGAATTCTCATGTTTTCTTGTTCCATTTTTTACTACTCCATGTTTCTAAGATGTATCAGCACATCTAGCAAACTAGTTTTGTTTCCTGTCTGCATGCAAGTATAGGTAGTATATCAAAGCATTAGCTTTTGCTTTCAGGACTTCTATGAGGTGTGCCCAGAAAAGTTGCCAAATTATGAAGTGAAAATAAAAAGCTTTTTCGAAGAGCATCTTCACACTGATGAGGAAATCCGCTACTGTGTTGGTGGAAGTGGTAAAGATTATTTTACATATCAACTTGACTTCATAGTTCCTGCTTTTCCTGCTAATTTAGGCTTCTCTAATTAGCGTTTCTCTGAAGGTTATTTTGATGTGAGGGATCACAATGATGGTTGGAACCGCGTCTGGGTAAAGAAAGGGGGAATGATTGTACTGCCTGCTGGAATTTACCACCGGTTTACACTTGATACTGACAACTATATCAAGGTATCTAAACTATGAATAGCTGGGGCTTGTGGCTGATACATAAATTACACTTGTGAATTTTCCTTTTAGATATAAAATAATAATTTTTCCTGGAAGAAAGGAGATATTCCAATATGTCTTCCACTTAGTATCGCACAAGCATGCAATTGATCATCTCATATATTTTTATAAGATAGAGAAATAACTTATCAGGAAAATTAAGACATCTAAGAATGTCACTTGAAAAAACTATGTGATGAATGAGTATGAAATTTCACTATGGACAATAATTATGCTATTGTGCCTTCAGGTATGGATGTTCTGTACCCCACAGCTAGTGAAGTTTTTATTAAACTGTATTTTGCTTACTATTTACTGTACTTGTGTAGCAATTCAGTGATGGAACGGCAGTTTATCACGTGACAACGATATTATTAGACCTGGCAATATAGTTGGTTAAGTGTCGGGTCAACCCATATTAACTAGAACCAAATGGGTTGGTTAACCATTTTTATTTATTTGGGTTGGGTAAAGTTTGGAACCATATTTTAAAAAAAAAATATAGTTCCAACCTGGTTAACCATTTTTCGACCCATATTTTATTCCAAATCTAAATCAAAAATTCTTTCCACCCATATTTACATATTCAAGAAATTCAACACACACGCACTCACTCCACCTACCTCACCCCACCCAACCCACCCTAAAGACCTCACCTCACCCCACACCCCACCTACCCAATCGCACTCCACCCTCACACTTACACACCACCTACCCCACCCCCATTCATTCACCTACCCCCCCACTCAACCAACCACCACCCAACCCACCCCACCCCCACTAACCTCACCAAAAAAATAATATTATATGATTATGTATATACCCTTTATAGTCAAATTTTTTGGGAGGAGTCTTTGGGTGGGTGGGGTGGTGGGTGAGTGAGGAGGGGGTAGTGAAGTGTAAGTAGGTGGGTAGGGGTGGGGGTATACATAATCGTCGTTTAATATCATTCTTTTTAAGAGGGGTGTTGGGTGGGTGGGTGGGTGGGTGGTGGAGTGGGTGGGTCTTGATTCAGGTGGGTGAGTGGATATGTGGGTGAGTGTTGGGTGGGTGGGTGCGTGGGGTGGGTTGGGTCAGAGAGGGTGGGTGGTGTATACATAATCGCTTAATATGAGTTGGGGGTGGGGGTGGGGGTGGGGGGGTGGGGTGGGGTGGGGGTAGGTGTGTGGTGGGGTGGGTGGGTGCGTGGGTGGGGTGGGTGGGTGGGTTGGGTTGGAGGGTGGGTGTTGTATACATAATCGCTTAATATGAGTTGGGGTTGGGGTTGGGGTTGGGGTTGGGGTTGGGGGTGGGGGGGTGGGTGCTTGGGTGCGATTGGGGTTGGGGTTGGGGTTGGGGTTGGGGTTGGGGTGGGGGTGGGGATAAGTGGGTGGGGTATACATAATCGTTTAATATCATTTTTTTTGGAGGGAGTGTTGGGTGTGTGAGTGGGTGGGGCGGGGTGGGGTGGGGCGGGGTGGGGTGGGTGTAAGAGGTATATACATAATCACACAATATTAGTGTCAAATCAGGTCTTAATTGAACCCATAACCCATAACAATATTAAAATGATTAATATGATTTTTAACCATAATCATATGGTTCCAACCCACATTATCCATATTAAAAATAGTTAATATGGTTTTAGTTCTTAAATGGAACTATAACCATATTTTGAAAACCAAAACCAACTCATAACCATATTTTGTCAGGCCTAGATATTATAATTGTCTACTTTGTTAAAATAAATAATTATAGTTTTGAGATACAATCATACATACATACATATATATAAATGCATATATATATGTAATGCATATATATATGTATGTGTGTGTGTGTCGACAATATGAAATGACATAAACACATACATATGTTGATAAGATGAAGTCGCATATAATTATACGTATTCATTGTTGGAAAATGGGTTTGAAATATTAAATATAAGAGCATTTTGAGGCTCACTTTAATGAGGGACTCACACTCCGAAAATGTCAGGTCCATGCACCAATGCATTCTCCTCAACGAGGAGTATTGTGACGCCCCCAAAATAGGTATACATCACCCATTTTAGGTTGTCAATAACATGGTACAGAAATAACTACAACTTTATTAATACATCATAAAAACTGTGAGTTTAAATACAAATATTATCTTCTAGACAATATCTATAACCAAATAAATCCTCATCACAATTATTGATACATTATTATACAAAAATGATGAGGACTACTAAACAACTTCTAGAATCATCATTTCATACCCCGACTAGTACTCGCTACATTCTCGCATCCTGAGAAGAAAAATGGAACAACAAGAAAAAGGGTGAGCTCAACTAGCCCAGTAAAGAATATTATGACTAAGATAATATAAAACAAATTATCGTTAGTCTTCAACAGGAAAAAATCGATAAAATACAATGACAACAAGTTTTAGATCAATATTCATGATTGAAATAATAATCCATAGAAGAGTTACGTAGAGAGAATGAAATCTACTACTATCTATGAATTTAAAAGTTCTTCATCAATATTTTATCCTCGTAACATCAATCAATATACATCTTGAATCAAATATTCATCTTTGCACTACTCTGCACTCAAAGATATTCATCGATACCATTATGTTCATCTCAACACCCGCTCATCTTTGCACTACTGGGCCAAAGATATTCATTATAAAATTATTTATCTTTGCACTACTGCCAAAGATATTCAATAATATCATCATTTAGGACCGAGGATGATAAAAAATATTTTAAAAGGAGCGAATCCAAATTGAAACAAAAGAATAAATATTAAGGATTCAGTATTTAAATTTATTTCATGTCCAAAATACCTCATAAATAATCATAGTGGAATAAAATTCAAGAATGATCAAAACATGGATACAATCAAAGCTAGTATCCATAATAGATATTTTAGACGAAAAACAAAATTTTAATTTTTCCGTGAATAGTCTTAGATTCGTGAATAAAGTGCTATATCGTGAATAAGTAAACCCGGACACAAAAGTTTCAAATTTGATTAAAATTTCGGATCAATACTTCTAAGATAATGATATTGAAAGAAATAATATTATTTGAAAAAAAAATATCCCTTACCTCGAAAAGAATAAGACTTCTAGTTGAAAACAATGGGATATATACTATGACTTGAACTTGTATCAGATAAAGAACACTCAAAGTATTAAAATACTCACAAGAATATTTCAATATATCGAGAGAGAGAGAGAGAGAAATCTTTAGTTTACGGTGTGATTTTCAATTCTAACCCAAGCACCCTATTTATAGGAAAATACTTAGAACACTAAAGCAGAAAAATTTAATAAATTATTAATATTTTCAAATTATATTCTACGCACACACACACACACGGACCAAAATCATCAGCCAAAACATGTGCTAACATCCCAAAAACGTTTTTGTTACTTAAAATATTTTAAACTTCCAAAATTAATTATTTTAACTCAAAACTTCAATAATTCACAATAAATAGCCCTTTTATCAGAAAAATTTGAACCTCGTGTCTTTCCATAGGAAATTCCATTATCTACAACTTTGCAGAAGAAAGTTTTTCCAAATTCCAAATAAAATTGGAAGAAATCCACAAACAGACGATTTTACAAGCTATAATCGAATTTCATCAAGAAATGGGGTCTACCGACACACAAAACATGTGTTAATTATTTAATTCTACAAAAATACTCTTCCTCCTCATATACTCATATATCCCACATTCATTGTAAAAATATCACCATCAATATATTATTAAAATAATATATTTAATTGAATTATTTTATTGAAAAGATAAAATATTAATTTTCAACAATTGTCACATTAAAATTTTCTCCATCTATATCCACATAAAATTAATATTTTTTCTCATCATATAAATTAATATTTAATTATTCACTTAATAATATTACGTAATCACAATATCGACAAACTGAGGCGGTTCCCAGGGATAGAGGGGCTTTCCAATAAGGATCTCTCCTCATCGACGCACAATTAGATGACCTAACCTCTCCTTAGAGTAACATTCTAGACATTGCCAATAATGTTATCCAATAATATTATTCAGGATAATATGAATTATTGTCTAGATAATAGAAAATATCGTGTAGTGACAATTATTGAAACAACAATAATATAAAATATCAACGCAACAATTATTGAATCAATAAAATAAAATCATCGAACATTAATTATCGTAACAATTATTGAGTAGTAAAGGCCTTTCACGTAAGAATCAATAATTGGTGTAATCTGCGTGTCTTCTTGTGTTTTAACCACCGGGTATTCCAACAAGATAATGGTGAATAACTACTGTAGTTATTTATTACCAACTTATTCTTGTCGCTGTTTTTTTCATTCAACCGCTTTTCAGTTATGGGGTCCACACAAGGTCGCGCCGTAAATGCGAATATTCCCGACAAAGAAGAATATTTCACGACCAAACGAATATTTTATAACCACTTGCTTATTTGAAATATTTGCATATTTTACCCATAACTATCCACATTAATCAAATCAACTCTTACTATTTCAAAATAATAAATAGAAGAAATTCAATTTTATTTATAATAAGTTGGGGTCTTACAAGTATAACGTGGTATATTTATGTGTTCAAATCAATTAAGAATTGAATGAGAAAATTGACTCAAAAGTCACCTACTTGAAATGTTGAAAATTGTAAAAGTTCCACATAGGACATTAGAGGGAAAAATGAAGAATTTATATATGGGATGTTTGCTCAATGGGAAGGGCCCCAAGGGGCACCCCACTTTTGTGGAAGGGAGACGACCTAGCCAAGGCTTGGTTCAAACCCACACGCGTGCCGCCGTCAGGGCCGGGCTCGGGTTGATGGGTGGGGTCATATAATTTTTTTTGGACAAAATCTGTTTAATATATTATCAGATTTTGTTTTAGTTATTGTCACGATACTACGTAGTATTGAACGGTTTGCACGCCAACGGTAATAACCCAACTGATAAACCGCGGAATTGTTTCTATAAATAATCCATCTGGGCGCGTTAAAATAACACAAGTTATTTTCCCCCGTTCTCTGTTCTGTTCATTCCCGTTTCTGTAAAACAAAGTCCCCGTTCTGCAATATTTTTTCGTCCCGTACTGCAATATTTTTATCGTTTCTATGTAAGTATATCCATCCATGTACTGTTTTTCATGCATCATTTCTGTAAGTTCAGTATATAACATAAAATTTAGTTATTACTTTTATGTACACCAAGTTACTCATAATTCATAACAAATGTTCCTTTTGCTGGCACATCGGCTCTATGTTGGTGATCCAATTTGGACACCGTTCAATCGTCCACATGATCATCTGCCTGCAAGGTTAGCTTTGGGCTACTCACTATTTGATTTCAGTTTATGCTTTCAATATGTCGGATCGGATGACTAACCATTTGAGTATTATTTTGCAGAAAAGAGTATTTTGAAGCTTTTGGGCAGAAGGAAGCAGCTAATGCCGTGGATGCAGCAGCTTGACATCTGATAAAGCTTTCAAAGGTTGCAGAAGCTTTTAAGGGTCGAACGAATATATGTACGGTTGTGGGTTACTTGCTCGAGTCTTTCTGAAGCTACTTACCACTAACGTAAAATGTAATATCTATAGTTTCATATTTACAAAATATGGATTGCGTAGATGAACTTGTTTGGTTGGAACTTATGTTTTGTGACTCATGTTTACGTGCTAATATGGTAATACGTGTCTTATGATTTGTGTTCCTTCTGTTAAACTTAAACATGAGTTGTGGATGGTTGAAATGATGCTCGACTGTGTTCGTAAACTCTTGAATTGGCTTGAGCTGCATTTTTCTTGTTTTTGTACGTACCTATGATGGAAATTCATGAAGATGAAAGAAAGAAGTGGATCTACTAGTGGGTTCCTGTTCTCAGACCAATAATTTTCTTCATAAGCCATAGCGAAACAAAGTCATTAGTTCCACCTTATTGGTTATGAAATTATGAAACCTTTCTACTCCAATTTGCTTTACAAATATTTTTGGATTTAATTGTGTTTTTATTTTTGGGTAATGCTTTGCGTTCATCCTCTTGAAGCACTATTTAACCATTGACTAATCTCCATAATATTAATCTACACGGCCTTTACTGAATCAGTTGTATTTACCACACGTGGATTAAAATAAAGTTACGGTTTTGCCGACAATGCTACTTTTTCTGTTTATTATAATCGTCCTTTTGCTCAGTTGTTTACCAAATATACGAGAACATATCTTCTGTCGTCTAAAATTAGATAAAAGATTAGGTGTTAAAATTTAATTGGGGGGACACAAAAAGACAGGAAAAATAATTACAGAGGATCTGCTCTCCAAATATACACCCTATACGGCCCTTTTGTGTTTACAATAATCCTCCTTATAGTGACATGTCTGCATAAAAAAACTCCATCATCATGTGTAGAAAGCTGAAAACTTGTTATTTTCTAGAGTATGGTATTCCTGTAAGTCAGAAATTTCATCCTGAATCAAACTTCTTGAATTTTCTGTTGATATTATGACATTCTACGAATTTAGGTCAAAATTCTTATTTGATTATTGAAAATGCATGTTCAAGCCATAACATTCCAATTATATATATGGAAAAAGATTTAAGTAGTCCGTTAAATACTTGGTCGGACTTTAGTATATCCGCCCAACTATTTGACAAATGTTGGTTACAACCAACATTAGATGTGGATCATTTAGATTTTATCGTTATTACACTTAACGTCTGCAATTTTGTTTTGCGGACGAGTCGTATGACCTAAAACGATGTCATCCTCAAGAATTAACAAATGTCATACCTAGCGTCCGCAGTATTAAACTGCTGATTGACGAGAAATATTTTGGACAATAATTATATCCGCAGTATTAAACTGCGGACACCTACATATTAAACTGCTAATGTGAAGTCTTCATTACCGTTCGATTCATGGATGGATGACTGAGATTTGTTGTAAGGATAACCTTATTATTATCCTTATAAAATTGACTATGAATCAGTCCCCATATATGTAAAAAGATGGTGTAAGGATCAAATTTGTTAAGTTGATCCATTCGTTAATGCATGTAAATGTATTATTCAAAGCTAAGTTTGAAGACTGGTTGTAGAGTTGAAGACCAGGAAGTATTCTGAGATCATAGAGTCGTAGAGCATGGAGACCGATCGTAGAGTTAAGTTTTCAGGGCAAGTCACTCTACTATCGAATATATAATTTTGCAATTAAGTAAAATCGTAGAGTTCATCTCTTCTGAAAAGTTATGATAATGTCGTACACCTAGGATTGAATGTCAAATAATTGGATGTTGACAGGTGTTTAAGTCAGAATGGTATAACAGTCAAATCTTTAACACCTAAGGTGAAGTTATAAAAGACGAACAACCTTAAACAATCCAAGTAACAGAAAGAGAAAAATTGATTACATCGAAGTGCTGCATGTCTAAACTCATAGTCTACTCACTCTACGATTAGAAATCTCATTTGCTGCTAAGTCTTGTGATCAAGAAGCTTAATGTTACTTAACAATGTCTCAAATCATTCAATTCCTTTGTAATTGTGATCTTAGTGATCAGTGTAATCCAAGTCTGTGTGACTTGAAAGATTCTTAGTGAATCATTTATAAAACAATTCTTTGTGAACTGTACTGTGAGTGATTTACCTTTTCTGAGTGGAATATCCCTACTCGTAGAGTAAAAAAGACCTTTCCTGAGTGGAATATCCCTACTCGCAAAGTAGAAAAGAATACTATGAGACTTTTGTACTATGAACCTTTTAAAAATTTGTCATTAATTTACTGCATTTATTTTATGCACTCTATATTTTATCCTTGTGACTTGTCTACATTCTCTTATACTAAATTTAGATATGTGATTTCCTATGACTATTTGAAGAGGTTTTTCAAAATATCATTCCGTTGTGCTTAATCATTATATTAACTTGTTTAATTTAACATTGGTAATAATTCTTTAAACCAAAAGTTTTAAAAGATCTATTCCCTGTACCAGTCTTTTTTTTGACCTCGACAATTGTTGCAAGTGGGAGTCGAACCAAAGATGTCTGGGTTTACGGCTAATCACAGGGCCATCTTGAACCACTACGCCAACTGCTGGGGTTTAAATCATTTTATATTATACTTGGTGTTCACAGTTTAGTTATGCAGATGGTGGTTCACCAAAAACGACATTGTTTAGATTTTATCGTTACTACACTCAGCATATGCAGTTTCTGTGGCTTAAAACGTTCGTCCTCAAGAATTAACAACTGACATACCTAGTGTTCGAATTATTAAACTGCAGATTGACGAGAGGTATTTTGGACAATTATTCTAGTCGCATTATTAAACTGTGGGCATCTACATATTAAACTGCGAATGGGAGGTTTTTATTACTGTTTGATTCGCGGATGGACGACTGAAATTTATTGTAAAGATAATTTTATTTTTATCCTTACAAAATTGACTAAGACTATATGAATTAGTGCCCGTATATATATATATCCTCTTCCTGTCGGGGGCACCATATATATCTTGAACGGCAAATTTCTTTCCTCATTCATCTCTTACTTGGTCGTGAAAGAGTTATTTTCAATGCAAAGTGGATGGAATATGTCCCTAAGTTTACCTATAAAAAACTTGGTTCACAAGAGAGCCTAATGTATAATAACTGTATAAGATTCATTAACGAATATGCTCATGCTTTCACTTTCTTGAGAATTATTACATCAATTGATTGTATATTATTTGAATAGTTTATGATAATTGAATCTTTTTTTTTAACTATTTGTATCTTCCAATCTAAAGTCACCAGCCGTCTCTTTACCTACACTTTCTATATATAGATTAATCATATATAAAATGCAATAAACTTTATAGCAAATGCAAGATTTGGATGTCCAATCAGCCGTGGACCTCATGTGTACCATATAATGCCACGTCTCTTATCAGAATTTTTTATTTGTTTAATATGGAGTAGTATATATATAATAGTATTTGTCTATTTGATGGCCCAAGATATTTTTGGAGAAAGAGATGAAGGAAAGAGATGAAATGGAATTGAGAATAATTTAAGACCCTTTTGGTTTCTTTTTGCATCATATATCAACTTGTCACCTGTATATGCCTCCTCACAATTAAGATGTCTGATGACTTCCACTCCATATTTAACCTCCTGTTTGTTTCTCTTCTACTGCTTCTCTAAACTTGCATGTTCCAACTTTTCACTTGCATCCATTTTTCTTATTCTGATTAGCAAACTCCTCCAAGTTTCAATGCATGTTATCACGATTCCTTTATTTAAAATCTCCAATAATATATAGTGTGTATATATAAGTGCATTGTTCTTAATTATAATTAAGACCTGCATTTTCCATATCCGGGTACTATATATGAATCCTCTAGGCCAAGTACCAACTGTAAAATTTATCAGAGATTCCGGTGAGCCATCAATGGCCATTCCTCGACCAATGGAAGGACTCCATGGCATAAGTCCTCCACCTTTTCTCACCAAGACTTATAACCTTGTCGATGATCCGAACACAAACCATATTGTTGCTTGGAGCAAAGGCAACAACAGTTTTATTGTTTGGGATCCAGAGGCTTTTTCCATTCAACTTCTTCCCAAGTACTTCAAGCATAGCAATTTGTCAAGCTTTATCAGGCAGCTCAACGCTTATGTAAGTACTATCATATGAGTACTATGTTTCAAGAATCAAGATATGAACAATTAGATTCTTTTCCTTTCTAAAATTTCTTGGTGTGGTTCTGTGGATTTGCTTGTGCTGGCTCATGTTAATGAAGTATTTTAAGTTAGATGTTTTCTGGATAAGTTACATTTCATTATTTCCATGCTGACTTTCATCTGAACTTTGGTTAAGTTAGTTTTGATATGACTTGAAATAAAGAGTTGATTGGTTTTCTTAACGAGTCCTGGGAATGAATTATATAATTGTGCAGGGTATTAGAAAGGTTGATCCAGACAGATTAGAGTTTGCTAATGAATGGCTTCTAAGAGGACAGAGGCATCTTTTGAAAAATATTAAGAGGAGAAAGACACCTTCACGTCCTCAGAGTTCACACCAAGATTTTGATTCTTGTGTTGAAGTAGGACAGTTTGGAACAAACTCGGAAATTGATCGGTTGAGGCGTGACAAGCAGGTTTTAATGGTGGAACTTGTGAAACTTAGACAGGAACAGCAGAACACGAAAGCTCACCTTAAAGCAATGGAACATAGATTAAAAGGGACAGAGATGAAACAACAAGAAGCAATGGGGTTCTTGGCAAGAATAATTCAAAACCAAAGTTTTGTACAGCAATTTGACAGAAGGAAAGAACTTGTGAAAGCAATTAGTAATAAGGGGGAAAATCATGTTAAACTAGAACCACAGGATTATGGCGATGTTGCAGGATTCAAAGAGAGAGATGTTGGACATAAATTACTTGATAAGGGGTTTTGGGAAGACTTGTTAAATGATGGGATTGAAGAAGATATGGGTTTCTAGCACCGTGGGTTCTGTGAGATGTGGCACTTCTTCTTTGCTGGTAAGTCTAAATTCTAATTACCCCAAAAAGTTGTTCTAGACTATACCAAGGTGATTCTGTTCTACACAGCCTCTCTCTAAGTTTACATATTCCATATCCCCTTGTATGTATCAGGGCATAAGTTTCCGAGTTTATGACACTTTTTCTTGTGTACAAATTAAAATCATCCTCCTACTAAACTGTCTGCATAAACTAAGACCTTAAGAAGACTTGAAACATCATATTTAGACAGCTTATGGCTTTTTAAAACAACTGAGATATTTCTTTTCCACAACTGTTTCTTTGATATTGTGGACTTGACCAAATCTTAGTGAAAGCTTAACTACTACTCCATACAATTTGACTTTTGTGATCAAACGAAAACATATTAAATTTTAAATTAATAATGTGAATTTATTTAATTTTAATTGATACAATTATTCTGATTGTATATATATATAAAAAAACTATTAATTACAAAATTTATTTCATTATAAACTTTTATGCAAGTCTAATATGCGATCATTTCATTTCAAAAATCAAATTATATATTTAATTTTAAAATAGATAGAATATTTCAAGTAGGAAAAAGCTACCAACACTTTTCCTATTCAAACACACAATCTTACTACGATATTTAATGCTATAAACTTAATTTTAAAAAGGCAAGAATAAATTGTTGTTCATACCATACAAGGCTAATGATTTCACTTTAATGATTTCACTTTAGACATACACAACAGCCCGACCTACAAATTTGGTCAGGTCAGGTCAAGTTGTTGACTTAGATCTGTCAGGTAAGGCCTTAATTGTTGGGTTGTGGTCTGGTTACGTCTGTAGGTCAGGTTAAGGTTAGCCTAGGTTGATTTGGTCCTTTACTTTTTTTTCTTTTAATGTTAAATACTAAATATAAAAAATAAAAATTAATAAAATTTTGTAGAAATGATGCAAAATTTTTGAGATTTATTTTATTTTAACATTTTACTACAAACCAATATACGTTGGATGATTAGAATAAAAATAAATATATTTCTCTTAAATTAAAAAGAAAATATAATTTAAATGTAATCTGAAATATAAAGCAAATTGATTTTCTAAATGTATGTCTATTATGCACATGTCGTCATATAAAATATAATTTAAATACAATCTATTTGCGATACATATGACTAGATGAAAAATAAAATTAATTTATGTAAATTACACTTTTATATTTTGAATATAAAGTTATGTTCTATTTTATTTTTTTAAGTACTAGGATCAGTTGGACATATATTTTGTAAAGTTTTAAATACACATATATCTTTTCCATTACGGTCATTAAATACTCAGATAGTTATATGCCAAGTATTATTTTCAATTAGTTTTCTAATTGCTTCATGGAATTATTCTTTAAATTGCTACAATAGAATACAAAAAAATAACCAAAATCATAAATCCCCTTAAAAATTTAGCATATCCAAATTAATGAAGAACTTGAGTATTTATAAGAAACTAACTTACTATTAATATTTAATATTAAAAGTTAGTTTATTAATGTATTAATTAATGTTTTGATGAGGACATGCTTGGCATAGGTGTGGACGAGATTAAACTTGGTGTGATCCAATTCAAGTCCATGTTGGTTCCGTGACGAGAGCACGAACTAAACGATTCAAGGAATGACTTAACGGTCTAATCCAAAAAGTTTGGACAAATACGGGTTCGAGGACATTCGAGGAGGATTCTAAACTCATTAACATAGTACAAACGATTGGTACAAGCAAAGATTCAAGTCAAAAGAGAGGCGAAACGGACATTTCAGGACTTGAAGAGGCAAAAGTCATTTTTGTTGGCTCAACGTCGTAGCGCCAAAATTAGTACTGCATATGGCGCCACATTACCATAGCATTTTCAAGTTTCAGATGAGACAACACCGCAACACCAGTTTCTATACAATTTGTGGTGTCGCAGCGCCAGGGTGTTTTTAGGGGTTCTGCTAGGACAATACGACAGTGCCACAACGCCATTTCTGAAGTAATTTGTGGCGCTGCAACATTGGGCACATGTTTTGCTACGCATTTTGTAAGACCCCGAATTTTATGAAATGAAAGTATTTAATTTTCTTATAATTATTATTCTATTTAATAAATGGTTTAATTGATAAAAAGTTAAAGTTAAGGGTGATATGTGAATTTTTTTGCAAAGTAAGCAAGTTGATATAAAATATTCGTTGTGTCGGGGAATATTCGTTTGGTCGGGTAATATTCTTGTTGTCAGGGAATATTCGTTTGACGACACTATCATTGGTGGACCCCACAATGGAATAATTGTCGTAGTTAGAAAACGACAGAAATATCTTTTTATAAAAATAACAACGAAAGTTTTATTGTTAAACCTGTTGAACTACCCGGTGGTAAAAGTATAGATGTCTGCGTGGTTGCATAAGAAGACACACACGATATATTATTGATGCTTACGTAAGAAGCCACTCGGTTTACTTAATTATTGCTCACAAAGAATTGTTGCATAGTATCTCACGTTATTTGATTCAATTATTGTCACAAGAATATCCGCATAATATTTTATATTATTAAATCAAGAATTGAGACAACAAAGTTATTCATATTATTATTTGCAATATTGACGATGTCAGAAAGTTACATCGATGAGAGGTTTGGTCACCTAATTGCGCGCCAATAGGGAGAAATCCTTATCGAAAAGCCCTCTCTTTCCTGAGAATGATCTGGTTGTTAAATATTGTGAGTTATAATATTAATGATGAATAATTATTGAAGTATTAAAAATGTGTTTATTGAAGATAAGTGAATTACAAAAGTAAGAGGGGAATAATACAAACTTGAAAAACTTTAGGGGTACTAAAGTGTAATAAGTTATATCAATCTGGACCATTTGTGGTGATTTTAATAGTAAATTAATCTGGACCATCTATGGTGGTTTTAATAGTAAATCAATCTGGACTATCGATGGTGGTTTTAATAGTAAATCAATCTGGACCGTCGGTGGTGGTTTTAAAAGTAAATCAATCTAGACCATCGGTGGTTGTTTTAAAAGTAAATCAATCTGGACCGTTGGTTGTGGTTTTAATAGTAATCAATATGGACCGTCCGTTCTAATAGTAAATCAATCTGGACCATTCGTGAATTAGTTACTATTTAGTCATTTCTCTTATAAATAGAAGCTTAATTCTTCTTTCATTCTCACCAATTTATTAAGACTCACAAGAGAAACTATAAAGAGAGAAACTAGAGAGAGCAAGAAGAAGAGTATTCAGTGACGCCCCTAAAACAGGTATACATCACCCATCTTGAGTCGCCAGATACATGGTATATAAATTCAAATACAACTTAATTATACAACAGTCGTGTAAAATACGACAAAATATAGCTGAGAGTTTAAACAAGAATATTGTCATCTAGACAATATCCACACTCAATGGAGTCCTCATTACATTTATTGTCACACTATTTTATAGAATAGTGAGGACTACTAAAACAACCATCTGGACCATCAATTCGTTCCCCGACTCGTCCCAGCTATATTCTCATTTCCTAAAGAGAACAGTGAAAGAAAGGGTGAGCTCAACTAGCCCAAGAAGAAATATTATGACTAAGATAATGCAGAATAAATTATCCTTAGCCTTCAACAGTATAACAACTGATAGAATATAATAGTCAACAAGTTTTAGATCAACAACTGCAGCGGAATAAGCAATCCATTAGAAAAGTCAAATAGAGCATAAAATCTACTATCTTTTATGATTTAAAAAGTTTTTCAACAACTTATCGCTGAGACTCAGCTTAACAAATAAGCCACATCATCAAATCATCCCTGCACCACGGCCAAGGATATTCATGTAATCATCAATGGTCGTGATTATACCGAATAATCCCTGGTCATATTCATACCAACAACTGTCCATCAACCACAGGCCAATGAGGACTTTTACCACATCATTCGTCACATTACAGTCATGATTATACCGAATAATTCCTGGTCATAATCATACCAAGTCCATTTATGCACGTAAGCCAAAGATGACTTTAATCACAATATAAGCATGAGGATGATGACAATTACATAATAATTCAATAAAACAAGTTCAAGGATAAATTTTAAAGATTTATAATTTAATTTATCCAGAAATCAATAACGTCCAAATTGTCAACATGATTCTACTTTGTAGAGAAAAATTCAAGAATAATATTCATGTACCAAAAATAATTTGGACAGAAAAGAATATATTTTTCGTCGTGAATAGTACCCCATGAATAGTACTTCGAGAATAGTACCTTGTGAATAGTACCCCAACATGAAAAGTACCCCAAATACTCGAGTGAATAATATTCGGGTGAATAGTAACTGAGTGAAATAAGAAATCGTGAATAGTTCTGATTACACTAAAAGTGCCCCGAATACCGAGTGAATAATACTAGAGTGAATAGTAATCGGGTGAATAGTAACCCGTGAATAGTAACTCGTAAATGAAAATACCAAAGAAAATAATATTCCATGACGAGTATAAAAGAAATGATATCTCATACGAGTATAATATAATATTGGAAACTGTAAATGGATTTTCACCCGCCATTCGGTAATCCACGTAGATAGATCATTTCCATAATTTAATAAAGAATGAATACGAAAGGTCATTCACCATGCATGTGGTAATCCACATAGACATGTTATTCCAACAGAATAATAAAGAATGGAATAACAGAAGAATTCATCGAGCATCGACCGAAGAGCGCAGACGGAGTTATTCCAATAGAATAATAAAGAATGGAACCAGGTCATGCGTAATACTCACAGACAGGATATTTCAATAGAATAATAAAGAATGGAATCAAGTCATGCGTAATCCGCACAGACAGGATATTCCAACAGAATAATAAAGAATGGAATAACAGAAGAATTTCACTATGTATGCGGTACTTTGCATAGACAAGTTATTCCAACATAATAATAAAGAATAAAATAACAGAAGAATTTCACCATGTATGCGGTTGCCAGATAGATGAGTTATTCCAACATAATAATAAAGAATGGAATAATGAGCTCTCTTCATGAATCTGAAAGAAATAATACCCCTTAGGCCCTTACCTTAGAAGAAAAGCTGATATCTTTGGAATAGTGAGGTAGCAGACTTTCTTCTTCTTCTCTCTCTATAATTTTTCTCTATAATAATTGCTTTATATAGCTTTAGTGAATTGGTAAGAAATGAAGGAAGAATGAGCTTCTATTTATAGAAAAATATAGTTTCGATAATTGGACGTTTTGGGGCTCGAAATATTACAGTATAATACCTTCCTCTTTTCCTTCCTTTTTAATTTAGTCCTGCAAGTATTATCAAACTTGCACCACCTCCCCTAATAGTAAATCATGTGAATTAATAGTAAATCATGTGACTCAATAGTTCTAAACATGTGAAAAAATTAATTATAGTATAGTACCTTCATCTATACCTCCATTTTTAACTTAGTCATGTAAGTATTATCAATCTTGCACCAACTCCCCTAATAGTAAATGAATATGAATCAATAGTACACACATGTGAACAAATAGTTATAATCATGTGAATCAATAGCAATTAATTGCTCATTTATCCAATTAATTATCTGATTGGTCAATATAACCTCTAGACATCAATTATTATCAAAATAGATGTCGATTTTCACTAACACTAATAATTCCAACACAATGGAACTATCAATTTCAACTTTAATCAACACGAACTTATTCATCATTAATATTATAACTTACAATATTTAACAACTAGGTCGTTCCCAGGAAAGACGGGGTTTTCCGATAAAAATTTCCCCTTATTAGCGCGCAATTAGGTGACCAAACTTCTCCTTGACAAAACTTCTAGACATTGTTAATTATGCAAATAATAATATGAATAACTTATCATCTCAATTATTGATTTAATAATATTAAATATTGTAACAATAATTGAATAAAACTGAGTGACTTCTCACGTAAGCATCAATAATCAATATCGTGTGCTACTGTGCAACCACGCATATTACTGTACTTTTATCACCGATTATTTTATGACAACTTGCTTACTTTGAAAATTTTTCACATATCACCCTTAACTTTAACATTTTATCAATTTAATCATTTACTAAATAGAATAATTATAAGAAAATTAAATACTTTCATTTCATAAAATTCGGGGTCTCACAATCTCCCCTTCATATGAAATTTCACCCTCGAAATTTACATACGTACCTGGTATTCGAAGAGATGAGAATACCTTGCTTTCTTTTCGGATTGTTCCATCCCGGTTATTTCCTCTCTATCATGATTTTCCCATTTCTCATCTCCTGTATTTCAGATATCATTCTAAATTATAGTTTCAAAATAGGGGTTAATTGACATGTCACATATTATCCCTATACTTTGACCGACCAATTAAATACCAAATAAACTTAGGTAGGTCATACTAGCGAAGGAATTCCCCGTCTCTCCCCTCCTAGTTCTTGTCTCACATCTCAGCCAAGGATCATATTCCTAAGCTTTGATACCAACTGTGACGCCCCCAAAATAGGTATACATCACCTATATTGAGTCACCAGATACATGGTACATAAATTCAAAAACAACTTAATTATACAACAGTCGTGTAAAATACGACAAAATATAGCTGAGAGTTTAAACAAGAATATTGTCATCTAGACAATATCCACACTCAATGGAGTCCTCATTATATTTATTATCACACTATTTTATAGAATTGTGAGGACTACTAAAACAACCATCTGGACCGTCAATCCGTTCCCTGACTCGTTCCAGCTATATTCTCATTTCTTGAAGAGAACAGTGAAAGAAAGGGTGAGCTCAACTAGCCTAGTA
Source organism: Panax quinquefolius (assembly GCA_020205615.1). NCBI lineage: Eukaryota > Viridiplantae > Streptophyta > Magnoliopsida > Apiales > Araliaceae > Panax > Panax quinquefolius. Next base: position 26,212,754 of record CM035173.1, read on the forward strand.
AGAAATATTATGACTAAGATAATGCAGAATAAATTATCATTAGCCTTCAACAGTATAACAACTGATAGAATATAATAGTTAACAAATTTTAGATTAACAACTATAGCGGAATAAGCAATCCATTAGAAGAGTCAAGTAGAGCATAAAATCTACTATCTTCTATGATTTAAAAAGTTTTTCATCAACTTTATCACTGAGACTCAGCTTAACAAATAAACCACGTCATCGAATCATCCCTGCACCACGGCCAAGGATATTTATGTAATCATCAATGGTCATGATTATACCGAATAATCCCTGGTCATATTCATACCAACAACTGTCCATCAATGAACCACAGGCCAATGAGGACTTTTATCACATCTTTCGTCACATTATGGTCATGATTATACCGAATAATCCCTGATCATAATCATACCAAGTCCATCTATGCACGTAAGCCAAAGATGACTTTAATCACAATATAAGCATGAGGATGATGACAATTACATAATAATTCAATAAAACAAGTTCAAGGATAAATTTTAAAGATTTATAATTTAATTTATCCAGAAATCAATAACGTCCAAATTGTCAACATGATTCTGCTTTGTAGAGAAAAATTCAAGAATAATATTAATGTACCAAAAATAATTTGGTAAGAAAAGAATCAATTTTTTATCGTGAATAGTACCCCGTGAATAGTACTTCCGGAATAGTACCTCGTGAATAGTACCCCGACATGAAAAGTATCCCAAATACCCGAGTGAATAATATTCAGGTGACTAGTAATTTGGGTGAATAATAACCCGTGAATAGTAACTCGTCAATTGTACTCCGACACAAAAAAGTGTCCCGAATACCCGAGTGAATAATACTAGAGTGAATATGCTTAGGGTGAATAGTAACCCGTGAATAGTAACTTTCGTAAAAGAAAAAAATACCAAAGAAAATGATATTCCATGATTTAGTATAAAAGAAATGATATCTCATACGAGTATAATATAATATTGAAGCGTAAATGGATTTTCACCGCATTACGCAGTAATCCACGTCAGATGCATCATTTCCACAATTTAATAAAGAATGAAACGAAAGGTCATTCACTATGCATGCGGTAATCCACATGAGCGAGGTTATTCCAACAGAATAATAAAGAATGGAATAATGAGAAGAATTCATCGAGGCGTACGCGATAATGCAGCATGCATGAGTTATTCAATGAGAATAATAAAGAATGGAACCGAGTCAAATGCGTAATCGCATGCAGACGAGATATTCAATAGAATAATAAAGAATGAAATCAGGTCATGCGTAATCCGCACAGACAGGATATTCCAACAGAATAATAAAGAATGGAATAACAGAAGAATTTCACCATGTATGCGGTACTTTGCATAGACAAGTTATTCCAACATAATAATAAAGAATGAAATAATAGAAGAATTTCACCATGTATGCGGTATTTCGCATAGACAGGTTATTCCAACATAATAATAAAGAATGGAATAATAGAAGCTCTCTTCATGATTACGAAAGAAATAATACCCCTTAGGCCCTTACCTTAAAAAAGCGGATCTTTGGAATAGTGAGGTAGCGAGACTTTCTTCTTCTTTCTCTCTATAATTTCTCTCTATAATAATTGCTCTATAGCTTTAGTGAATTGGTGAGAAATGAAGGAAGAATGAGCTTCTATTTATAGGAAAATATAGTTTCGATAATTGGACGTTTTGGGGCTCGAAATATTATAGTATAATACCTTCCTCTTTTCCTTCCTTTTTAATTTAGTTCTGCAAGTATTATCAAACTTGCACCACCTCCCCTAATAGTAAATCATATGAATTAATAGTAAATCATGTGACTCAATAGTTCTAAACATGTGAAAAAATTAATTATAGTATAGTACCTTCATATATACCTCCATTTTTAACTTAGTCATGCAAGTATTATCAATCTTGCACCAACTCCCCTAATAGTAAATAAATGTGAATCAATAGTACACACATGTGAACAAATAGTTATAATCATGTGAATCAATAGCAATTAATTTCTCATTTATCCGGTTAATTACCCGATTGGTCAATATAACCTCCAGACATCAATTATTATCAAAATAGATGTCGATTTTCACTAACACTAATAATTCCAACACAATGGAACTATCAATTTTATCTTTAATCAACACGAACTTATTCATCATTAATATTATAACTTACAATATTTAACAACCAGGTCGTTCCCAAGAAAGAGGGGGCTTTCCGATAAGGATTTCCTCTTATTGGCGTGCAATTAGGTGACCAAACCTCTCCTTGACAAAACTTCTAGACATTGTTAATTATGCAAATAATAACATGAATAACTTATCATCTCAATTATTGATTTAATAATATTAAATATTGTAACAATAATTGAATAAAACTGAGTGACTTCTCACGTAAACATCAATAATCAATATTGTGTGCTACTGTGCAACCACGCATATTACTGTACTTTTATCACCGATTATTTTATGACAACTTGCTTACTTTGAAAAATTTTCACATATCACCCTTAACTTTAACTTTTTATCAATTTAACCATTTACTAAATAGAATAATTATAAGAAAATTGAATACTTTCATTTCATAAAATTCGGGGTCTCACATATTCTGCTACTTCACTATTGCAGTATCCAGTCTTCTACTAAGGTAAGGGGTATTATTTCTTTCGTATTCATAAGGAATACTATTTTTCGTATTCAACCTTTAATATATCGGAATAACTCGCATCATGCGGATTACGCATCGTAGTATGACGGTGAAAATCCATTCTAGATTCAGTATGTTATTTCTTTTCATATTCTTAAATCTAAACTTACTATGGTAAGTATTGTTTCTATAATCCTTGAAATTAGTAGAATATCCTTGAATTTTGCGCTTCATCCAGTATCATTTCATTGGAATATTGATATGAACTCTCTTATTAAATATCAATACTTTCACCGGGGTACTATTCACCCAGTTACTATTCACTAAAATATTATTCACTTGGGTATTCGGGGCACTTTTCATGCTGGGGTACTATTCACTGTGACGCCCCCAAAATAGGTATACATCACCTATTACGAGTTGTTAATACATGATACGTAAACAACTACAACTTTATTATTACAACGAAGAAAGCTGTGAGTTTGAATACAAATATTATCTTACAGACAATATCTATACTCAAATAAATCCTCATCACATTTATTGATACATTATTTTACAAAAATGGTGAGGACTACTAAACAATTCTTTCTAAAACCTTCATTCCATACCCCAGACTCGTACTCATTTATATTTTAGCCTCACGAGAAGAAAAATGGAACAAAAAGGAAAAGGGTGAGCTCAACCAAACCCGAGTAAAGAATATTATGACTAAGATAATATACAACAAATTACCGTTAGTCTTCAACAGGAAAAATCTAATAGAATACAATAGAAAACAAATTTTAAATCAATATTCGCAATGAAATAATAATTCATTAGAAGAGTTAAGTAGAGAATGCAAACTACTATCTTCTATGTATGAATTTAAAAGTTCATAAATCTATCTTTTATCCTGTAACATCAATCGATATACATACGGAATCAAATATTCATCTTTGCACTTCTGGGCCAAAGATATTCATCGATTGGTCAGTGTTCATCTAAACACTGTTCATCTTTGCACTACTGACCAAAGATATTCTTGAGAAATCATTCATCTTTTGCTCTGGGGCCAAAGATATTCAATAATATCATCATTTAAGACCGAGGATGATGAAAATATTTTAAAAAAGCGAATTCAAATGAAACAAAATGACAAGGATTAAGGATTAAGGATTCGTACTTTTGTTTTATCCATGTCAAAAATACCTCAAAAATAATCATAGTGGTGTAAAATTCAAGAATGATCAAAACATGGATACAATCAAAGCTAGTATCCGAATAGATATTTTGGACAAAAGAAGAAATTTTATTTTTTTAATTGAATAGTGCCGAGTATCGTGAATAGTAACTCGACACCAAAAGATAGAAATTTCCAAAAAAACATCTTCACGCTTCATGAATAAGTACTCGTGAATAGTAACTTCGTGAATAGTAACTCATGAATAATAACTCGTGAATAGTAACTCATGAATAGTAACTCATGAATAAGTAACCCAGAGCATGAAAAAGTTCCAAATTTAATAAAAATTTCAACCAATATTTCAAATTATAATGATATTGAAGAAATAATATCATTTGAGAAGAAAATAACATCCCTTACCTCGAAAGATTAGTACTTTCTAAATTTGGAATCTAGTATATAGTCTTTGAAGGAACTTTGCCGTCTAACAATACTCAAAGTATACTCAAAATACTCACAAGAATACGCTCGATAATATAGAGAAAGAAAACTTGGGTTTACGGTGTGATTTTTAATTCTAACCTAAGCACCCTATTTATAGGAAATTGCTTAGAACACCAAAAAGAGAAAATTTAATAAATTAATAATATAATTATATAAATTTCCCACGCATGCCTAGAATCTGATTTCAGCCATCAAACACATGCCACATTCTAGAAAAGTAAGAAAAACATTTTTCTAATTTAAAATAATTTAAACTTCCAAAAATCAATTATTTGAACTTTGGAACTTCAATAATTCATAATAAATAGCCCTTTCATCAGAAAATTCGAATCTCGCGTGTTTTATAGGAAATTCAATTCTCTACAACTGCGGAAGAAAGTTTTTCCAAATTCCAAATAAAAATTGGATGAAATCCACAAACGGGAGATTTTACAAATTTATAATCAAATTTCAGTCAATAAATGGGGTCCACCGACATGTTTAACATGTTTTAAACATTTATTGCAACAAAAATACTCTTCCTCCTTGTATACTCATATATCCCACATTCGTTGTAAAAATATCACCATTATTATATTATTAAAATATAATAATACCTTTAAATGAATTATCTTATCAGAAAAGATAAAATTTTAATTTTCAACAATTGTCACATTAAAAATTTTCTCCATCTATATCCACATAAAATCAATATTTTCCTCATCATATGAATCAATAATTAATTATTCACAAATAATATTACGAGAATCACAATATTGACAACCGACGGCAGGTTCAAGGAAAGAGGGGCTTTCAATAAGAATTTCTCCTTCTTGGTGCCTTGATTAGGTGACCAAACCTCTCCTTGATTGAGAACTTTCTAGACATTGCCAATAATGTTATCTAATAATATTATTCAGGATAATATGAATTATTAGCCGATAATGAAAAATCTTGTATAATGACAATTATTGAAACAACAAAGAATATAAAATATCACGCAATGACAATTATTAAATCAATAAAATAAAATCTTGATCGGTAATTCGTAACCATTATTGAGTAGTGCCTTCTTACGTAAGAATCAATAATTGGTGCAATACTGCAAATCTACTTCTTGTGTTTTAACCACCGAGGATTTTAATAAGATTAACTTGAATAACTACTACTCATTATTTTTAAACAATTTATATTTGTCGTTTTCTTCATCCGATCCGCTTTTCAGTTATGGGGCCCACACATGAGCTACGGCGTAGTCGTCATACGAATATTCACAAAGCGATCTGAATATTCCACGACCAAACGAATATTCCTCGACAACAATGAATATTTTATAACCACTTGCTTATTTTGAAATATTTGCGTATTTTACCCCTAACTATCCACATTAATCAAATCAAACCTTACTATTTCAAAATAAGAAATAGAAAATTAAATTTCATTAATAATAAGTTGGGGTCTTACACCTCCCTCCTTATGAAATTTCGTCCTCGAAATTCGACGTGCGATACACTGGTATTTGAAAAGGTGAGGATACCTCGCTTTCATTTCCGTTTCCAATTCGGTCATTTCCTCTATAAGATGATTCCTCCACAAAACTTTAACTTGTGGTATGACCTTTCTTGGCGTGGGACATGCTCCTTCCTATCCAAAATCTTGACGGTACCTCCTCATACGTTAAGTCTTGACTATCTCGTCCGGTTCTAACTCTATAACGTGGTTGGGTCTTTCACATATTTCTGAAAGCATGAGATATGTGAAACACATTATGAATCTGAGACATACTCGGAGGTGCGCGAGTCTATAGGCTACATTTCCTACTCGGTTAAGAATTTGAAATGGACCGATAAATCGTGGATTGAGCTTTCCTCTCTTCCCAAATCTTGTAACTCCCTTCCATGGAGCAACTCGCAATAATATCATGATCCCCACACTAAATTCCACGTCCTTTCGATGAAGATCCGCATAACTCTTTTGTCGATCTTGTGCTTGGTTTATATCGTTGTCGAATCATTTGGATATTTTCCAGTAGTCATACGTATTCAACTCGGGTCCCAATGTGTTGTTTCACCCACCTCGTCCCAACATATTGGAGAAGCGACACTTTCGTCCATATAATGCTTCAAATGGAGCTACACTATACTTGCACGATAAGCTGTTGTTGTAGGAGAATTCCACCGATGGTAAATACTTATCCCAAGCGCCCTTGAAGTCAGGACACGTAGTCTTAATAAAGCTTCAAGAGTTTGAATAGTCCTTTCGATTGTCCGTCCGTTTGAGGATGGTATGCGAGCCAATAAATAAATCCGTGCCCATAGCTTTTTGCAAGCTAACCCAAAATCTTGAAGTGAATCTTGGGTCGCGATCCGAAACTATGGATACTGGGCATGCCCGCAACCTCACAATCTCATTCACGTCATCTACTAGCAAGGCGTTGAGTGAATAAGTCTCCGTGTCGGCAAGAAATGAAAGGACTTGGTTAATCTATCAACAATAACCCAAATAGCATTGATGCTCGAGAAACCGTAGGAAGACCCGTAATGAAATCCATGGTAATGTGTTCCACTTCCATTTCGGAATCTCAAGTGGTTGCAACGGACCCTTAGGTACTAGATGCTCGCCTTTACACGTTGACAAGTTAAACACATTGAGATAAACTTTGCAATCTCTCTCTTCATATTGTTCCACCAAAATGTATGTAGAAGATCACGATACATTTTGGTACTTCGAGATGGATTGCAAATGGTGTATTGTGTGCCTCCATCATAATCTTGTACTTCAAATCAGTCGTTAGGGAACACAAAGTCTAGAGTGGACTCAAGTATTCCTTCTTCGTTAATTCTCGCTTAGGAATAGCTCCTTCTTGTACTTTCTTTCTTCATACATATCATTTCCGGGTTGGTGGCTTGAGCAACCTTAACTTTTTCTATTAAAGTTGGCTCTGTCGTATACTTGACATCATCGCACTCGTTCCTCGCATATGATCTTCTACTCAATAGCGTACCTACCACGTTCGCTTTTTCGGGATGGTATTGAATAGTGTGGTCGTAGTCTTTCAATAGCTCGAGCCAACGTCATTTGTCGCGTGTTGTGTTCTTTTGAGTGAAGAAATATTTAAGGCTTTTATGGTGCGAATATATCTCCACTTTCTCCCCATATAGATAGTGGCTCCATATCTTTAAGCGCAAACATTGCACGCTGACTCTAGATCATGAGTATGATAATTCCTCTCATACTCTTTAAGTTGTCATGAGGCATAGGCTATGACTTTCCCACGTTGCATGAGAACACATCCTAACCCTTTGCTGAAGCATCGGCGTAGATAACAAATCCATCCGAACCGGATGGTATTGTTAGAACAGTCTTAGAAATGAGTCTCCTCTTGAGCTCTTGGAAACTCTTCTCGCATTCTTCGCTCCAAAGCGAATTTTATATCTTTCAAGGAGTTAAGCGAGTTAATGGAGTAGCGATTAGAAAACCCTTCCACGAATCTCCAATAATAACCAAATTTAAGCCCAAAAAAAGCTACGTCTTGATCATAGATGTAAGACCAAAAATTTTTTAAATAAAAGGAATTTCCTTTATTTATTATTTTGAAATAGTAAGGGTTGATTTGATTAATGTGGATAGTTAAGGGTTAAATACATAAATATTTCAAAATAAGCAAGTGGTTATAAAATATTCATTTTTGTCGGGGAATATTCGTTTGGTCGTGGAATATTAAATCTTTGTCGGGGAATATTAAATGCGAATAAGCAAGTGTGACCATGTGTGGCCCCATGTGAGCGATTGGATGAGGAAAGCGACAAAGTTTGGGTGGTTATAAATAATGGCGTAGTTATTCCAATTAAGATTTGTTGGAATACACGGTGGTTAAAAACGTGATGTCTGGCGTGGTCGCACTGATGGTATTGCGGTATTGCGCAGTATTGTTGAATTATTAATCCTTACGTAAGATGGCCTACTCAATAATTTTCACGGTGAATTCTTTATTCGATATTTTATTTTATTGATTGATAATTCTTTGCGTTGATATTTTATATTATTGTTGTTCAATAATTGTCACCGCATGATATTTCCCATTATCGGATCAATAATTCATATTATTTGAATAATATTATTAGATAACATTATTGGCAATGTCTAGAAAGTTACATCTAAGGAGAGGTTTGGTCACCTAATTGCGGCGCTTGATGAGGAGATCCTTATTGGAAAGCCCCTCTTTCACAGGAGCTACTGGTTGTCATAATTGTGATTACGTAATATTATTTGTGAATAATTAATTATTGATTCATATGATAAGGAAATATTTATTTTATATGAATATAAATGATGGATTTATTTATGTGGTTATTAATGAAGGAATTAATCTTTGAGATGTTTTATTTGTATTTTGGCGGATTGGAGGTATTAAAAGATCAAATTGGTGTTATTACTGACTTTATTGTGTGAGTTATAATATTTAATCCGAAATTAGTTGGATCGTTGTAATTTTGGATATGTTATACATATATAAGTTGAGTATATATCCACAAATTTTGAGCAGTTAAAGATGAGCGTATAATTTATTATGAATTTTAAGAGGTGGTGATTGAAATTAGGTTATAAATGATTTTGGTGGAAAATTCTAGAATTGGTGGGCCCCACTTGTGGTTGGTGAAGAAATGTGCTCAATTGAATTTTCAAATGTGGTGGGTGGGAATAGTAATGAGTAAAGCCATTGTGGGTTGCGAGAGTTAAGTGCGCTTGGCGTCTTAACATTTTCCTATAAATAGAGGCTAAGTTAGAATTGAAAATCACACCGAAACAAAGTTTTCTCTCTTCTCTCTCTATATTATTGGCGTATTTTGTGAGTATTTAGATACTTTGAGAGTTCTTTATTCGATTACAAGTTTCATTCAAACATCACTTTGAGCCTTTTCCTAGAAATCTTGATTCTTTGAGGTAAGGGATGTTATTTTCTTCTCGAATGATATTATTTCTTGATATCATTATCTTTGAAATGTTGATCTGAAGTTTTATCAAATTTGGAACTTTTTCATATCGGGGTTACTATTTATGAGTTCTTATTCACGAGTTACTATTCATGAGTTCTTATTCACGAGTTCTTATTCACGAGTACTATTAATGAAGCGTGAAAATGTTTTTTTGTGGAATTTCTATCTTTTGGTGTCGGAGTTACTATTCACGTATCTGACTATTCACGATATCTGACTATTATTCACGATATCTGCACTATTCATCGAAAAATAAAATTTCTTCTTTTTTCGTCAAAATATCTATTTTGGATACTAGCTTTGATTGTATCCGTGTTTTGATCATTCTTGAATTTTACACCACTATGATTATTTTTGAGGTATTGTTGGACATGGATAAAACAAAGTCTGAATCCTTAATCCTTAATTCTTGTCATTTTGTTTCACTTTGGATTCGTTCTTTAAAATATTTTCATCATCCTCGGTCTTAAATGATGATATTATTGAATATCTTTGGCTTTTGTGTAGTGCAAAGATGAATGATTCTGAAGAATATCTTTGGCTGTAGTGCAAAGATGAGCGGTGTTTAAATGAACATGGCCGTGATGAATATCTTTGGCCTGTAGTGCAAAATGAGCAGTGTTGAGATGAACATGACCGATTGATGAATATCTTTGGCACTGTAGTGCAAAGATGAATATTTGATTTGAGATGAATATTGATTGATGTTATAGGGATAAAATATTGATGAATTTATTAAATTCATAGATTATAGTAGATTTCATTCTCTACGTAACTCTTATATGAATTATTATTTCATTGCGAATATTGATGCGAAACTTGTTGTCTACATTGTATTCTATCGATTTTTTCCTGTTGGAGACTAACGATAATTTGTTGTATATTATCTTAGTCATAATATTCTTTCTTGAGCTAGTTGAGCTCACCCTTTTCCTTGTTGTTCCATTTTTTTTCTTCTCGGGAGGCGAGAATGTAGCGAGTACTAGTGGGGTATGGAATGAAGGTTTAGAGAGAGTTGTTTAGTAGTCCTCACCATTTTTGTAAAATAATGTATCGATAAATGTGATGGGAATTTATTTAAGTATAGATATTGTCTAAAAGATAATATTTGTATTTAAACTCACAGATTTCTTGTTGTAATAATAAAGTTGTAGTTGTTTACGTACCATGTATTTGGCGACTCGAGAATGGGTGTGGTGTATACTATTTTGGGGTTAAATCGCGATTAATATCGAGTATAAGTAAAGAGCCCCGAGCCTCTCATTTGGTGACTTCTGTTGATGGGGGCAAAAGCAGAGACTCTCCGTGGGGGCCGATGCTGCGGTGGCAGATGATAAGTATCGATGTGAGGTCTTGACCTGAGTTGGTGTCCGAGTCACGGTTGGTATCGAGCTTAGGATATGATCTCTGGCGGAGATGGGGAATAAAACTAGGAGGAGAGGCGAGTAAATCCTTCGCTAGTGTGTCCTACCTAAGCTTATTTGTTGGTTGGTCATATTATAGGGGTATTATGTGATTTGTTAATTTATTTAATTAACCCTTATTTTATGATAGTTTTTTTAGAATGGGCTGCTGAGAGCGTTAACAATGGAGTGAATGAGATCGTGGAGACACCTCTAATCGCCAACCGAGGATAATGTGATGTCGGAAGAAGAAGAAGGAATTAGAGATATCCATGTGGTGAGTGAAGAATTGATAGTTATTTTAGAGATAATCGCAGAGGTAACGGTGAGAGTGAGGAAGAAGAGGAAGAAGAGGTACACGAAGAGAGTTTATTAGAGGTATTTTATGATCGAAATATAGAATTGCAAAATCGTATTCATGAGTTAGAAGAAGAAAGCTAAAGAATTGCGAGGCGGATCGTGGAGCAAAAGGATGCAACGATTCAAGCTTGTGTTACCCGATCGTGATCTTGAGCGAAGCACTCTTTGGCGAGTATAAGATGATAAAATTTGGAATCGAAATTTGAAAGAAGAAATAACCGAGCAGTGAGAATGAGTGATCGTGGGTAAAAAGCGCTAACGACAGCGTTGATATTATGGAAAGAGATGTCAATCTAAAAAGAAGATTTAACGATGGCGGAAGGCGTCGTGAACAACATCAAGCACCATCAACAAATTCTAGGGAAGAGAACGATCGCGGTTAGATGCTACTGAGATGTGGAGAGGAGGGACATATAAGGTCAAGCTGTTCAAAGCCTTCAAAGTATGCTATAATTGTGGAAAAGAAGGACGTATATCGCTCGAGATTATGCGATATCGAAACCGATCCAGCGTGAATGGTGACTCAAAAGGATGTCGAGAAAAGTCAAAGTCAGCGGTTCTTGGAAGAAGCGTTTGTCGTGGCCGGTCCAAAAAAATGCGAGGAACCCGACGAAGTTAGCACGAGTTAGTTAATTATAAATTCTTGCGAAGTATATACCTTACTAGATCTGGGTTCTACCCATTCTTTTATCTCTTTGCTTGCGCTCAGCGTTTGAACTTGACTACGGAGAAATTAGACTTTGACCTATTTATGGAGAATCAGTTAGGAGAAACTTTCATTACATCTGTTGTTTAGAAATCTTGTTTGATTTGGGTTGGCACTTATCACATTACCCTGTTAACCTTATTTACATAGAGATATTTTCTTTTGATGTGATTTTAAGGTTAACTACTCATCATGCCAAATTGATTGCTTTTGTAAGGTTGTTAGTTTTCATATTCTAAGCAACTGTTATTGAATTCAAGCAATCAAACCATTGTAGTCAAACATTTTCATATCAAGCCATGAAGTCATTCGTTTATTACGGATGTCAAGTTTTCTTAGTCCGTGTTATGGATTTGAATAAAGACACGTCGATTTGAATAATATTCTGTTGTTATTGATTTTTCGACGTATTTCTACGAAGAATTTCTTGGCTTACTCCCAAAGCACGATATTAAATTTTGTATCAAATTTGAACCATTACAAAACTTATTTCTAAAATCTCATAACGAATGGCTCTATTGAACTTGAGGAGTTAAAAATTCAACTATAAATTTGGTACACGAGCCTTTATCTTGTGACTTCCTTTGTGGAATTCACTAAGCGAGACTCTCTGTAAGGGGCGTCGTATTAAATGCGATAGTAAAAGCGATAGGTGTCATTATGACGTCTTATCAAGATTGGGATATGAGTCACGGTTGAGAAGCAACCTAAGTCGATAATCGAAATCGTAGCTTTCTGAAGCTTAGTTGGTTATTATCGGAGATTCGTTGAAGGATATTCTCGAATCGCTATTCCATTAACGTGGTGACTTCGTAGAGATACAAAATTCGAATGGAGCGAGGAATGTGGGAAGAGCTTTGAAGAACTCAAGAGGAGACTCATTTAAAGACACGTGTTACGACCATACCATCCTGGAAAAGCGAGCGTGGTGGTAGGCCTTGTTGAGTAGAAGATCATATCGCGGAACGAAGTGCGATGATGTCAAGTATACACATAGAGCCAACTTTAATAGAAAAAGTTAAGGTTGCTCGAGCCACACCGGGCCGAAAATGATGCGTATGAAGAAGAAAGTACAAGAAGGGCTATTAGGGCGAGAATTGAAGAAGAAGGAATACTTGAGTCCACTCTAGACTTTGTGTTCTAACGACTCGATTTGAAGAAACAAGATTATGATGGAGGCACACAATACACCATTTGCAATCCATCTGGAAGTACTAAAATGTATCGTGATCTTGACATACATTTTGGTGGAACAATATGAAGAGAGAGATTGCAAAGTTTATCTCGATGTGTTTAACTTGCCAGCGTGTAAAGGCGGAACATCTAGTACCTAAGGGTCCGTTGCAACCACTTGAGATTTAGGAATGGAAGTGGGAACACATTACCATAGATTTAGATTACGGGTCTTCCTACGGTTTCTCGAGGCATCAATCTTTATTTGGGTTATTGTTGATAGATTAACCAAATCTGCTCATTTCTTCTTGGAATCACGGAGACTTATTCCTTGAATGTCTTCTTAGTATATACGTGAATGAGATTGTGAGGTTGCATGGCATGCACTGTATCCATAGTTTGGATAGTGACCCAAGATTCACTTCATGATTTTGGGTTAGCTTAAAAAAGCTATAGACGCAATTTACGATTTGATTTGGCATACCATCCTCAAAGCGGATGGGCAATCGAAAGGACTACTCAAACTCTTGAAGATATATTAAAACTCTGTGTCCTAGATTTCAAAGGAAGTTGGGATAAGTACTTGCCATTGGTGGAATTCTCATACAACAATAGTTATTAAACAAATATAGGCATGGTTCCATTGAAGCATTATATAGACAAAAATGTCGTTCTCAATATGTTGGGATGAGGTGGGTGAAGCAACATTGTTGGGACCCGAGAGTTAAATACATGATATGACTAATGATTCGACAACGTATACAAGCGGCACAAGATCGACAAAAGAGTTATGCGGATCTTCATCGAAAGGATGTGGAATTTAATGTAGGGGATCATGTATTGTTGCGAGTTGCTCCATGGAAGGAGTTACAAGATTTGGGAAGAGAGGAAAGCTCAAATCCACGATTTATTGGTCCATTTCAAATTCTTGACCGAGTAGGAAATGTAGCCTATAGACTTGCGTTACCTCCAAGTATGTCTCGTGTTCATAATGTGTTTCACATATCTCGTACTTCAGTAAATATATGTGAAAGACCGAACCACGTTATTGAGTTAGAAGCCGGACGAGATAGTAGAAGACTTAACGTATGAGGAGGTACTGTCAAGATCTTGGATAGGAAGGAAGGAGCATGTCTCACGCCATGAAAGGTCATACCACAAGTTAAAGTTTTGTGGAGGAATCATGCTTATAGAGAAAATGACACAGGAATTGGAAAGCGGAAATGAAAGCGAGGTATCCTCACCTTTTGAAACACTAGAATCGTACGTCGATTCGAGGGACGAAATTTCATAAGGAGGGAGGTTGTAAGACCCAAATTTTTTAAATAAAAGGAATTTCCTTTATTTATTATTTTGAAATAGTAAGGGTTGATTTGATTAATGTGGATAGTTAAGGGTTAAATCATGCAAATATTTCAAAATAAGCAGTGGTTATAAAATATTCATTTTTGTGGGGAATATTCGTTTGGTCGTGGAATATTAAATGCTTGTCGGAGAATATTAAATGCGACGGTAGCGACCATGTGTGGGCCCCATAACGGAAAGCGATTGGATGAGGAAAGCGATAAAGTTTGGGTGGTTATAAATAACTTGGCGTAGTTATTGAATTAAGGCTGTTGGAATACCGGTGGTTAAAATACGATGTCTGGCGTGGTTTTGCGATAAAGAAGACACGGTATTGCCAGTATTATTGAATTATTGATCCTTACGTAAGATGGCCTTCTCGATAATTTTTCACGGTGAATTCTTATTCGATATTTTATTTTATTGATTCGATAATTCTTTGCGTTGATATTTTATATTATTGTTGTTGATAATTGTCACCGCACGATATTTCCCATTATCGGATCAATAATTCATATTATTTGAATAATATTATTAGATAACATTATTGGCAATGTCTAGAAAGTTACATCTAAGGAGAGGTTTGGTCACCTAATTGCGGCGCCGATGAGGAGAGATCTTTATTGGAAAGCCCCTCTTTCTCGGGAGCTACTGGTTGTCATAATTGTGATTACGTAATATTATTTGTGAATAATTAATTATTGATTCATATGATAAGGAAATATTTATTTTATATGAATATAAATGATGGATTTATTTATGTGGTTATTAATGAAGGAATTAATCTTTGAGATGTTTTATTTGTATTTTGGCGGATTGGAGGTATTAAAAGATCAAATTGGTGTTATTCTGACTTTATTGTGTGAGTTATAATATTTAATCCAAATAGTTGGATCGTTGTAATTTTTGGATATGTTATACATATATAAGTTGAGTATATGTCCACAAATTTTGAGCGAATTAAAGATGAGCGTATAATTTATTATGAATTTTAAGAGGTGGTGATTGAAATTAGGTTATAAATGATTTTGGTGGAAAATTCTAGAATTGGTGGGCCCACTTGTGGTTGGTGAAGAAATGTGCTCAATTGAATTTTCAAATGTGGTGGGTGGGAATAGTAGCGAGTAAAGCCATCGGGGTTGCAACAGTTAAATGCGCTTGGCGTCTTAACATTTTCCTATAAATAGAGGGCTAAGTTAGAATTGAAAATCACACCGAAACAAAGTTTTCTCTCTTTTCTCTCTATATTATTGGCGTATTTTGTGAGTATTTAGATACTTTGAGAGTTCTTTCTTTGATTTCGATCTACAAGTTTCATTCAAACATCACTTGAGCCTTTCCTTAGAAATCTTGATTGATTCTTTGAGGTAAGGGATATTATTTTCTTCTCAAATGATATTATTTCTTCACGAGTTTTTTATTCACGAGTTTTTTATTCATAAAGCGTGAAAATGTTTTTTTTGTGGAATTTCTATCTTTTGGTGTCGGATTCTTATTCACGTATATGTTTTTTTTATTCACGATATCTGACCTTATTCCTTATTCACGTATCTGACTTTATTCATCGAAAAATAAAATTTCTTCTTTTTCGTCCAAAATATCTATTTTGGATACTAACTGATTGTATCCATGTTTTGATCATTCTTGAATTTTACACCACTATGATTATTTTTGAGGTATTGTTGGACATGGATAAAACAAAGTCTGAATCCTTAATCCTTAATCCTTGTCATTTTGTTTCCTTTGGATTCGTTCTTTAAAATATTTTTCATCATCCTCGGTCTTAAATGATGATATTATTGAATATCTTTGGCACTGTAGTGCAAAGATGAATGATTCTGAAGAATATCTTTGGCACTGTAGTGCAAAGATGAGCGGTGTTTAAATGAACATATTAGATGATGAATATCTTTGGCACTGTAGTGCAAAGATGAGCAGTGTTGAGATGAACATAATGGATTGATGAATATCTTTGGCTGTAGTGCAAAGATGAATATTTGATTTGAGATGAATATTGATTGATGTTACGAGGATAAAATATTGATGATGAATTTGTTAAATTCATAGATTATAGTAGATTTCATTCTCTACGTAACTCTTACATGAATTATTATTTCATTGCGAATATTGATCCGAAACTTGTTGTCATTGTATTCTATCAATTTTCCCTGTTGGAGACTAACGATAATTTGTTGTATATTATCTTAGTCATAATATTCTTTCTTGAGCTAGTTGAGCTCACCCTTTTCCTTGTTGTTCCATTTTTCTTCTCGGGAGGCGAGAATGTAGCGCAAGTCTTAGTCGGGGTATGGAATGAAGGTTCTAGAGAGAGTTGTTTAGTAGTCCTCACCATTTTGTAAAATAATGTATCAATAAATGTGATGGGGATTTATTTAAGTATAGATATTGTCTAAAGATAATATTTGTATTTAAACTCACAGTTTCTTGTTGTAATAATAAAGTTGTAGTTGTTTACATACCATGTATTTGGCGACTCAGAATGGGTGTGGTGTATACCTATTTTGGGGGCGTCACAACCGACTTCGGTTGCTCCCAAATTTGTATTGCTTCAATCTTCGCCGGATCAACAGATACTCCATGTTTCGACACCACGTGCCCAAGGAATGCTACTTCCTCAAGCCAAAACTCGCATTTCTTCAATTTGGCATATAGTTTATTTTCACGAAGCCTTTGGAGTACCAGCTTCAAATGGTGCTCATGATCTTCACGACTTTTGGAATATATAAGGATGTCATCAATAAAGACAACAACAAACCGATCCAAATATTCCTTGAATACTCGGTTCATCATATCCATGAAAGCCATGAGGAGCATTAGTTAGTCCAGAAATACATGACTAAGAATTCATAATGCCCGTCATCGGATTCTAAAGGCGGTCTTTGGAATATCCTCGATTCTAATCTTGGTGATGATATCGAGCGAAGATCGATTTTGAAAAGAATTGTGCCCTTGCTGTAATTGGTCAAACAAGTCATCAATACGAGGTGAGGATACCTATTCTTGATGGTGACATGGTTCGATTCGAGATAGTAATCTGAAAGTCGCATACTCCCGTCTTTCTTCTTACTGAATAAAGCAGGAGCACCCCGAGGAGATGTCTTAGGGCCAGATGAAACAGATGTCCAACAATTTCTGTAGTTGGACCTTTAACTCTGAAGTTCAATAGGAGCCATTCGATATGGGGTTTTAGAAATGGGCTTTGTACCGGGTTCAAGATCGATAAAGAATTCAACTTCACGTTACGGGGTAGGCCCGGGAAGTTCTTTGAAATCGTCGGGAAAGTCGATAACAACGGGAATATTATTCAAATTTGGCGTGTCTTTATTCAAATCCATAACATGGGCTAAGAAAGCTTGACATCCATTTTTCAATAAGCGAATAGCTTTATGATTAGATATGAGCGATGATTGATTTTAATGGTTTAGTTGCTTGAATTGAATTCGTACAATGAGGTTGGTTAGGAATATGAAAACTAACAACCTTACGAAAACAATCAATTTTGGCATGATGAGTAGTTAACAATCAATCCCTAAAATCACATCAAAAGCAAGTATCTTTAAATAGATAAGGTCAACGGGTAAGGTGATGGTGCCAACTTGAATCAAACAAGATTTATAAGCGGTGGATGTGATGAAAGTTTCTCTAGCGGAGTTTCCACGAGATAGGTCAAAGTCTAATTTCTCCGAGTCAAGTTTAAGCGTTAAGCACATGCGAGGAGAGATAAATGAATGGGTATACGGTATCAAGTAAGGTTTAAACTTCGCGTGAGAATTTATAAATAGCTTACTGTGATCACCTCATTTGGGTTCTCGCATTATGACCGATCACAACAAAGCGCTCTTCCGGAATCGTTGACTTTGACTTTTAAGACGATCTTTTGAGTCACCGTCCCCATTGAACTAGGTTTATTCTTTGTCTGATCTCGGCGATATGTCCTTCCTTTCCACAATTATAGCATACCTTAAGCTGTTGTAGGCGGTTTAGGTGATATATCCTCTTTTCGCATTTGTAAATATGGGGTAGGTGGTCGTTCTCCTCCCTTAGAACCGATTCTTTGCCGGATTGTTGTCGTCTTTACATGGTCATTGTTAAATCTCCTCTTTTAAAATCTCCTCCGACTCGCTTCTTTATTTTCATGCCGTGATTACCACAGAGTGGTTACCATTTTTGTCCGTCTGTTTCTTTCTCCATTTGGTTATCATTATTACATTGATCGCTTTATCTGCAGTACGATCACTGTTTGTGGTCCTCGGTTGGCCGTACTCGTTATCTCGCTCTAATAATTGAGCCCCATTTTACAACATCCGAATAGAGAGAAAATTTATGAGAAATGAGATCTTGGCGTATCTGGGTTTCAAACCTCTAAGAAACATCCGCGTCATAAACGTTCCTCATTCTCCACCAAATGAGGTCTGAGCACTGGATAACTCTGCAAACTTTGCCTCGTCTTTGAGACAATCGTGTTGTTTTCGCTCCAGTCTAATAAACTCCACTTCCTTCATATGCGAACACTTTAGGAAAGTATTTGTCATTAAATAGTTTCAAACGTCTCCCAAGACATCTTTGAGTCTTTAATTTGGATGGGTGCGCTTCACATGACTCCCACCGATGATACGCGCCTCGCCACGGAACATAAAGGGTGGCGAATGGAACCTTCTGTTCTCCGTGCATCCCAAGACATCGAATATCTTGGTAATTTGCTTGACCCGTGTTTCCGCCGTGATCGGATCGGCTTTCCCTTAAATTACGGTGGTCCTGACTCTTTGAAGCTGCTTGGTTTGTGACAACCCGTGAATTGCTATCATTTCCTCTGTATTTTGAACACGAGTCTCCCTAAATCGATTTTGCATGAAGCGCAAAAAAGCTTCTAAACATCCCTCGTTCATCATCGCTCGGTGGTGTTGTTCACGGGAGGAACATTACCGACTGTTGTTGCGTTCTCCTCGTTGGTGAGTGAGAGAGCATCTCCACGGTCTCATTTTCATTGTTAATATTCTCGGTCGACATTCTCAAATCTTGTCATAAAACAAGGGTTAATTAAGGAAATCAATATATCACATAATATCCTTATATCTTGACCGACTAACTAAAAAAAGCTTAGGTAGGACACCTTAGCGAAGGATATACTCGTCTCTCCCCTCTAGTTCTATTCCCCGATCTCTTGAAATCATATCCTAAGCTACGATACCAATTGTGGCGCCCCCAAAATAGGTATACATCACCCCATTACGAGTTGTCAATACATGGATGCGAAACAACTACAACTTTATTATTATTCAAGAAAGCGTGAGTTTGAATACAAATATTATCTTCAGACAATATCTATACTCAAATAAATCCTCATCACATTTATTGATACATTATTTTACAAAAATGGTGAGGACTACTAAACAATTCTTTCTAAAACCTTCATTCCATACCTCACTGCGTCTTCATTTATATTCTCGCCTCCACGAAGAAAAATGGAACAAAAGGAAAAGGGTGAGCTCAACTAGCCCGATAAAGAATATTATGACTAAGATAATATACAACAAATTATCGTTAGTCTTGACGAGGAAAAATCTAATAGAATCTGATAGACAACAAATTTTAAATCAATATTCATGATGAAATAATAATTCATTAGAAGAGTTAAGTAGAGAATGCAAACTACTATCTTCTATGTATGAATTTAAAAGTTCATCGTCTATCTTTTATCCTGTAACATCAATCGATATACATACGGAATCAAATATTCATCTTTGCACTACTGAGCCAAAAGATATTCATCGATTAGTCATGTTGTTCATCTAAACACTCATCTTCATCTTTGCACTACTGGCTAAATATATTCTTGAAATCATTCATCTTTTACCACTCTGGGCAAAGATATTCAATAATATCATCATTTAAGGCGAGGATGATGAAAATATTTTAAAAAAGCGAATCCAAAGTGAAACAAAATGACAAGGATTAAGGATTAAGGATTAGTACTTTGTTTTATCCATGTCCAAAAATACCTCAAAAATAATCATAGTGGTGTAAAATTCAAGAATGATCAAAACATGGATACAATCAAAGCTAGTATCCGAATAGATATTTTGGACAAAAAGAAGAAATTTTATTTTTAGTGTGATTGAATAGTCAGTATCGTGAATAGTGTGTAGTATCGTGAATAGTAACTCAAGACACCAAAAGATAGAAATTTCCAAAAAACATCTTCACGCTTCATGAATAGTACTCGTGAATAGTAACTTCGTGAATAAGTAACTCATAAATAGTAACTTCGTGAATAGTAACTCATGAATAATAACTCATGAATAGTAACCCCGACATGAAAAAGTTCCAAATTTGATAAAAAATTTCAACCAATATTTCAAACATAATGATATTGAAGAAATAATATCATTTGAGAAGAAAATAACATCCCTTACCTCGAAAGATTAGACTTTCTAAAATTTGGAATCTAGGGTATAGTCTTTGAAGGAACTTACTTGACCGTCTAACAATACTCAAAGTATACTCAAAATACTCACAAGAATACGCTCGATAATATAGAGAAAGAAAACTTGAGTTTACGGTGTGATTTTCAATTTAACTAAGCACCTATTTATAGGAAATTGCTTAGAACACCAAAGCGAGAAAATTTAATAAATTAATAATATAATTATATAAATTTCTCACGCATGCCTAGAATCTGATTTCAGCCATCAAACACATGCCACATTCTAGAAAAATAAGAAAAAACGTTTTCTAATTTAAAATAATTTAAACTTCCAAAAATCAATTATTTCGGAGCTTTGGAACTTCAATAATTCATAATAAATAGCCCTTTCATCAGAAAATTCGAATCTCGCGAGTTTTTATAGGAAATTCAATTCTCTACAACTTTGCAGAAGAAAGTTTTTCCAAATTCCAAATAGAAATTGACCGAAATCCACAAGCAGGCGATTTTAAAGTATAATCAAATTTCGATTCGATAAATGGGGTCCACCGACATGTTTAACATGTTTTAAACATTTATTGCAACAAAAATACTCTTCCTCCTTGTATACTCATATATCCCACATTCGTTGTAAAAATATCACCATTATTATATTATTAAAATATAATAATACCTTTAAATGAATTATTTTATCAGAAAAGATAAAATTTTAATTTTCAAAAATTGTCACATTAAAAATTTTCTCCATCTATATATCCACATAAAATCAATATTTTTCTCATCATATGGATCAATAATTAATTATTCACAAATAATATTCTGAGAATCACAATATTGATGACGAGGCGGTTAAAGGAAGAGGGGCTTTCCGATAAGAATTTCTCTTCTTGGCGCGCAATTAGGTGACCAAACCTCTCCTTAGGCAGAACTTTCTAGACATTGCCAATAATGTTATCTAATAATATTATTGAGATAATATGAATTATTGCTTCGATAATGAAAAATACTATATAATGATAATTATTGAAACAACAATGATATAAAATATCAATATGACAATTATTAAATCAATAAAATAAAATCTTGATCAAGTAATTACGTAACCATTATTGAGTAGTGGCCTTTACGTAAGAATCAATAATTGGTGCAATCTGGTATCTTTCTTGTGTTTTAACCAACGAGGATTTTAACGGTAGATACTTGAATAGTTTCTGTTGTTATTTTTAAACAACTTATATTTGTCGTTTTCTTCATCCAATCGCTTTCAGTTATGGGCCCCCACACATGATCTGCTTGGCCGTCATCTGAATATTCCCCGACGATCATTGAATATTCCACGACCAAACGAATATTCCTCGACAATGATGAATATTTTATAACCACTTGCTTTATTTTGAAATATTTGCGTATTTTACCCCTAACTATCCACATTAATCAAATCAACCCTTACTATTTCAAAAAATAATACATAGAGAAAATTAAATTTCATTAATAATAAGTTGGGGTCTTACATTCACGGCTTACTATTCACACTATTCACTAAAATATTATTCACTCGGTTATTCGGGGCACTTTTTATGTCGGGGTACTATTCACGGGTTACTATTCACCCAGTTACTATTCACTCAAATATTATTCACTAGGGTATTCGGAGCACTTTTCATGGCAGGGTACTATTCACCGGGTACTATTCCCAAAGTACTATTCATATGGTACTATTCACCGAAAAATTTATTTCTTTATTGTCTAAATTATTTTTGATACATGGATATTATTCTTGAATTTTACTCCACAAAGCAATATCATATTAACAATTTGGACATTATTAAATTCTGGATAAATTAAATTATAAATCTATTAAATTTATCCTTTGCTTTCATTTAATTGAATTCTTATATCATTGTCATCATTCTCATGTTTATATTGTAATGAAAGTCATCTTTAGCTTACGTGCATAGATGGACTGTTGATTGATATGATTATGACCAGGGATCATTCATTATAATCATGACCCGTAATGTTATAAATGATATGGAAAAAAATCTTCATTGGCCTGTAGTGCATTGATGGACAGTTGTTGGTATGATTATGACCAGGGATTATTTGGTATAGTTATAACCATTGATGATTACATGAATATCCTTGGCTCGTAGTGCAGGGATGATTCGATGATGCGGTTTATTTATTAAGCTGAGTCTCAACGATAAAGTTGATGAAAAGTTTTTTAAATCATAGAAGATAGTAGATATCATGCTCTACTTGACTCTTCTAATGGATTGCTTGTTCCACTGCAGTTAAACTTGTTGTCTATTATATTTTATCAGTTTAACATTGTTGAAGGCTAACGATAACTTATTCGCATTATTTTAGTCATAATATTTCTTCTTGGGCTAGTTGAGCTCACCTTTTGCTTTGCTTGTATTCTTGAAAATGAGAACATAGCGGGACTAGTCGGGGAGCGGAGTGATGGTTAGAGATGGTGCATTAGCGATTGTGGCGCCCCAAAATAGGTATACATCACCCATTACGAGTTGTTAATACATGGTACGAAACAACTACAACTTTATTATTACAACAAAGTAAACTATGAGTTTAAATACAAATATTATCTTCAGACAATATTTATACTCACATAAATCCTCATCACATTTATTGATACATTATTTTACAAAATGGTGAGGACTACTAAACAATCCTTTCTAAAACCTTCATTCCATACCCAGGCTACGTACTAATTTATATTCTCGCCTCCACGAGAAGAATGGAACAAAAAAGGAAAAGGGTGAGCTCAACTAGCTCATAAAGAATATTATGACTAAGATAATATACAACAAATTATCGTTAGTCTTCAACAGGAAAAATTTAATAGAATACAATAGACAACAAATTTTCAATCAATATTCGCGATGAAATAATAATTCATTAGAAGAGTTAAGTAGAGAATGCAAACTACTATCTTCTATGTATGAATTTAAAAGTTCATCGTCTATCTTTTATCCACGTAACAACAATCAATATACATCCGGAATCAAATATTCATCTTTGCACTCTGAAGCCAAAGATATTCATCGATTAAGTCATGTTCATTTAAACACCGCTCATCTTTGCACACTCTGAGCCAAAGATATTAATCGATCGATCGTGTTCATCTCAACACTGTTCATCTTTGCACTACTGGGCCAAAGATATTCTTCAGAAATCATTCATCTTTGCACTACTGGGCCAAAGATATTCAATAATATCATCATTTAAGGCGAGGATGATGAAAATATTTTTAAAGAACGAATCCAAATTGAAACAAAATGACAAGGATTAAGGATTAAGGATTAGTACTTTGTTTTATCCATGTCCAACAATACCCCAAAAATAATCACAGTGGTGTAAAATTCAAGAATGATCAAAACATGGATACAATCAAAGCTAGTATCCAAAATAGATGTTTTGGACAAAAAGAAGAAATTTTATTTTTTTGGTGAATAGTGCCGTATACGTGAATAGTGCCGTATACGTGAATAGTCTTGATATCGTGAATAATGACCGTATACATGAATAGTAAATTCGACACCAAAAGATAGAAATTCCACAAAAACATCTTCACGCTTCATGAATAGTACTCGTGAATAAGTAACTCATGAATAGTAACTCATGAATAGTAACTCGTGAATAGTAACTCATGAATAGTAACCCGACATGAAAAAGTTCCAAATTTGATAAAACTTCAGATCAACATTTCAACATAATGATATTGAAGAAATAATATCATTACGAAAAAAATAATATCCCTTACCTCAAAGAAGAATCGATTGCTTTGGAAGGAAAGGTCAGGAGTGATCTTTGAATGAAACTTGTCTTTGAGCAAAGAACTCTCAAAGTATCTAAATACTCACAAAATACGCTCAATGATATAGAGAGAAGAGAGAAAACTTTGTTTACGGTGTGATTTTCAATTCTAACTTAGCCTCTATTTATAGGAAAATGTTAGCCTACCAAGCGGACTTGACGACCTTTACACGATGGCTTTTACTCGCTACTATTGCCACCCACCACATTTGAAATAAAATTCAGCACATTTCTTCACCAACCACAAGTGGGGCCCACTCAATTCTAGAATTTTCCACCAAAATCAATTATAACCCTAATTTAGAATCGGACACCTCTTAAAATTCATAACAAATCATTCGTGCATTTTTAACGGTTCAAAATTTGTGGACATATACTCAACTTATGTATGTATAACATACCAAAAATTACCACAATCCAACGGTCGGATTAAAAATTATAACCCCATAATATATCTCAAAACCCCGATTTAATTTTTAATACCTCGATACGGTAAAATCTTGATAAAACACCTCAACAATAATTTCTTCATTTATAACCACATAAATAAATCCATCATTTATATCCACATAAAATAAATATTTCTTTATCATATGAATCAATAATTAATTATTCACAAATAATATTACTGAATCACAATTATAATGACCGGTAGTTCCCAGGAAGAGGGGCTTTCAGATAAGGATTTCTCCTCTTCTTGGCGTATGATTAGGTGACCAAACCTCTCCTTGACAGAACTTTCTAGACATTGCCAATAATGCTATCTAATAATATTATTCAAATAATATGAATTATTGATCCGATAATGGAGATAATGCAATGACAATTATTGAACAACAATAATATAAAATATCAACGCAAAGTGACGATTATTGAATCAATAAAATAAAATATTGAACAAGAATTCATTGTGAAAATTATTGAGTAGTGCCTTCTTACGTAAGGATCAATAATTCAACAATCTTTATGCGTCTGGTGTGCTTCTTTCTTGACCCGCGCGTATTCTTGTATTTTAACCACCGGGTATTCAATGATCTTACTCAGTAATAACTACGCCAGTTATTTTTTAACCAACTTATATTTGTCGTTTCTTCATCCAATCGCTCCAGTTATGGGGCCCACATGCTATCGCTACCATTGCACGAATATTCCCACAAGCGATTTAATATTCCACGACCAAACTAATATTCCCAAAACAAAATGAATATTTTATAACCACTTGCTTATTTTGAAATATTTGCGTATTTAACCCTTAACTATCCACATTAATCAAATCAACCCTTACTATTTCAAAATAATAAATAAAGGAAATTCCTTTTTATTTAAAAAAATTTCGGGGTCTTACAAGCAGTCTTCACTATTCTGTGAAATAGTATGATAATAATTGTAATGAGGACCCCACTGAGTGTAGATATTGTCTAGAAGACAATATTCGTTTTAAAATTCTCAGTTTAGGTTTTGTCGTATGTTACATGACAATTGTATAATTAAGTTGTATTTGAATTTTGTACCATGTATTTGGCGACCCAAGATAAGTGATGTATACCTATTTTGGGGGTGTCACACATTTTGCTTTGATTTTCCAGCTTATTTGTTATGTTTTTGGTTGTATTTTCAATTCTAATGTAATTAAGAAACATGTGAGTTGGGGTTTTCTACTCCAAATTGATTTGTAATTCTTATTAGAATTAGGGTTACTTTTAACTAGTATAAATAAAGGACATGGTTGATGTACTAAATAGAATTCAGACATTTATCAATACAATATTTGTGAGATTTTCTCATTTTTTGGGGTGTTTAAGAATTTTTAAGTTAATCTTAGTTTTCTTGAAATTTAATTTGACTTATCATAAATTTATAGTTGTGCATGGCGTCTTCTACCTCGTCAATCGTCGATTATACTAAGGTTCCTACTTCTATATAAGCATGGGGTCAAGGTGTCGTTGGTGTTCCATTCAACGCAGATTTTATTGCACTTTCAACCAAAGTTATCGTCTCAATATAGACGAATTGGGTTGAGGTGTCGAGCGTGTTCCACCGTACAATTTTGTTAGAAACGATTCGGAAGATGACCACCTCACGCAAGCGTTTCGTAGAATCTATCTTATTAATATTTAACATTAAAAGTAGCAAAAAATATTAATAAATTTTTAATGTTAAATATTAGTAATTTTATATTTACAATAGACTAACTTATTATTAATATTTAATCAACTAACTAACTAACTAACTTATTATTAATATTAAATATTCTAACTAGGTTTATTCATTGAGGATGTATATTAATTAAATATATTTACACAAATCAAGAATGAATAATTAAAACTTTAAATTTTATATATGTACTAATGTATTACTCCCTCCATTCCAAAATATTTGACGTTTTA
Source organism: Panax quinquefolius (assembly GCA_020205615.1). Classification (NCBI taxonomy): domain Eukaryota; kingdom Viridiplantae; phylum Streptophyta; class Magnoliopsida; order Apiales; family Araliaceae; genus Panax; species Panax quinquefolius. Next base: position 26,239,723 of record CM035173.1, read on the forward strand.
AGAGTTGTTTTTTTTCACAAAATATTTGACGTTTTACACTCCCAAGAATATTTTGTCATTTATTTTCCTTCTTTGCCCTTCCTTCTCCACCACTATTAATGTCTATTTTTCCTAAAACTCAGTCACCGTTTCTTCTTCTTCTTCAAGACTCACAAGGAATAAACTCTTTTTTCCTCTACAAGACTCACTTTAATGAAGAAGATCTGAGAATCCATCTCTGGCGATCGGACTGGATATAGCGATAGTATAAACAGAGAAAAGAGGGAGTCACATACCAAATGAAGCTGGACTCTTATGAAATAGACTCCACTTGCATCTTCAACCCAAAACCCATATTTCAAAATATGATAATACCAATAAAAAAACTAATGAAAACCCATAAATCAGAATGGTTCTTTTGTCTAAATAACTACAACAGGAGTTTTAAGTAGAGAAACAAGGAATATATAATCAGTGGACCAAAAGATTGTTCCGATTGTGAAGTATTGAAGACCCGGATCGAAATATAAATAAACTAAGATGAAAAAAAAATTAGGATTTGAAGAAACTAATTTACATCATTAGAGGTTGAAAGTGCTTGTAATAAGTAGATAAGTAGGCGGGGAGACCTGAATAGAAGAATTGAGGAGCAGGAAGAAATATTATGAAGTACTCCTAGAAAGCGGAGGACTAGTATTTATTTTAATGGGACGTTTAGGAAATTAGGGAAAAATGTGTATAAAATGAAGGTAGAAGGGATAGGAGAGGGGATAAGAGAAGAGATGAAGAAGAAGAGTTGGATCCAGCGGAGATGGAGAAGAAGAGGTGAGAAGAAGAAGCTGAATGGTTAGATTTGGCTGGGTGAGATAAAGTATTAATTAAGGGTAAAATAGAAAAATTGCATCTATTCTTAATCTGTGTGAAAATACCTAGAACGTCAAATATTTTGGGATAGAGGGAGTATAATTTATAAATTACAATAATGAATAAGTAAAAATTTATAATTTATCAATGAATAATTATAATTTTAAAGTTTAAAAATTACAAATAACTGGATAGAGAATCAAGTTAGGCCTCAGACCAAATTAAGCTAGACTAGGCCTAAAGTCAGGCTAGACCCAAGACAAAGCCATACCAAGTTTTTTTGCAGCTCAGACCAAATTTTTATCTTAAAAAAATGGTCTTTTCAATTCTTTCAAGTCGAGCTTGATCATTTCAAGTATTGACCACGCCTTGGGCCTTTTGTGCATTCCCACCACACTCCTTGAAGTATGAATTGAGTTAGGAGGTTCTGTGCGCAATTATAAGACCCCAACTTTTTATGAATAAAGATTTAATTTTCTCTAAATATTAAGGTGTTGATTTGATATAATGCTATAGTTATGGGTGATATGTGCAAATTTTACAAAGTAAGCAAGTTGTCATAAAATATTTGTTTGGTCGAGGAATATTCTTTTTGTCAGGGAATATTCGTACATACGACGGTACAATCATTGGTGGACCCCACAACAGAATAATTGTCGGATATAGAAAGCGACAAAAATAACCTTTTCATAAAATAACGACAAGACTTTTACTGTTAAATTGTTGAAATACATGGTGATAAAAGTACAGTAATACGTGTAAAACCTCAAATTTTATGAATAAAGATTTAATTTTCTCGAAATATTTTTTTGAATATTATGGAGTGAATTTGATATAATGTTATAGTTCTGGTTAATATTTATAAATTTTACAAAAGCATGAGTTGTTATATAATATTAGATTGGTGGACAATATTCATTTTAACAGAAATATTTAGTATGGCGACACAATCATTGGTGGACCCCACAATGGAATTATTGTCGATTGAGAAAGCGACAAAAATATTTTTATGAAAATAACTACGAAAGTTTTTACAGTTAAGCTGTTGAAACACCTAGTGTTAAAAAGTGCGATGTCTGGCGTAGTTGCGTAGTAGTATACTGCGGTATTGATTATTGATGCTTACGTGAGAAGTCACTCAATTTTGTTTAATTATTGCTACAGTAATTATTGCATAGTATCTCACGTTATTTGATTCAATTATTGTCGATATTTTATATATTATTAAATCAATAATTGAGTTAACAAAGTTATTAATATTATTATTTGCAATATTAACGATATCTAGAAGTTCTGTCAAGGAGAGGTTTGGTTACCTAATTGCGCGCCAATAGGGAGATCCTTATTGGAAAGCCCCCTCTTTCCTGGGAACAACTTGGTCGATTAATAATGTGAATTATAATAATGATGATGAATTTTATTTTATTATTATTATAAATGTATTAAAACAGAAAACTTTTTATATAAAATGTAATACTTTTTATAAAGTTTTGTTTTATTTGATTAGAAATAGAATATAATATATTTTATTATCATAGTGTTAGATAGTGCTGCGTAGTGTTTGCGATAGTAAAATCTTTTTATATGAAACAAAATACTTTTATAAAATTATTTGTTTTATTAGATTATAAATAGAATATATATTATATTTTATTATGCATAGAGTTTGTATAGTGCTTCAGTATAGTATTTGCGTAGTAAAATCTTTTTATATAAAAGCAGAATACTTTTATAAAGTTATTTATTTTATTAGATTTTAAATAAAATATATAAATATATATATATATATTATAAATAGAATATATTATATTTTTTGCATAGTAGTATCTTTCCATTCTCCTATAAATAGGATGCTTAGTTAGAATTGAAAACACACTAGGAAATTCAGAGAATTCTTCTTCTATAATCTTGAGCGTATTTCTTTAGAGTTTTAAGAAGCTTTGAGCGTAGAAAATAGTATAAGTTTTCTTCAAGAATATCCTCGCCCTACCAGTCGGAATACTATTCTTTTTAAGGTAAGGGGTATTATTCTTACATATTCATGAAGAAAATTATTGTCTTTCAATACTCGTAAGAGCTGTTATTTCATTCTTTATTATTATGTTAGAATAACATGTCTATGCGAAGTACCACATACATGGTGAAATTCTACTGTTATTCAATTCTTTATTATTTTGTTGGAATAACTTTGTCATGCATGGTCTATCACATACCGGTGAATTCTGTTGTTATTCCATTCTTTATTATTACGTTGGAATATCATGCATGCGGATTAATTTATGACACAGTTCCATTCTTTATTATTACATTGGAATATCCATTTTGTGCGGTTTCTACGCGTGACACAGTTCCATTCTTTATTATTACATTGGAATATCCATCTGTCATGCGGTTTACGCATGACTGGTTCCATTCTTTATTATTACATTGGAATAACTTTGTTTGTCTGGATTACACGACGCTTTGGTGAATTCTTACGTTATTCCATTCTTTATTATTCTATTGAAATAATATGTACATGTGGATTCTTTGCATGCATGGTGAATGATCATTCGTATTCATTCCTTATTAAATTGTGGAAATGATATGTTTACGTGGATTACCGCATGGCGGGCTAAAATCCATTTGCAGTTTCATATATTCTATTATACTCAGTTGGTTAAAGTTTTGGCTTCTATACTCCATGAAATTAGTAGAATATCCTGGATATTTGCACTTCATCCAGTATCTTTTCATAGAAATATTCTTCTGAGCATTCTTGAATTTTACTCCATAAAGAAGAATCATGTTGACAATTTGGACGTTATTGATTTTTGGATAAACTAAAATTTTAAATCTTTAAAATTTATCCTTGAACTTGTTTTATTGAATTATTATGTCATTGTCATCATCCTCATGTTTATATTGTGATGAAAGTCATCTTTGGCTTACGTGCATAGATGGACTTGGTATGATTATGACCAGGGATTATTCTGTATAATCATGACCTGTAATATTATAAATGATGTGGTAAAAGTCCTCAGTGGCCTGTAGTGCATTGATGGACAGTTTTTGGTATGATTATGACCAAGGATTATTCGGTATAGTCATGACCATTGATGATTTAATGAATATCCTTGGCGTAGTGCGTGCGAGGATGACTCGATGATGTGGTTTATTTTTATTGTCGAGTCTCAAAGAATAAAAATTGATGAAAACATTTTAAATCATAGAAGATAGTAGATATCATGCTCTACTTGACTCTTCTAATGGATTGCTTATTCCGCTACAGTTAAACTTGATGTCTATTTTATTTTATCAGTTTAACATTGTTGAAGACTAATGATAATTTATTCTGCATTATCTTAGTCATAATATTTCTTACTGGGCTAGTTGAGCTCACCCTTTTGCTTTCATTGTTCTCTTCAGGAAATGAGAACGTGGCCAGGACTAGTCGGGGAACAGAGTGATGGTCTGAGATGGTGTATTAGTAGTCCTCACTATTTCATAAAATAGTGTGACAATAAATGTAATGAGGACTCTATTTGAGAGTGGATATTGTCTAGAAGGAAACATTCCTGTTTAAACTCTCAGCTATGTTTTGTCGTATATTACACGACGGTTGTTTAATTAAGTTTGTATTTGTATTCTGTACCATGTATTTGGCGACTCAAGATGGGTGATATATACCTGTTTTGGGGGCGTCACAGTTGGTATCAGAGCTTAGGGATATGATCTCTGGCTGAGATGTGAGACAAGAACTAGGAGGGGAGAGACGAGGAATTCCTTCGCTAGTATGACCTACCTAAGTTTATTTGGTATTTAATTGGTCGGTAAGAGTATAGGGATAATATGTGATATGTTAATTAACCCTTGTTTTGTGGCAGTGTTTGAAAATGGCAGCTGAAAATGTTAGCGATGGAGTGAATGAGACCGTTGAGACACCTTTAATCACTAACCAGGTTAATGTGATGTCAGACGAAGAAGAAATTAGAGATATCTACGTGGTGAGTGAAGAACTAATAGTTGCACCCGAGCTAGTTGCAGAGGTAGCAGCTGAGAGTGAGGAAGAAGAGGAAAAAGATGAAGAAGAGGAAGAAAAGGAACCTGAGGAGAATTTATTAGAAGAATTTTATGATCGAAATTTTGAATTACAAAATCGTATTAATGGGTTAGAAGAAGCGAAGATTTGAAGAAAGCGAGTGATGGAGCAAACAAAAGGATGCAATAACTCAAAATTGTGTTACCCGATATGCGATGTTTAAACAGAAGCACTCTTTGGCAGAGTATAAGATATTAGAGCTGAAATCTGAGAATGCTATGATCAAAGTTCTGAAGAAAAAAGAAGCAAATGAACGAATGAGAATAGATGATGCATGGGTAAAAGCCGCACGACGTGTTGATATTGTAGAAAAAGACGTCCGATCTAATAAAGTCAAAATAGATGAAATGGATTTCGCTTTTGGAATGAATTGGGAGAATCAACATCGAGTTCAGAATTACCACATGCGGAGCAGCTGACAACCCCAATTCGATATGGATCGGAGAGTAATGAATCGAATCATGGATCAGGAATGTGATGAAGAAATTAAGGGTGGAATGTACTCTACAGCAAAGTTAAGTCCAACTGGGATGTCCCAGACAAGTCAAAATCGGTAGTTTAAGAGAGAGCGTTTTTTTTTGTGTGACGAGGAACCTAAACAAAGTTATCACGGGTAAGTTAATCATAAACTCTTGCGAAGTCTATACCTTATTCGATACCGGTTCTACCCACTCTTTTATTTCACCTAGTGGTGTTCAATGTTTGAACTTGACTCTTGAGAAATTAGACATTGACTTATTTGTTGAAACTCTGTTAGGAGAAATATTCGTTACCTCCAATATTTATAAATCTTGTTTAATTCAAATCAACACTTTCACGTTACCTGTCGATCTTATTTCTTTAAAAATACTTGCATTTGATGTGATTTTAGGGATTGATTGGTTAACTACTCATCATGCTAAAATCGAGTATTTTCGTAAGGTTGTTAGCTTTCATATTCCAAACCAACCTGTTATGTGAATTCAAGAAACCAAACCATTAAAGTCAATCATTGTCATTTCAAGCCATAAGTAAAGAGCCCTGAGCCTTTCGCTGGTGACTTCCAAGTCTTGGAATACACCGAAGCCAGAATATCCGTACGGGATGTCGTGAATAACGGTGGGAAGTTGATAGGTATCAATGTGACATGCTATCCAAGTCTTGGATGAGAGTCACAGTTTTGAATGACATTTCTATTGTTAATAAATTTTCTGACGTATTCTCTAAAGAACTTCCTAGCCTACCCCTAGAGCGTGAAATCGAATTTTGTATTGACCCTAGTACAAAACCCATTTCTAAAACCCTCAAATATTTTTCTTCACCCAAAATGAACGTAACATACGCCAAAGATGTTGGCTCGAGCTGTTGAAGATTACGATTATACCATTCAATATCATCGTGGAAAAGCGAACATGGTAGCTGATGCATTGAGTAGAAGATCGTATGCGTTTACGATTGTAACGTTGTTAACACAAAGACCCATTTCGTATAACTTACAAATGATGAAGATAGAGTTAAAGACTCTAAGGACCCACGTGGTGATATCAAATATACGAGTAGAATCAACTTTAATCGATAAAGTTAAAGCCGCAAGCTACATACTCGAGTGATGAATGTGAAGAAGAAGGTTCAAGAGGCGTTATTCTAGAAGCAAGAATCGATGAATAAAGGAAATCTCAACCCTCGATTTAATTGGCCCATTTAAAATCCTCGATCGAATAGGAACTGTGGCCTATAGACTCGTTTTACCGCTAAGTATGTTGCGTGTTCATAACATTTTTTACGTATCGATGTTACGTAATTATGTGGACGACCCGAACCACATTATTAAATTAGAACTAGACGATATAGCAGAAGATTTAACGTATGAGGAGATACGTGTTAAAATCTTGGATAAAAAAGATCGTATTCAACACTCAAAGGTTATACCTCAAGAGTTAGAATCTGACGAGGTATCCTCATCTGTTCGGCATACTAGATACGTACGTAAATTTTGAGGGCGAAATTTCATAAGGAGGAGAGATTGTAAAATCCCAAATTTTACGAATAAAGATTTAATTTTCTCGAAATATTTTTTTGAATATTATGGAGTGAATTTGATATAATGTTATAGTTGTGGGTAATATTTATAAATTTTACAAAGTACGTAAGTTGTTATATAATATTCGATTGGTCGTGTTAGAGTTTATGCACTAGAGGCCAAATATTTGATATAATTGCTTAACATTTTGATATTATATTTGATTGAATAAATGAATGATTTTATTATGGTTTTATTTACTGCGTTATATAAATGTTAACATAATAAAATTCATTAGAATAGTGATACAAATTATATAGTTTCAAGTATGTGACTTGAACATGAGATTATATAATTACAATTAGTATCATTGTTCTTAAATGTCCCTAGTCGAGTATAATTATTGATGGGACAACAATGATGCATTGAGACTAGTATGTGGATTGACTAATGACCAAATCTCATTGGTCAAAATATATGAGATATTAAGTCAATGCATAGGTATATGTTAGAGAGACATGCGATCGGATGGGGCGGACCCACCATGAGAATTTATATGGAGCATTATGCGAAGTGTCATTAGCAATTCTCATAGTTCTGATGATGTAATGGTCCTCGGGCACGAAATCACTATATTACTACTACGGGAATTTATGTACTTTGATATTATCAAATGTCACCTTTAATAGGGTGGACTATAAAGGTGATTATTGGGTACATCATGAATCGTGTGAGGAATATGAGTGATCTAGATGAAATTTAACCTTCCTATATATTAGGGGTGATATCCATAGGCCTTTTGATTGAGTAGGACTATGAAATGCATGGCCATGCTCAAATAGTGATTTATTTCATATAGTCTACTCATTGATCAAGAAAACTCAGATTAAATTATGAAGAGTATGACACATTCCATGACTCGAGTTTAATCTAGGATATTAAGGTTAAAAGGATTAAATTACATTGAAACATTGGTCACGAAAAGGTTGCATCGAATCATCGATCTTATTATTACTTGGGTAGCGATGATGCATTACTAGATGTCATTTCATTTTTTTTAATTTTATAATATGATTTTAAAATTATTGTCCACGTAATAATAACCTATATGAACACACACATGTAACGTAATTTAAAGGGAATTAATTTAAATTTTAAGGATTTAAATATATTAATATGATTAATAGTTTTAAATCATGAATTTAAATTAAAAAAGGATAATTGTATATATGTATATTAATTAAGACTTAATTAAGATATATATATATATATATATATATATAAATTTGGATTTTATTAAATTAGGTTTTGAATAATATTTTTTAATGGCTATATATATGATATGTAGCAGCCATTTTAGGTATTATTATAAACCAAAACCCTAGCCGCTCTTAGAGAGAGACTAGAGAGAAATCGTTCAAATCCTCATCCTTGGTGGCTAAGTCATGATTCTTTTTCTTCCTGAGATCGTAGGGGCGATTCTCGGGCGTTAGATGTGGATACCGTAGAGGCGCGATTCATTTGGATTGCGTTGGAGATTTAAGCGCATCAATTCCAAGTATCACAATTGGTATAATTTCTAACCACTGAGTTAATTGATTTTCGCATGGATCCTGTTTAGGGTTTTGGAATTGCCTTAAATTGTTCTATTTCCGCTGTGCGTTTCTGTGCCGAAATCCTACAGGTCGGGGAATATTCATTTTAACAGGAAATATTCTTACGACGGTACAATCATTGGTGGACCCCACAATGGAATTATTGTTGGATTGAGAAAACGACAAAAATATTTTTATGCAAATAATCTTGGAAGTTTTAGTTAGCTTGTTGAAACACCGGTGTTAAAAGTACGATGTCTGGCATGGTTGCGTAGTAGCACCAGTATTGATTATTGATGCTTACGTGAAGTCACTCGGTTTTGTTCAATTATTACACGACAAGAATTGTTGCGTAGTATCTCGCGTTATTTGATTCAATTATTGTCGATATTTTATATATTATTAAATCAATAATTGAGATAACAAAGTTATTAATATTGTAACAACCCCAAAATAGGTTCATTCCATCCAACCCATTCGAGTCGCCAAATATATGGTAAAAAAACAACTACAACTTTATTACAACAATTGTCGTGCAAAATACAACAACACATATCTTTGTGAGTTTGGATACAAATATATACCAAGCTCAGTAGACGTCACAATGACACCTTACATAAAGGTATAGTCAAAAGCTGTTTTAGAAATTAGAATCTTTGGGAAGTGCTCAAGGAAACCTTCATACATGGGAGGCCATGCTTTTAGGTTATGGTAGATATCATATGGCCCAGTAATTATCCTTGGTTGACCAATAAACCCCAAAGAAAAACGAGAAGATTACTATCATATTCTTCCCAATGGTGAGTCTTCTCTTGACATATCATTATCTCCATTGTCTCTAATTGGGTATTATACTCCAAACAAACACCAAGATTATATAGGTAGTGCTTGTAAATATACTCAAAAGTGGATGAGCACAACCGTGTTTTTTTATGATAACACGATGTTGTATGTCATTTAGACATCTTGTATGATAGTGACAAAACACCCTTCCAAGTTAAATTCACCTCACCCTCAACATCTATAGACCACCACTCTATTCCTCGCTATCCCCCATTTCGACCCCAAATACACCTTTATTACCCGAAAGGAATTGTGAAACAAAGGGTGAGCACAACTAGCTCGATAAAGAATATTATGACTAAAGATAAATAAATTATCAATAGTCTTCATCAAGAATAAATCGTAGATTTAGAACATATGGTAGATGATAAAACTTTTCAACCATAGTTGCGGCGTGAATGAAGCAATCCATTAGAAGAGTCAAATAGTATATAAAGTCTATTGTCTTCTCCATGTTAAAAATCCACCAACAATGTTTTATCCCCGTAACATCAATCAACAATTCCTCGCCCACAATCACGTGTATAACTCATAATCGTAATTGTAGTTCTAAATTCCTTTCTCATCCAAGACAAAGATAATTTTCATCACTTGTCTTTACAGAAACATCAAAGATCGTGGTTATACCAAATCACGTTCATTCATAATCATACTAATAAATTCATCTTTGCACCACGGGCCAAAGATATTCATCAACAGATTCATCTTTACACTACAAAGCTAAAGATATTCAACAACGGGTCATCTTTGCATTGCATTAAGCCAAAGATATTCATCAATAATTCATCTTCAGACTTTGTGTTAAAGATATTCAACAACGGGTCATCTTTGCATTCAAGCCAAAGATATTCATCAATAATTCATCTTTTTTGCACTACAAATTAAAGATATTCATCGATTGGTCATGTTCATTTAAACACCTGTTCATCTTTGCACTACAGGCCAAAGATATTCTTCAGAAATCATTCATCTTTGCATTGATTTTATCCACGTCCAAAAATACCTCAAAAATAATCATAGTGGTGTAAAATTCAAGAATGATCAAAACATGGATACAATCAAAGCTAGTATCCAAAATAGATATTTTAGACGAAAAGAAAAATTTTCATTTTAGATTGAATAGTCTTAGTATTCGTGAATAGTGTCAGATATCGTGAATAGTCTCAGTATCACGTGAATAGTAACTCAAACACCAAAAGATAGAAATTCCACAAAAACATCTTCACGCTTCATGAATAGTACTCGTGAATAGTAACTCGTGAATAGTAACTCATGAATAGTAACTCGTGAATAGTAACTCATGAATAGTAACCCCGACATGAAAAAGTTCCAAATTTGATAAAAAGTTCCAACCAATATTTCAGCATAATGATATTGAAGAAATAATATCATCTGAGAAGAAAATAACATCCCTTACCTCGAAAGACAGTATTTCTAGTTGAAACACCGGATATAGTGCTGAAGGGAACTTGCACCGTCTAACAATACTCAAAGTATACTCAAAATACTCACAAGAATACGCTCGATAATATAGAGAGAGAGAGAGAAAACTTGTTTACGGTGTGATTTTCAATTCTAACTTAAGCCTCTATTTATAGGAAAATGTTAGCACGTCAAAGCGGACTTAACACCATGAACTGATGGCTTTACACGCTACTATTCCACCCACCAAAAATCAGCCATCTTCCCCAACAACCAAGAGTGGGGCCCACTCAATTCTAGAATTTTCCACCAAAACCTAATTTTCGAATCGAGTTACCTCTTAAAATTCATAACAAATCATACGTTCATTTTAACGGTTCAAAATTTGTGGACATATACTCAACTTATATATGTATAACATATCCAAAAATTACAACGATCCAACGGTCGGATCAAAATTTATAACTCACATAATATAGCTGAAGAACACCGATTTTTGATGCCTATTAGTCCTTGGACCGATTTCATTCAAAATTTCACCACGAAATATCTACAAAGAATTTTTGGGTGATTCAAATTTCTACAGTTAGCTTACTTCTAGGGCTTTCTTTTGATATATAGCTCATCTCTTAACTCATTATAATATTAAAGAGTTATGGATTTTACAAAATCAAGTAATAAACTAATTTTTCTGAAAATCCCATATTTTGTTCTCCATTTCGACAAATACTGATAAAACACCTCATCATTAATTCCTTCACTTATAACCACATAAATAAATCCATCATTTATATCCACATCAAATAAATATTTTCTTATCATATGAATCAATAATTAATTATTCACAAATAATATTACAGAATCACATTTATGACAACCCGCCGTAGTTCCAGAGGAAGAGGGGCTTTCAATAAGAATTTCTCCTTCTTGGGCGCGCAATTAGGTGACCAAACCTCTCCTTGATGAACTTTCTAGGCGTTGCCAATAATGCTATCTAATAATATTATTCAAATAATATGAATTATTGATCGATAATAGAAATATGTGCGATTGATAATTATTGAACAACAATAATATAAAATATCAACACAGCAATTATTGAATCAATAAAATAAAATATTGAACAGTAATTACTGTAACAATTATTGAGTAGTGCCTTCTCACGTAAGAATCAATAATTGAAAAAAAATACTGTGCAATACCGTGTGCTACTGTGCAACAACGCGTATTACTTTACTTTACCAATCGGGTATTCCAATGAGTGTTAATTGATAACGATTACGCCAAGTTATTTATAAAAACTCAAATTTGTCGTTTTCTCCATCCAAGCGGTTATTACATTATGGGGCCCATAAATGACTGCTTGGCGTCGTCATTGAATATTCTCCGAAATGAAAGAAGATATTCCACGACCAAACGAATATTCCCCACAACAATGAATACTTTATACCCCTTGCGTATTTTGAAAAAAAAAAATTCATATATCACCCTTAACTTTAACTTTTATCAATTTAACCATTTCTTGAATAGAAAAATTGAATACTTTTATTTCATAAAATTTGGGGTCTTACAAATATTATTATTTGCAATATTAACGATGTCTAGAAGTTCTCTCAAGGAGAGGTTTGGTCACCTAATTGCGCGCCAATAGGGAGAAATCCTTATTGAAAAGCCCCCTCTTTCCTGGGAATGACCTGATCGATTAATAGTGTGAATTATAATAATGATGATGAATTTTGTTTTATTATAAATGTAATAAAACAGAAAACTTTTTATATAAAACAGAATATTTTTTATAAAGTTTTGTTTTATTTGATTATAAATAGAATATAATATATTTTATTATGCATATAGTGCACAGTATAGTGTTTGCATAGTAAAATCTTTTATATAAAAAGCAGAATACTTTTATAAAGTTATTTGTTTTATTAGATTATAAATAGAATATATTATATTTTATTATGCAAAGTGTTTGCATAGTGCTACATAGTGTTTAGATAGTAAAATCTTTTTATATAAAAATGTAATACTTTTATAAAGTTATTTATTTTATTAGATTTTAAATAAAATATATAAATATATATATATATATATATTATAAATAAAATATATTATATTTTATTGCATAGTATCTTTTCCATTCTCCTATAAATTGGATGCTTAGTTAGAATTGAAAACACACCGTAAATTAAGAGAATTCTTCTTTATAATCTTGAGTGTATTTCTTTAGAGTTTTAAGAAGCTTTTTATGTAACAACCCCAAAATAGGTTCATTCCATCCAACCCATTTCGAAAGTCGCCAAATATATGGTACGTAAAAACAACTACAACTTTATTACAACAATTGTCGTGCAAAATACAACAACACATATCTTTGTGAGTTTGGATACAAATATATACCAATCAGTAGACGTCACAATGACACCTTACATAAAGGTATAGTCAAAAAGCTGTTTTAGAAATTAGAATCTTTGGGAAGTGCTCAAGGAAACCTTCATACATGGGAGGCCATGCTTTTTAGGTTATGGTAGATATCATATGGCCACGAATTATCCTTGGTTGATCTAATAAACCCCTAAAGAAAAACGAGAAGATTACTATCATATTCTTCCCAATGGTGAGTCTTCTCTCGACATATCATTATCTCCATTTGTCTCTAATTGGGTATTATACTCCAAACAAACACCAAGATTATATAAGTAGTGCTTGTAAATATACTCGCAAGTGGATGAAAGCACAACCATGTTTTATGATAACACGATGTTGTATGTCATTAGACATCTTGTATGATAGTGACAAAACACCCTTCCAAGTTAAATTCACCTCACCCTCAACATCTATAGACCACCACTCTATTCCTCGCTATCCCATTTCGACCCAAATTTACACCTTTATTACGAAAGGAATTGTGAAACAAAAGGGTGAGCACAACTAACTCAAGAAAAGAATATTATGACTAAAGATAAATAAATTATCAATAGTCTTCATCAAGAATAAATCGTAGATTTAGAACATATGGTAGATGATAAAACTTTTCAACCATAGTTGCAAAATGGAATGAAGCAATCCATTAGAAGAGTCGAATAGACTATAAAGTCTATTATCTTCTCCATGTTAAAAATCCACCAACAATGTTTTATCCTCGTAACATCAATCAACAATTCTCGTCCACAATCACGTGTATAACTCATAATCGTAATTGTAGTTCTAAATTCCTTTCCTCATCCAAGACAAAGATAATTTTCATCACTTGTCTTTACTCGAAACATCAAAGATCATGGTTATACCAAATCACGGTTCGCTCATAATCATATTAATAAATTCATCTTTGCACCACGGGCCAAAGATATTCATCAACATTCATCTTTACACTACAAAGCTAAAGATATTCAATAACGGGTCATCTTTGCATTACAAGCCAAAGATATTCATCAATAATTCATCTTTGCACTACAAATTTAAAGATATTCAACAACGGTCATCTTTGCATTACAAGCCAAAGATATTCATCAATAATTCATCTGCGACCACGGTAAAGATATTCATCGAGTTGGTCATATTCATTTAAACACATGTTCATCTTTGCACTTCTGAGCCAAAGATATTCTTGAGAAATCATTCATCTTTGCATTGATTTTATCCACGTCCAAAAATACCTCAAAAAAATAATCATAGTGGTGTAAAATTCAAGAATGATCAAAACATGGATACAATCAAAGCTAGTATCCAAAATAGATATTTTAGACGAAAAGAAAAATTTTCATTTTTTAATTGAATAGTCTCAGAGTATTAAGTGAATAGTGCAGTATCACGTGAATAGTGTTGTATACGTGAATAGTAACTCGACACCAAAGATAGAAATTCCACAAAAAACATTTTCACGCTTCATGAATAGTACTCATGAATAATAGAATCGTGAATAGTAACTCATGAATAGTAACTCGTGAATAGTAACTCATGAATAGTAACTTGGACATGAAAAAGTTCCAAATTTGATAAAAAGTACCAACCAATATTTCAAAGATAATGATATTGAAGAATTAATATCATTTGAGAAGAAAATAACATCCCTTACCTCGAAAAGACAAGACTTTAGTTGAAACACCGGATATAGTCTTTGAAGGAACTTTAACTTAATCTAACAATACTCAAAGTATACTCAAAATACTCACAAGAATACTTTTCGATAATATAGAGAGAAAGAGAGAAAACTTGTTTACGGTGTGATTTTCAATTCTAACTTAGCCCTCTATTTATAGGAAAATGTTATGACGTCAAGAAGCAGACTTAAACTGCAACTCGATGGCTTTACTCGCTACTATTCCACCCACCAAAAATCAGCCATCTTCCCCAACAACCAAGAGTGGGGCCCACTCAATTCTAGAATTTTCCACCAAAACCTAATTTTAGAATCGAGTTACCTCTTAAAATTCATAACAAATCATACGTTCATTTTTAACGGTTCAAAATTTGTGGACATATACTCAACTTATATATGTATAACATATCCAAAAATTACAACGATCCAACGGTCGGATCAAAATTTATAACTCACATAATATATTTGAAGAACAACGATTTTTTGATTCTATTAGTCCTTGGACCGATTTCATTCAAAATTTCACCACGAAATATCTACAAAGAATTTTTGGGTGATTCAAATTTCTGAGTTAGCTTACTTCTAGGGCTTTCTTTTGATATATGGCTCATCTCTTAACTCATTATACACAAAGAGTTATGGATTTTACAAAATCAAGTAATAAACTAATTTTTACGAAAATCCCATATTTTGTTCTCCATTTCGACAAAATCGATAAAACACCTCATCATTAATTCCTTCACTTATAACCACATAAATAAATCCATCATTTATATCCACATCAAATAAATATTTTCTTAGCATATGAATCAATAATTAATTATTCACAAATAATATTACAGAATCACAATTATGACAACCGAGGCGGTTCCGAGAAAGAGGGCTTTCAATAAGAATTTCTCCTTCTTTGGGCGCATGATTAGGTGACCAAACCTCTCCTCGATGAGAACTTTCTAGACATTGCCGATAATGTTATCTAATAATATTATTCAATTAATATGAATTATTGATCTGATAATGGAAATACTGTGCAGTGACAATTATTGAACAACAATAATATAAAATATCAACGCATCAATTATTGAATCAATAAAATAAAATATTGAACAGTAATTACTGTAACAATTATTGAGTAGTGCCTTCTCACGTAAGAATCAATAATTGAAAAAAAAATGCAATGCAATCTGGGTGCCATCGCAACAACGCGTATTAATTTACTTTACCAACGGGTATTCAACGATGTTAATCTGAGTAACGATTACGCCGTTATTTATAAAACTCAAATTTGTCGTTTTCTCCATAAACGGTTATTACATTATAGGGCCCCTGAAAATGATCTGCCGTCAGTACGAATATTCTCAAACGAAAGAATATTCCACGACAAACGAATATTCCCCGACAACAATGAATACTTTATACCCCCTTGCGTATTTTGAAAAAAAAATTCATATATCACCCTTAACTTTAACTTTTATCAATTTAACCATTTACTGAATAGAAAAATTGAATACTTTTATTTCATAAAATTCGGGGTCTTACACTTTAAGTGTAGAAAACAGTATAAGTTTTCTTCAAGAATATCCTCGCCCTACCAGTCGAAATACTCTTCTTTCTAAGGTAAGGGGTATTATTTTTTCATATTCATGAAGAGAATTATTTTCTTTCAATACTCGTAAGAGTTGTTATTCCATTCTTTATTATTATGTTGGAATAACTTGTCTATGCGAAGTACCGCATACATGGTAAAATTCTTCTGTTATTCCATTCTTTTTATTATTACATTGGAATAACTCCGTCTGCATGCGATCTATCGCACGCCCGGTGAATTTGTTGTTATTCCATTCTTTATTATTCGTTGTAATATCACATGCATGCGGATTACACATGACCGATTCCATTCTTTATTATTACATTGGAATATCACATCTGCAGCGGTTTCTGGCGTGACTTTGTTCCATTCTTTATTATTTTGTTGAAATATCACATGCATGCGGTTTACGCATGGCCCGATTCCATTCTTTATTATTCTGTTGGAATAACACATGCATGCGGATTGGATACGCGCTTTGGTGAATTCTTCTGTTATTCCATTCTTTATTATTCTCATTGGAATAACACGCCTACATGTGGATTACCGCATGCATGGTGAATGATCCTTCGTATTCATTCCTTATTAAATTATGGAAATGATCCGTCTACGTGGATTACCGCATGGCGGTAAAATCTATTTCATAGTTTCATATATTCTATTATACTCGGTTGGTTAAAATTTTGGCTTCTATACTCCATAAAATTAGTAGAATATCACGGATATTTGCGCTTCATCCAGTATCTTTTCATAGAAATATTCTTCTGAGCATTCTTGAATTTTACTCCACAAAGAAGTATCATGTTGACAATTTGGACGTTATTGATTTTTGGATAAACTAAAATTTTAAATCTTTAAAATTTATCCTTGAACTTGTTTTATTGAATTATTATGTCATTGTCATCATCTTCATGCTTATATTGTGATGAAAGTCATCTTTAGCTTACGTGCATAGATGAACTTGGTATGATTATGACCAGGGATTATTCGGTATAATCATGACCTGTAATGTTATAAATGATGTGGTAAAAGTCTTCAATGGCCTGTAGTGTATTGATGGACAGTTTTTGGTATGATTATGACCAGGAATTATTCGGTATAGTCATGACCATTGATGATTTAATGAATATCCTTGCCCCGTAGTGCAGGGATGACTCGATGATGTGGTTTATTTATTAAGTTTGAGTCTCAAATGATAAAAACCGATGAAAACATTTTAAATCATAGAAGATAGTAGATATCATGCTCTACTTGACTCTTCTAATGGATTTCTTATTCGTGCTGATTAAACTTGATGTCATTGTATTTTATCGGTTTAACATTGTTGAAGACTAATGATAATTTATTCGCATTATCTTAGTCATAATATTTCTTGTTGGGCTAGTTGAGCTCACCCTTTTGCTTTCATTGTTCTCTTCAGAAATGAGGCGTGGCGGGACTAGTCGGAGAAGCGGAGTGATGGTAGAGATGGTGTATTAGTAGTCCTCACTATTCCATAAAATAGTGTGATAATAAATATAATGAGGACTCTATTTGAGAGTGGATATTGTCTAGAAGGCAACATTCCTGCTTAAACTCTAGCTATGTTTTGTCATATATTACACGACGGTTGTATAATTAAGTTTGTATTTGTATTCTGTACCATGTATTTGGCGACTTAAGATGGGTGATGTATACCTGTTTTGGGGGCGTCATAATACGCGTTGTCCACAAGGGTACGCAGGTATTATTAAAGATGGTACACAATATTAAAGATTCTATGATTATTGATGTTTACGTAATAAGTCACTCAGTTTTATTCAATAATTGTCACAGTAGTTGTTGCATGGTATCTCATATTATTGATTCAATTATTGTCACAGTATCATCTACACAATATTTTATATTATTAAATCAATAATTGAGACAACACAGTTATTCATATTATTATTTGCATTATTGACAATATCTAGAAAGTTCTGTCGAGGAAGGGGGTTATGTTATTTAATTGTGCGCCAATAAGAAGAAATTTTTATCGAAAAGTCTCATCTTTCCTGGGAACGGTCTAGTTGTCAATATTGTGAGTTATAATATTAATAATGAATAATTGTGGAAAGATTAAAAATGTGTTGATTGAAGATAAGTGATTTGTGGTAGATATTTATTCAATTTTTGATATAAATAGAGGGGTTTATCATAAAGCATTTGTTGTAAGTTTAGCTTATTATTTCATGGACCCCCATGTGCCAATTTGTCAAACCGTCGGTAGAAAATTATCTCAATTTTATTTTATTATTATTATAATAGTAATAAAACAAAATGATTTTTATAATATATATAAAGTTATTTGTTCTATTAGAATATAATAAGAATATATTATTATATATATAAAGTTTTTGTTTTATTAGAATATTTTATTGTACAGTGATGAATAGTAAAAATAGAAAAATCAGACGAACCCGTGAATCAGTTACTATTCGTCCATGATTTTTTCTTAAATAGTGCCATGTCATTTTCCTATAAATAGCATGATTAGTTAAGAAATGAAAAGCACACCAAAATTTGATAAATCTTCTTCTATAATATTGTGTGTATTCATTTCTAGTATAAGAATACTTTGAGTGTAATTAATAGTGCAAGATTTTCTTAAGAATATCTCCGTTATACCAGTCAGATTTAGTCTCCTACTAAGGTAAATGATGTTATTTTCTTCATACTCATAAGGGTTGTCATTATATTCCTTATTAACCTGTGTGAATAACCTATCTACGCGGATTACAGCATGCCTGGTGAATAACCCTTCGTTTTCATTTTTATTAAGTTGTGGAAAAGATTTGTCTACGCGGATTACCGCATGACGGGTGAAAATTCATTTGCAGTTTCGTATATTCTTTCATACTTGTATGAGATATCATTTCTTTTGTACTCGTCAAAGGATATCATTTTTTTCTTCTTCATATTTTTCTCCATTTATGGTACAAATTTATTGTTTGTTTACATAACCTTATTGTTAAATGGTAAAAATTCCTAAAATTAGTATATTATCCTTAATAGTTGGT
This sequence comes from Panax quinquefolius, assembly GCA_020205615.1. Taxonomy (NCBI): domain Eukaryota; kingdom Viridiplantae; phylum Streptophyta; class Magnoliopsida; order Apiales; family Araliaceae; genus Panax; species Panax quinquefolius. The sequence goes on from CM035173.1 coordinate 26,259,231, forward strand.
GCTTCATCTAATATCATTTCATTGGAATATTGGTCTGAACTTTTTTATTAAATTTTAATATTTTCATTCGGGGTACTATTTACGGGGTATTATTTACTCGGGGTACTATTCATTTAGTGTACTATTCACGGAAACTATTCATGATAAAATTGGTTTCTTTTCGGTCCAAATTATTTTTGATACATGAATATCATTCTTGAATTTTATTCCACAATTAGTTATTATGTTGACAATTTGGACATTCTTGAACTTTGGATAAATTGAATTATAAATCTTTAATATTTATCCTTGATCTCACTTGATTCATTCTTTATATCATTGTCATCATCCTCATGTTTATAATGTGGTGAAAGTCATTTTTGGCCCGTAGTGTAAAGATGGGTTGTTGATTCGTATGATTTTGACCATGAATTGTGTATTGGTATAATCATGACCTTTAATATTACAAACAAAGTTTTGTGGTGAAAATTCTTTTTGGCCCGTAATGCATAGATGGACAGGTGTTTGGCATGATCATGACCATTGGTGATGCAAACGAATATCTTTGACTCATACCCATGTGCATAGATAATTCATTGATTGAAAATAATTATTGATTGGTGTTACATGGATAAAATATTGATGATGGATTTTTAAATTATAAAAAATAGTAGACATCATGTGACGCCCCCAAAATTAGGCATACATCACCCATCTTGAGTCGCCAAATACATGGTACATAAGTTAAAAACAACTTAATTTTACAACTGTCGTGTACAATACGACAAAACATATGTTGTGAGTTTTAATACAAATATTGTCATCTAGACAATATCCACTCTCAGATTAAGTCCTCATTACATTTATTATCGCACTATTTTACAGAATAGTGAGTACTACTAAGACACCATCATCTGGATCGTCACTCCGTTCCCCGACTCGTCCTAGCTATATTCTCATTTCCTGAAGAGAACAGTGAAGGAAAGGGTGAGCTCAACTAGCCCAGTAAGAAATATTATGACTAAGATAATGCAGAATAAATTATCGTTAGTCTTCAACAATGTTAAACTAATAAAATACAATAGACAACAAGTTTAACTGCAGCGGAATAAGCAATCCATTAAAAGAGTCAAGTAGAGAATAAAATCTACTATCTTTTATGATTTAAAAAAATTTTCATCACATTTGTCGCTGCGACTCAGCTTAATAAATAATCCACATCATCGAATCACCCCTACACTACGGCCAAGGATATTCTTTAGTATCACGACCATAATTATCTATGCACTACGAGCCAGGAATATTTGTGTATTCGTCAATGGTCATGATCATGCCAACAACTGTCCATCAATGCACTACGGGCATATGAGGACTTTTATCACATAATTTGTAATTTTACGGTCATAATTATACCGAATAATCCCTGGTCATAATCATACCAAATCCATCTATGCACTACAGGCCACAGATGACTTTCAAGAAAATATAAACATGAGGATGATGACAATGATATAAGAATTCAATAAAACAAGTTTAAGAATTAAATTATCCAGGAACTAATAACGTCCAAATTGTCAACATGATACTTCTTTATAGAGTAAAATTCAAAAATAATATTCATGCACCAAAAATAATTTGGACAGAAAAGAATCAATTTTTCATCGTGAATAGTACCCCGTGATTAGTACTTCGGGAATAGTACTTCGTGAATAGTAACCCGACATGAAAAGTACTCTAAATACCCGAGTGATTGATATTCGGGTGAATAGTAATTTTGGTGAATAGTAACCTGTGAATAGTAACTCGTGAATAGTATTTCGGCATAAAAAGTTTCCCGAATACCCGAGTGAATAATACTAGAGTGAATAGTAACTGGGTGAATAGTAACCCATGAATAGTAACTCGTAACAGAAAATACCAAATAAACTGATATTTCACGACGAGTATAGAAGTCAAAACTTTAACCAACTGAGTATAATAAAGAATGGAATAACAAAAAAAATCACCATGCATGCGGTACTTCACATGGCAAAGAGTTATACCAATGAATAATAAATAATGGAACCCGGTCCCACAGAACGCATATCTGAGGATATTCTGAAAGAATAATAAATACGGAATAATAAATAATGGAACCAGGTCCAGCGTAAAATGCACAAACAGGATATCCCGACAGAATAATAAATGCGAAATAATAAGTAATGGAACCAGGTCCGGCCAGAAACGCATGCAGACGAGGATATTTCACGAGAATATTAAATGGAATAATAAGTAATGGAACCAGTCGGAAGAAATTACGACCTTAAGCAGGATATTCCAACAGAATAATAAAGAATGGAATAATAGAAGAATTTCACCATGTATGCGGTGATCAGCATAAACAAAGTTATTCAACATAATAATGAAGAATGGAATAACTGAAGTTCTCTTCATGAATACAAAAGAATAACACCCCTTACAGTACAACAAATAATATCCCTTACCAGTAAAGAAACCGGATATCAAGTAGTGAAGTAGTAGAAAACTCTTCTTCTTCTCTCTATAATTTTCTCTCTACAGAGTTTCGGTGAATTCGTAAGAAATAATGAAGGAATGAGCTTATTTATGTAAGAAGGCGAGAGTGGCTCTTGGTTTTAACGTAGGGTTAAAATGACTCTTCGTAATATTGAAGAGACAACTACTATTCATGAAGGGCAATTAACTCTTGGAACAGAAGAGGCAAATAACTCTTGGAAAGTGAAGGTCAAATAACTCTTGGAAAAGCCGAAGGAGAGTTACTATTAAAACTCGTGAATAGTAACTCGTGAATAGTAACTCAATAATAGTAACTCGTGAATAGTAACTCATAAATAGTAACTCATGAATAGTAACTCATAAATAGTAACTCTGACACGAAAAGTTCCCCGAATACCCGATTGAACAATATAACCTCCAGACATCAATTATCATCAGAATAGATGTCGATTTCTACTAACACAAATAATTCCAACATAATGAAACTATCAAATTCATCTTTAATTAACACGAACTTATTCATCATTAATATTATAACTCACAATATTTAGCAACAGTGTCGTTCCGGAAAGAGGAGCTTTTTGATAAGGATTTCTCCCTATTAGTGCTGTGATTAGGTGACCAAACCTCTCCTGATGAACTTCTAGACATTGTAAATATTGTAATTTAATAATATGAATAACTTTGTCGTCTTAATTATTGATTTAATAATATATAAAATATTATGCAGATGATATTGTAACAATAATTGAAACAATAATATGAGAGATATGATGCAAGAATCATTGTAGAAATAATTGAGTATAACCGAGTGACTTCTTACGTAAGCATCAATAATCAATACCGTGCTCTTCTTATGCAATGCCAGACATCAGATTGTACTTTACTACCGAGTAGTTCAACAGTTTAAACCGTAAAACTTCCGTAGATTATTTTCATAAAAATATTTTTGTCATTTTCTCAATCCGACAATAATTCCGTTGTAGGGTCCACCAATGATTGTGGTCGTCATACGAATATTCCCTGTTAAACCGAATATTCCCCGCCAATCGAATATTATATAACAACTTGCATACTTTACAAAATTTATAAATACTACCCACAACTATAACATTATATCAAATCCACACCATAATATTAAAAAAATTATTTCGAGAAAATTAAATATTTATTCATAAAATTTGGGGTCTCACACATCATGTTCTACTTGACTCTTCTAATAGATTATTTGTTCCGATGCAATTGTTGATCTAAAATTTATTGTCCATTATATTTTATCCGATTTATCATTGTTGAAGGCTAAATATATTCATTATCTTAGTCATAATATTCTTTACTGGGCTAGTTGAGCTCATCATTTTTTTTCATTATTTTCTTCAGAAAATAAGAATATAGCTGGGACTAGTCGGGGAATGGAGTGACGGTACGAGATAATCACTATAGCAGTCTTCATTATGTTGTAAAATAGTGTTATAATAATTGTAATGAAGATTTAATTTGAGTATGGATATTGTCATATTATGTACGGTGCAATATTTGTATTTAAACTCACAGCTTATGTGTTGTCGTATTTTACACGACAGTTGTATAAATGAAGTTTGTATTTGAATTCTGTACTAGGTATTTTGACGACTTAAAATGAGTTGTACAGACCTATTCAGCGACCATATAGAATGAGACCCTCGAACGCCACTTTTGTAAAAGTTTGTTTATTGGCATTGGATGTGATTTTAGGCAAGAAAAATTCTAGGGCGACCGGTTTTACTGACCGATCTGCAGGGGCGGATCCAACCATAAAGTTCAGTGGGGTCAAATTCGAATTTTTTTTGTTAAGAATAAAAATTATAACTATATATATATATACTTTTCTAAATCCAATATAATTTCTCAACACTTAAGTTGTTAAGTTTAATATATATATGTGTGTATATTCATAATTTTCTTATAAGAAAAATATTAGAATGATTTTTTTAATCAACAATTTTTTTTATTAAAAACCCAATATAGTACAAATATGACAAATCCAAAAGAGTTGGATAAGGCTAGTAGGCCACACGAGATAAAGAAAACCAAGTAAATAGTCTTGGAGTTTTAACACCTTGTCTTTGTCTTTGAGTTTTAATTTGGTGATAAAAGACAAAGGAAGCGAATGAAAACAAAAAGAGATAATGTCAATTTTGTAATAGAATAAATTTTTTTTTTAAGAAAAGTGATATTTTTGAGTTTTAATTAGAAAAAAATATTTAAAAAATGAGTGTATTTCGAGTCAAAAATTTTCTTCTCATTTTTTCTCTACAACTAAAAAACTTTACAGAATGTTAGGTAAAAAAGAAAAGAAAGTAGAAGAGAGTACTTATTTTTTGAGCCAAATATTACACATGAAGAGAAAAATAAGAGAAGTATAAAATTATCATTACTGTAAAAGTCACTTATACAAAAAGAGCTTGATGATGGGGGTGTGTACTATGGAGAAAGGGAATGAGCCAAGGATATAAGAGTTTGTTGATGGGAGTGTGTACTATGGGGAAAGGGAAGAAGCCAAGGAGGGCACAACACATGGACGAAAATTCAGTGGGGGCAGGTGCCCCCCTTCCCTAAGGTAGATCTCGCCCATCTTGGGTCTGCGGCGTGAACCACCTACCTTCTTTTCTTCTTTTCTTTTTTAGACTCTAAAAAACTAATATTATTTATTTTAACTCAAATTATTAATTTGGATACATGTAAAAAAATAGAATTGCACATATTATATATTTGTAATTTGGTTACATGTAAAAATTAGGATTTAGGGTTTAGTGTTTAGGGAGTCGAAAGAAAAAAATTAAACCAATTTTTTACAGAATTATGTAATTTGAAAAATATGTAAAAAACAGAATTTAGGATTTATTTTTTTAAGATTTTAGTGTTTAGAGTTTAAGATTTAATGTTTAGGATTTAAAGTTTAAGATTTAAGAAGCAACAAAAAACTTGACCCACGTGTCATAGTAAATCAGCCAAATTAATGAGCGGGACCCATTTCCATACCATATAAGTAGGGGTGAGCATTCGGTTATTAACCGAACAAAACAAGTAATTCGGTTATAACCGATACCCGAAAATGTCCTATTTTTGCTATCCGAATGAATAATCGAAATGTCCACTAACCGAATTTAAACATAGTCCATAAACAGTTCAATTCAGTTCCTACAATCCATAAACATAATCCATAACACAGTTCCTATAATCCATTAACATAATCCGTAAACAACAACACAGTTCATAAACATAAATTAACACTATAAACATAATGTTGAAGCTTATGTTTGAAGCTGCTGATGAGATATAAATTAACACCATTAACAGTTTTGCAGTTCATGGACATATGAGACTTCGAGAGCTTGAAGTCGCTAGCACTCTCATCGCTTTGGCCAAAATGCTTGAAAGGTCAAGGTCCGCTTAATCGCTATTGTTGTATTAAGACAACGATCGCTATCGCACAGTTCCTACAATGAGTCAACGATCGATACCATTTGTTTGATACCATTTCTTTGCTATTACTGACAGTTCTCGTTGACAAATATAAATGAAAGAAAGCATTCCAATCAACTTCAAAGAAACCGTAAATTACAATGGACTGACTGCTATTGCACAGATTGGCAAAATATCCTTAAATTACAAATTTACAATGGACTGCTAAACAACACCAATAAACCTAACAAAGTCGTGAGATCAAAACATAGAGAGCAAAAGGAAATATAGTGGAGAAAGGGCATTCCAGTCAACTTCAAAGAAACCATATGCATAGAAACAGACCTGAACGAGGATAATTTTGACAAATTACTTCATAAATTTTGATAATTTTGACAAATTACTTCACAACTCACAAGTTTCAGAAAAAATCAAGTAGCTGGCTTGCTATTTTGCTAAACAGAAAGTCAGAAACAAATGACCAAAACATATAAACTGATTTTAATGAGCAAAGAAACACCACTCTGAAGACTTAGACCCATCATTCATATTTCATCAAGATAATTGCATAGAAAATTTAGAGCATCCGAAAGGACCGAATGTCTCAGAAATATTTAAGATGCTATTTAGAAAAGTTCAGTAAGCCAAAGAAGAAAGAACTTCTCAGTTCTCACAGTCAAAGAATCAAAGTTGAAGGAAACTCCGTACCGGTAACCGAATGGCGGATGACGGGATGAGACTTGCTTGACTCTTGAGACTTGATTGACTCTTGAGACTTGAGAGATTGAGAGATCGAGATTCGAGATGAAGGACCGAGGCGATGGCCGATTAGCCGTCGACGTCAACTGATGATAGAAATCGAGATCTGGGTCTGGGCATCTGGTCGTCTGGATCTGAGAGAGTTCGAGATCTGAGAGAGTAAGTAGATCTGAGAGAGTTCAAGTGTGCTTTGTTTGTTCAGAGAGTGGGTATCGGGTAGTAACTAGTAATTAATTTAGTAAAGTAGAGTCTTTGTTCGGTTATGTAAATACTTCACCTTTACAAAGTTATGTTCGGTTATTCGAGTTAACCGAATAACCCAAAAGTAATACCCGTACAAACTAACCGAAAACCGTAAATTTTTTTGGATATAACCGAAATGTTAAAAATACCCGAATTGTCAGAAAATTTTGGTTAAATTATTTCGGTTTGGTTCGATTTTTCGGTTATACCCGTTTTTTGCTCAATCATACATATAAGTCTACAATTAATCATATTGGACCCTCCATTACACCTTCTCATCAATTTACCATATTTTTATAATTGTGAATACTATAATTAATATTGGTCAACTAATTTATTATGTTGAATAACATAATTGTTTTAAAAGTGTAATTAATCTTACACTTTTTAACCATTTAATGAATATATAAATTTTTTATCAAAATTTTAATAGATAAAAATTCATTAGATTTTTAACGATGAAAAAATATTTTTAAGGTTTTAAGTTTTTGTAAGATTAATTTTAATATCATCAACTATCTATTAACGTATTTTGATAATTACAATTATAAATAAAATTATTAAAATCAAATAATTGATGTATTAGATGAAACTCGAGAAAATATGTAATGAAAGAGGCCAAATCCAAAATTAATATATAAAGAAATCAAATTATCTACTTTCAAATAAAAATTGACAATGTAAAAAAGTAAATATATTAAACATATTTTTTAAATATATTCAGTACGAAACAAGTTATATACTGTTAAAAGTATATAAAACTCGATCTTATCCTATCGACACCTTTAAACCTGACTTATATAGATCGTTGAAATAAAAAATTACTCCTAAGATTCTTAAAAATTATAGTTTTAAAAAAATATATATATTTTAATTTATTTATCGTTTATAATTTTTTTTTTAAATAAAGTATTTATTTTTTTATATCACGCTTATCTTCTCTTATTGTCCTAAAAAATTCTCTCATTGTATTAATTAGTTTTCAACTTCCCATAAAGAGGTAGTAATAAAATTTTAAATAAATTTTAATTATTAGTAAATAATAATAATTTTAAATAACTTTCTTAATTCATGTGAAAAAATTTTAAATCATAATTTTTTAATAATGGAGTTAGTAATAATTATTATGCATTAAATTTTAGAGTGGGAACTTGTTGGGGATCATATCAAACATGGAAAGAGTTAGAAGGCCAAATACCAGCTGCTGATGAGAATAAAACTACAATTATAGTGAAACTTTACCTACTAATTCAAATAACAACATACCCTTTGTATTTTTTATTTTCCCTTTATTTTTGTGGTTTTATATCGGGAAATTACTGCAAAATCATCACTAAATATATGCGGCCTCATACCTTGTGGAATAAATCAATTTTCATATCCCAAAAGAAATTCAATTACAATAAAAATTACAAGATGCATAGTTCTACAATTAGATATCTACATTTAATTAAGACGGTAAAACGGTAAAAAAAAAAAAGTAAACAGCTCGAACAAGATTCGTAAGTGCTCAATTAAAAGTTCGATTCAAGCTCGATTCGAAATATAAATTATTCAAATATATATAAATTTTAAAATTCGATAAATTATTCGAACCTTTTCAACTTATAATTTTTTATTGATACTCGAATTATATTCGTTCAACACAATACGCGATAAATTTTATAAATTAAATTTGAACAATTCAATATCCGACTCGACTCGAGTCAATTCATTTACGCACTTATATGGAAGTAAAAAAAAATCACAATTATGACACAGTTGTTGCGCTTATTGCGTAACTTTTCTTAGTTTATTATTAAAAAGCATTAAAGTCATTCCACCATTTCACTCGATCTATCATCTCTAGCATGACGATATCCATTTGTTATAAACGTCCAGTGCTCACCGCTTGAGGAAGTATGCGAGAGGATCGATATCGATATAGTGAAATGACTTTTATACACCCAACGAATAATCTAAAAGAAATTTGCTATGCATTTCCATTCAATGCACTAATTATTTGTTTTTGTAGATATTATAACTAAAATCGCAAAATTCATTATTAAGTTGTATTATTACATCAAACATTAGAGCAAAATGACATTTTCACCCTTTGATGATATATATATATATATATATATATATATATATGCATTTTATCAAAAAGTTTAATTGCTAATTTTTTAAATATTAATTTTATTAATAACAATATTTTTATTGTTGTGAACTCTCTAGTAATAATAATATAGAATCACTATAAAAAAAATTGTTATGATAAATATTTTGAAAATTAAAAAAACTTTAATGAAGGACAATCAAGTCCATTTCTTAGTGTTCATGTAAAAATCCTAGACAAAATGTAATAATTATAAAATGTACTAAAATCATATTATTAATCTATTTAATAAAATAAATAAATTGCTTAACTTGATCAAATTTTATATTTGTCCATTATTAAATGGAGTATAATATGAACTTGTCCTTGGTGCATGTAAACACCAAGTTATTATAAACAAACATTAAAATAAAGAATAATACTAGAGACACAAATTATTCTACAAACATTTTACAAACTGCTGATGTGGCATACTTCATCTCAACTTTTATGTGGGGCCGAAGACTACATTGAATCAATTTGTTGATCAATATATTGAGGTGGAGTATGCCACATCAGCAGTTTATAAAATATTTATAAAATAATTTGTGTTCGTAGTATTACTCTAAAATAAATAGGAATAGATTTAAGAAAAATAAATAAAAGATTAAAAAAGTTTGAATAGCAAAAAGGAAAAAACAAAACTGTTGGGCAATTTTGTCAAAAGAAATATTATAATGATTAATTTTTGTATTTAGTGAGTCATCATCATCCGAAAAAAAAACGCTGAGAAAGTCTTGTTAATTTTCAAGTCTTCAAACAAAACCTTCGTTCTGAAGCACCATTTTCTCTCTCACCATTTTTCTCTACATTTATCTTCTCTCTCATCCTGAACCAGCATCAAATCATCACCCTTTCAATCTCTCTCTAAGATCCAGAAACCTCCAAAACATCTCTCAATTTGCAAATGCCATTGCCATCCATCAATTTCAGTGTATAAGATCGCCTGAATTGATCAATGTTTTAACTGTTATCAATTGTAGATACAGAGAGAGATTGTGTGCAGAGGAGGTGAATAATGGGGGCAGTGCATTCCACGCCGCGCTGGGGCAGTGCGCGGCCGCAGGACACGGCGGAGTACCTAATCGGAACTTTCGTCGGCGAGAAATCGTTTCCGCTCACCTCTGATTACTGGCAGAAATTACTGGAGCTTCCTTTCGATCTCCATTGGCCTTCTCACCGTGTTCTGGAAGCTTGTGAAATTTTTGGTCAGTTTACTTATCCTCTCCCTAATTCATAATTACCTTCCTTTTTTATTACTGTCTATTTGTTATTCTTGTACCATTGGAGCTTTTCTCTGCTTTGCATTCTGAAATTAGCTTATCAGGAAGTGCATTTACTTTTAAAGTTTTAACCAGGTCATTAGCTGTATAAAGTTTACAATTAAAAATACTAAATGCAAATGATTTGTAAGCTTTTGTGAAAATAGTTGAACTGCACTTCTGGCTGGTTTGTTTCTAAGAGAATTTTGGACATCAGCTTGAATCTCTCATTTAATGGTTATACTATGTTGCGAACTCAGAAAATTAGAGAAAAGAAAAGGGAAAAAAGTGAGGCAATATAAAACCCTCTAATTAGCATATATCCAACCATATATGCCTACATAAAAGTTAAAAGTACAAGTAGAGTTTGTAAATAATTCTGAAAAACAGCATCGATATATTTTGGTAATTTTTTAAGATTAAATGCGAACTCAGTTGAAAAAGCACGGGGCTTTAGTTTCTCCCAAAAGTGATTTTCCACTGGAAACTATATTAGGTCAAAGCACTTCTATTGTGTTACATTGGGGGATCAAAAGATAAACATAAAGAGAAATAATACCTCAAACACCTTACCTAAAAGCACATCATTAACTACACCAATCGGTTAGTTGGTTCGTTTCAGCTGTCAATTTCCAATCATTTCAAAATGGGATAGCTGTTTATATATATATATATATATATATATATATATATATATATATATATATATATATATATATATATATATATATTGTTCGAATACTCAATGGCTTGATCAAACCAAGCCTCCGCTATTTCAGAATCTCCTTCTTTCTTTTTATCATTTAGGAGCCGTGTGAGATGAAAGTCTCATGCACCGTTTTGAATGAGAGAAAAAAGTGAGAAATCCTCTTTTCAACTCTGACTCTCCCACTCCAATTGCCCTTGAATGAATCGAATGGTCCTTCGACCTTTGGGTTAAGGATTTACCCGGTGTGTGATATCACATTATTCAAGAACAACTGTTTTAATTTGGCACATGAAGTGGCGGGTTTGCGGGCAATCCCCGATTGAGTTCGAAGGGAGCAAAGTAGATAGGGTTTTATATATATATATATATATATATATATATATATATAATTGAATTAGATCTATTCATGGATGTATTGTTTTAATGTACCAAAACAGAAGCCTCTCCCAATAAAAGAAAAGAAAAAGAAAACCCTTCTAGGAAATTAATACCTTTTAATTTTTACATGAAAATGTTTTTGCTTTATGATATATGATGTATTTCTATTAATTAATGATTTTTATAAAAGTCTTAGATGCTTCATAATCTTAAATATTATTTGGTTGAATTTTTCTTGTTCCATTCGTTTATTGATAAAATTTAAAGAAAAAAATTGTAATTTAATTTTTAAGTTTATCCATAAAGTAAATAAAGACTAAGCCTCGTTTCTATTGAACCACAGCCACATCCCCCACAACCATAACAGTGGTTATTGCTTTAATTGCTATAGTTTTATATGGAATATAAAGTATTTCTGTTATGTAATTTACATTTTTTATATTTTATTGAATTGTGCAGCACAGAACAATTACTTCACAAGGCACCTGGCAAAGATTTTAATCCACCTAGCATGGTTTTTGCAAGAATCAGTTTCTACTTTGGATGTGCCATCTCTGGCTTCCATGAAAGCTGTTAATGCACTGTACATCTCATCTGTATTTCTGAAGTACTTATTTGAAAATGCCAAAAGCGACACCTTTGAGGAACTATATCTATCCTTGGATGAGAATGAGGAACTACCGAATAATTTCTCAACAGGCAAGTAACTTATATACTGTAATTTAGTGTCTTTCATTTTGATTAGATAGATCCTACTAGTATGCTATGTGATAAAGTGTATATATGAAAAACATATGTTTTGGCTAAATTTTTTGCTTATGATATTGAATTTTACGAAACACTTGGGCAAGCTTAAAAGAGATCGTGGTTAGATCAGCTTTTTCCCTTTTATTTTCTTTTTTCCTTTTTTTTCCCTTTTTTTAGGGTTTGACAGGTTTTGTGAGGTTTAAAAGTCTAGGTGCATGATTTTATTGATTAGAAAATTAACATAGTTTCTATATGACTACAAAAGCATGAATAATTATTTGGTTATTTGTTTCACTGCCAAATTTTAGTATTATAAGTTTTAATTTGCTAGAAGGAAGTAATATTGCATTAAACATGCGCAGTTTTTCATTTGTATAAAGCATGCCCAATAAAATCCAAAATAATTTATGGTTGTGCTCTAAGCGACTAAGCCTCCAATATTTCTTAAAAAATAACTTTTCTATCACTAATACGAGTTAAGTTTATCCAATGGTTGCATCATTAAAGTCAGTAAAACTTGGATCTTATTTATTTATTTGGTTTTTTTTCGCTTTTTTGTTATGGGGTGGTGGGAGTATTTAATATTGAATGATGTCATTGATGCAAATAATGGATATAAGTGTTATCCCAAATTTCCCTTATGTGGTTTGCCCCTGGCTACCACTACCCTTTTAAGTATGAAGTGAATTGATTAATTACTTAGGGTAGTGGAATATTTGCAAACTTTTGGCACATGGCAGAGTTGCACTTGAGTCACTTCCTTAATCTAGAAACTGACATTGGTATCTACCCATTTTGCATTGAAGATCAGCTTGACATGCAATTCCATTTTGGGAACAGTTCAGATTATTCCCACTACGATTCCCTTCTCTTTCCTTTTCCCTATTTGTTTTCTCATATTTAATATTGCACATTCAGAAACCAAAAAAGGAGATGTTGTAAATGATATTCCAGAAGCCCTTTGAAGTTTTAATGAACTAATTTTGAGATTTTTTGAAGTATTAACGTTTCTAGAAATAGGTTCATGTTTTCCAAAATTTGGCTTCATTATGATTTATGACCATCAATCACTTGGATAAAATTTAACGGAATCTATATAAATCAAATTTGAGATGAATTTTCTTTAGCACGAGATTTTGAGTCTCGCGTGTCTACCATTTCACTGCGTCTTGAAAGTGAATCATATTCCGGTTTAGGTCGGTTGTTCTCATAAGTCTGTATTATCTAGATAGAGGTTTTTTAGGAATCTGGTTGTTTGAAGTGGTCTAATGTAATTTTTCCATATTCAGCTTTTCAATTGATTCTTCTCTGCATGTTATTTGTTTGACAGTTCATTGACTTGAATGTTTCTTTCTTTTGGCCTAATACAGATCAAAGTATTGAAAAATTTGTTATGCATAGTGTGGTTAGCTTTATTGGAAAAGTAGATGTGAGGTATGTTTATGGATTCTTCAACATTTTTCTTGATGCTTAATTTTAAATCAAATTTTCCTAATTTAATATTTTTTGTTTTACTAGCTCCAACACATATCTCCTACACCATGAACTGCTTAATTTCATGCTCATCGCCATGTCTACTCAGCTTCTTTCCGGACCATCACCAGGACCAAATGATGTCCACCCATTCATTGATGCAGCAATGGTTCAGGTTACATGGAAGAACTTTTGTTTTGAAATATATCTGAAAATCGTCTAATTCTTGTTAAATATAACTGATGTTGTATTTGCAGGAAACCGATATAGTTGGTTTGGCTGTTTGCAAGCTACTACTTAATTACATCACTCGTCCCCAGTTCCCCTCGAATATTTCATCTTATGCTATATTTACGGAAGGAAATCAGCCTGGTGTTCTGCAGAGAGTTGGTTCTGCTGCTGGTATGGTGATTGTAATCTCACATACTTGGTGTTTTTGTTCAACATCTCTATCTGCAGTTGTGTGACCTTAAGTGTTTTGCCTTGGAAATTATGTCTAATGTCAAATCCTTTGCCTAACCAACTGTCATTATATATCTTCTTAGTTTGGGGTGCTTGTTTGTTGTTTCAATAAAATTTTCATCTACCTTGTAAAACGCAGTAAAAAAATTATTCAAGTATGGGTGTGGAGTTCCTTTTTTTGGGTAGATTTAAGACCCCGCCCCAACTCCCCAGCTAGCATGTAGAACCTTGCACCTCCCCTTAAGGTCATTCCGATGAGTCCTTGCACTTGCTGTGTTCTTGTGGGAGGATTTGAACCCTCCTCGTACAGAGTCGTATTTACATTAGCCTCCATGAATAAATGTGCTCATGCGTAGAAACTTTCCTAGAATAATTTGTGTCAATTGACGGGGAGTACAAGTCTCCTCTCTCGAGACATTTAAATTATGGTGCAAAAATCCTTCTGAGATATTAAAAGCATTAAACCTTACATTCTTTCATATTCCATCTGTCAAGCTGAAAAATGGAAAGCTTTGAACCCTCTTGTTGTGAAGTTTCAAACTCCTGTTCTTTCAATACATTTCTTTTAAGTTAAATGAAGAACGTTTATTAGAAAGAATATTTTATTGAACTGAGTATGCACTTTTAATACTGGATCTGTGATTACTCTTATTCCTTTTCATGTTTTTGTCCCATTTGTATTCGTCAAATATTGATTTGCCCTGCTTCAAAATAGGAATGTCTGCGCTAGAGTTCTATGTGTTTTGCAGTCTGTCTAATTTTCTTTATATATGTAATACATTTTTCTTAAATGCAATTTTTGCTCATCTGTTCATTTCATTTCATTTCATAGAAAAATTTTGAATTAGTTTTCTAACTGAAAGCCTGGTTTATATGTTTCACGCACAGCAAATTTTGTGTTGTTGCCGTTCACTTTCTTTGTCAGTTCGAGTGATGACGCTTCGAGAAGTCCATTGGCTGACAGCAGTCTTAATATTTTACTCACTCTTATTCATTATCGCAAATGTATTCTGCTGAAACCTGTGAAAGATAGGATTGGTGAGAGTGCTACTTCAGATTCTCTGCCGAAAGAAGAGACCTGTTTCTCTGAAAACCCTTACTGCAAGGCCTTAGAAAATGCTAGGGATATTGAATGTGAGATCCTCTATCGTTAAATCTTCAAATACCTGTGGTATGTTCTTATGATGCTCAGTCAGTCAGTTATCTGCTTGCAGTTGATCGTACGGATTTTGAGGGAAATGCACACGGTGGTCCTCTTGTGAGATTACCTTTTGCTTCTCTCTTCGACACTCTTGGCTTGTAAGTGTTTCATTTTCACTTTAGCTATGTATTTATTGCACTGACAAGCATAAGTTATTATGGAGAGAGTACATTGACCCCCTCTGGTTGGCATCTTTAACACTTACCAGATCTTAATCTATTTCAATAAATTAAATATCAATCTTATGGTATCTTTTTTGTTCTATATAATCTACATTATTTTTAGTTAGATGACTAACATTAATATATAGTTTCTCTAACAAAGATACATATATATATATATATATATATATATATATATGTTTGACTATAACTTGTATAACATTATTTGTAAAATTCATATATAGTTTGACTGAAATGTATAACTGTAATAATGTTTGATGTTCGAGTAGATTTCACTGTAATGTTTAATACTATCTATTTGTGCAAAATAAAGTTTGACTCTCTCATACGTCTATAAATGCTATAGTGTTTTGGATGTTGCATCTTCTGGATGCATAGTGACTTCGAAGTTTAAATACTAAAATGCAAAATTGTCCCTTTAATTCATCCACTGTGAATTTTCGTCATGAGTTTAGGTATTAGCCAAAATTCTCTATCAAGGTACAATAAATAGTGCAAAACTGTATCTTTTGGATCAGTTTTACACAACTAATTATAGTTAAAAGGTGTGTTTTACACTAATAATTGTACCTTGAGGGAGGGGTTCGCTAATTAGTCAAACTCAAGTACGAAAACTTCACACGAGCACAAACACATGGGACATCTCTCTCTCTCTCTCTATATGTGTGTGTGTGTGTATATATATATATATATATATATATATATATATCTTTCTGTCTTTATTATGCACACGCAAAACTATTCATCATGGTCAAATTCTTGTCATCTGTATGGTTCAGTTTTTGGAGTTCAATCTAATAGGTTACATCTTCTCAGGTCCTTTGCTGATGAAGGTGCTGTTCTACTGCTTTATTCACTAGTTTATGGAAATGCAGATTTTCTGGAGTATGTCTTGGTGCGAACCGATCTGGATACATTGGTATGAAGCAGATGTTTATATTGTCTTCTCTTAGCTGAGGTTGAATTTGTTGAATTTCAGAACAAAACAACCTTTCCCAGAAGATCTTGAACCTAAAATCCAGTCCCCAGGACCAAAATAAAAATAAAAATAAATAATAGAATATCTAAACTAGTCATATTCAATTTTATTATAAGTTGAGGTTCTTGTAGTGCTGCATTCATGATCAATAGAACTTAATCTTTTTTCTTATACTTTTGTTAATGTAAAAACTGGATTGGTTTCTATGCATTTGAAATAGCTGCTTTGCGCTCTTGTTTTCTTTCCCTTTGTGCATAATATGTATGATAGTGTTAATGACCCTTGCTTATTGTCATTTCGACATTTTGTTGATTTTTTTTTTACAAAGTACTTTTATAGCTTCCTGTAAAGCAAATGTAATAACTACAGACGTATTTCAAAGTTATTGTTTTGAATGTTGATTTTATATAACTGTACAAATGTGACCAACTCAACAGTCTACGCAAGTAAAATAATTTTTTTCTTTACCCTTTTGTC
Organism: Panax quinquefolius; assembly: GCA_020205615.1. Taxonomy (NCBI): domain Eukaryota; kingdom Viridiplantae; phylum Streptophyta; class Magnoliopsida; order Apiales; family Araliaceae; genus Panax; species Panax quinquefolius. Next base: position 26,276,177 of record CM035173.1, read on the forward strand.
GTACGGCCCATGCATTACTTTACTATTTGTACATTAAATGTTTACTATCTAAGTGACATCACTGCGCTCAGCTGTATCTTATCTGTCATCTCAATGGAATTAACAGTTGATGCCCTTACTGGAAACGCTATATGATGCTGCAAATAGAACGTCCAATCAAATCTATATGGTGCTAATCATCCTTCTTATACTTAGTCAGGATTCCTCTTTTAACGCCAGTATTCACAAACTGGTAAGGACTATTTATGCAGTCTTGTATTGAACTTCTAAGGACTGTACTTATAAAGTATTTATTTGGACAGATGCTGCCTAATGTTCCATGGTACAAAGAGCGTCTTCTTCATCAAACATCTCTTGGTTCTCTCATGGTTATTATCCTGATAAGGACTGTGAAGTACAACCTATCTATGCTGCGGGTATGATACCTTGCTTGCTCTGCGTGACTTGTGAAAGATTACGTCGAAATGCTGTATATAATTGTAGTCAGATTTTAGCAATTTTCTGCACATCAACCCAATTTTTCAACAAGTGTTGATTTTATGGCACACTAGTTTCAATAATATTAAGTTTTAATGGGAAAATGATGCTTGAATTCACATGTAAAACACTTGAATTGTGTAGTACTGGAATAGAACCTCTGACCAATGATTGATATCTGTTCTTTCTTCAACAATATGAACCTCTTAAATTCACTATACTTATGCTAACTAAAGGTGGATGTAGCAAATTATTCCATCATTCAGTTGTAAACTAGTGATTATTGATTAGCGTGGTTTCCGACTTTCAATATTTAATAAGGAGGTGTATCATCATTATCCAATATTATGTATAATATATGTTGTGTTATAAAAAAGAGGAAATTGGGAAAACTAAGAAATTTATGAACATGCCCGACCGTGTATCATGACTTAATGTAGGCCCCACATCTTTTGGTGTATGTTGTAACAAGAGAAGAATTGATAGACATTTTTCTACATGCTTGTAGTCATTACATAATTTGATGCATCATAGGGTAAAAGAAATCTCAAACAGCAGGTTTCACATTCTCAATACTGCTATTTTTTTCTAACATGATCAATTTGAACAGGATGTCTATCTCCATACAAATTGTCTTGCAACTTTGGCAAACATGGCACCTCACGTCCATCGCTTGAGTGCATATGCATCACAGAGTTTGGTTAGCCTTTTTTACATGCTGTCACGAAAGTATGCTCTCCTTGCTATCTCTTTTGCTATTTCTGACATTGTATATTTCTCACACATTGAAAACTGATAGTTTTGGTTGAGGCTTTACTTTTCTGGGATTACAATTTGGTTTTATATCTGAATTTTTAATGTGATTTACAATCCAGGTACACCAAATTAGCAGAGCTGAAAAACGATAAGATGCATTTGAGCAATGGTGAATTAAGGGATGATGACAGTCTCCCAGAAGACATGATAGTCAATGATCTCCATTCCTTCGTAATCATCATCATCATCATTATTGTACTTATTATGTTGCTGCCAATATCATCTAAAAATTTGACTTGCTTAACTAGATTATATTTGTTGCAGTCATCTATTTATACCGACTTCCTGAGAATCGTTCTCGAAATATTGAATGCGATTCTGACTTACGCCTTGCCGCGGAATCCTGAGGTATCATTATTTAGTATTGAACTGATAATTTAAGATCTCATTCATTTTTATCCATATGAAATTTATTTGCTCCTCCTAAAAATCTTCATCACTACCTGTATGGGGCAGGTTGTTTATGCAATTATGCACAGGCAGGAAGTTTTTCAGCCTTTCAAGAGTCATCCACGCTTCAATGAGCTGCTTGAGAACATATTTACTGTAGGTTCTAGTGCATTTAATTTTGAGGATTCCTTTCATGTGTATTTTTTTTATTTTACAAGTTATCAACATGATGTGCTAAACCACTCAATATTGTGTGTGTATATAATACTACACTATTGTGCGGCTGAGACTGATGACCCTTCTGCCTTTGTAGGTCTTAGATTTTTTCAATAGCCGCATGGATGCCCAAAAAATGGAAGGTGAATGGTCAGTGGAGAAAGTACTTCAAGTCATAATCATCAATTGCCGGTCATGGCGAGGTGAAGGAATGAAGGTATAAACATATTCCAAGTTTTAAAACATTTATAGCATAAATTGACATTAATTTCTACTGCTTTACTATTTTTCCCTCTTCTTTGGCAGATGTTTACTCAGTTACGCTTTACATATGAACAAGAAAGCCACCCTGAGGAGTTCTTCATTCCGTACGTGTGGCAGCTAGTTGTGTCTCGCAGGTGGTTCCTGCATACTTTTCCCCTCTTTAAGCAAATCGCATTTCTAACTTAGAATGGTCTTAGAGAGCAATCATATAATGTGGCATTTTGTCCTTACCTAGAAGCCTGTCTTTTTGTACTTCAATGAAATAGATGTCCCACACTGAGAAATATTTCTTATTTTTCTGTCTATGATTTCATTAAACATCTTTCAATTCTAGTGCGCTGCACTTCACATATTTTAATGTCAATAGTATGGTCGAGTCTCTTAGGCCTTATTACTTGTTCAACTATTAAAACCATTCTAGCTTTTAGTAAGTAAATGGTCATAGACTGTTATTTACTTGTATTATCAATAAATCAATTCTTATCTCGGTCTTGTTACTGATTTCTTTGTCTTGTGATGTGTCTTTCTGCAGTGGTTTCAGTTTTAACCCCAAGAACATAAATCTATTTCCAGTTGACATTCCTGTGGAAGTAAGTAGTTCTACTTCTGTTTCTCTACATATTTCAGTTCTTGATTCAAAATAATTTCTTTTTGGCATGCTCTGCAGATTCTTAATTTCCCGAATGTGTTTCATTTGTTTCTTGCATTAAAAGTACGTTCACTCCTTTTTGTGGAACTGCTTTCTAAAAAGCTCTGGGATAAAGGATTTACTATACTTTAAACATAATGGATTAGTCCCATTTAGCTGTAAGATTTTTCTCTTACTCTTTTGGGGCTGGGTTTCAACATTAGATGTCCAAAATTGCTCAGAGAGTTTGCCAGCACCTTGTCATTAGCATTGAAGAACTGTATATAGCTGTTGCTGTGCAAGAAAATAAAATGTATCTGGAGGTCCAAACAAAGAAGAAATAAAAGATAAAAGGAACTAAGTCACAGCCTTTTAAACCAACCAAAAAAATTCTGTAGATAATTTATATTTCATCCAGAATTTTGACGTGTCATATGAATCATGTATTGTCTAGGAGATTGATTAGTGCACATTTGGAACTCATCAAGAAGTTAACATAGCACCTTCTGTGTGGTAGTCCTATCTGACATGCAACCTTGATTACTTCTGCTCATTATCATAGAGTCTGGTCCTTAGTGGATTATGAAACATTTCTTACCAGTTGCTTTTCGTTGACCCACTACTTAATGGAGCATCTTAGCAAAAGGTTCATAATCATCTTAGGAGTTTAGCTGATCTGTATAAATATCGACTTACTTTTCAATTTCTTCAGAATTCAGTCAATTCACTAATGGGTTGTGGTGAAGAATATTGATTAAACTAAATTTGACGCTGTCGATGAAAGACCACATGAATACATGATATAAGAAATGATGTATTGCAGGTGTAATAGAAATAATGAAATATTATTTGTTTATTTGTACTTTTAATATTTTTACACTGAAGCTATTTCATGTTTAAAAGACAAATGTAAAACAGCTGTTTACTCGTCAAAAAAATGAACTCAGTGTTTATTTTGCTGGGTACAGATTAGTTATGGAGCAGGGGAGGTCGATAGGCATCAAAACGGTGAAGTACATGAGAGCGAAGTTCAACTTAATCAAGAGGTGTGACAAATTTAGTGTTTTAGTAGTAGGTAATCTTGTTTTACCGGATGTGTGTATATATATACATGGAATAGTAGAGATACGTTCTTCTCATTTTTTTCATGTTTATATCTCCAACTAGAAGGCCATCTCCTGTAGTAAAATCTGATATGTTTTCAAGATGTAATGAATAAGAGGGTTTTCTCAAATCCAGTTTCATTTCATGTTGTAATTACCCATAAAGGTGGAGAACTCTCCTTGTTCGTTGTCTGGAAACAAGAATCTCAATACATGAATCCAATACATATTGAGGGTACATATAGTCAATTGTGTTTGCTTTATGATGTCATAGAATTCAGTCTGTGTTTAAAATCAGAAGCTTCCAAGCCATTACAAGGGTATCTCCCCATTCTTTGTTAATGGCCTGAAATATGATCCCCTACTCACCCTCCCTCCCCCAACCCTAAATAAACCTACAAGGGGTATATACCCCAGGGCCCAGGAGGACATTCCCACCAAGCCTGAATGCCGGAAAAATGATTTCATGTGTTCTGGTCTTGCTGAAGTGATGGGGGGTTTAGACTCTTATCTGGAAAGTGTTTAGTGCCCCCAACGGACTATTTTAAAGATTGCTGTAGAGGCACTTTTTTCAATTATATTTTTGGCTTGGTTCAGTTGTATAGAATTTAGCTTCTCTTCATTACCTCTCTGTTCGGTCTCTCGTATTTTGTCTGTTCGTAATTATTTGGACGTATTTTTACCATTAAATATCACACTATTTGACTTCTGCATAAGAACAACATTTTCTAGGCTTAATTTTTAAACAAACGAGAAGTGAAGTTTAATAAATAAAGAATATGAAAAACAGGTCTATAACTCTTAAACAATTTGTTTCTTTAATAGAGATATAAAGCACTGTCGCTCACCATCTAAATTAAAAATCCGATCATCGCTAGTCTACCACCATCGCTCTGATCATCTCTAGTCTGCCGTTGATCTTTTCCGGTGCAGGCCCGCTGGCTAAATGCTGGCACGTAAAAAAAACTTGTGCTAACCCTGTTACATGCAAAACCAAGAAAATTGTTGTTTCATAACCTTTGGTGCAAGAGGAGGGCTAGGCTGAGGTGTTGGGTTCGGAGCTGTAGCTGGAGTTGTGACCTCCTTTTGACTTTGACAATCCTATATTATATATAAGTATTAGAATAAAATCAAAGAAAACAAACATTTAATAATTTCCAAATTCATTAGTGTTAACGAAAGCGTCACGATCCTGCGCAGCGTAAACACAATAAACACCACAAGAAACGTGGCGGTTCCGTCGAGAGGATAGCTCGAGGCGTGAGAATCGATATGTGAATTCGCTGAGGTTTATTGAAAAGCGAATTTATATTGCCTAGTGTATTGATATCAAGAGATAATAATAATTCTCTGTGAATATCTGATTATAATTGAAGAAGTGTATGAAAACGTACCTCTTGGTGGAGACTTCCTTGCCAAGTTATACCATCCTTGCCTGAATTACAAGTACCACACCTACTACTACGACACATTCCCTTTGCCGATGGGTTCTGCTAGAAATTGCATGTAGTTTGTTCCTTGCTTTTGATCTTTATTTTCTACTGGCCAAATAGATTCTGATCCCATCCACATTAATGCATGGCGGGTTCTTTAGTCAATGACATGCTTTTTCATCATTCTGGTCAAAGATTGTAGATATTTAAAATGTCTAAATGATTGATCCATTGACCCGACCCGGTCTTATAAGTTTGAAATGAAAATAATATGATAATTGGGCTTAATGATTTTTATAATTCAATAATAAAGGCCCAATAGAATAAAAATAAGCCCAATATATTTGGCCCAAAGGGAAAAAATATCACGACCCAACATTGCCCCCTAGTTTTTTGTTGAACAGAATGTTTAATGGAAAACTATGAACAATCCATGATATTTTACTGAGAATCAATAAATGACAAGATGTAATTAAAAACGTACCCATTTATTATTTCATGAAATGAAATGAAAGGAAGTTAAGGGCCCGATTCAAAAAGACTACTATCCATTAAGTATCGGGATCAAAAGCAGGACGACTTCCATTCAAATTCCAAATTATTACTAGCATTTAATGTACCGTCTTGAACTTTGTATGGCAAATCGTCGATTATAAAGGATAACTTTACCAAATTTGTGAGTTTTACATTCATTTGAAATTGGCATATACAAAATTTCGATCTCTCTTTCTCTGCAAATCGTTACAAATGGCTTCTCAAAACCACGATCAAAGTTCTCCCATACTTGTAACACCCATCTTTTGTGGTTCCCCCAAACCCTAATCTTCATGAGGGGACTTCAGTCGAATCCCAAACAGAGAACCCGAAAACCCCCTCGACTATTATAGAATGCGGAGGCGATTCTCGCGTGCTAACACTCCTTCTATCATAAGCGAAATTTGAGGCGAAGAGGTTGAACTTCGGTTCCATATTCAGAGATACCCATCTTTGTTAGGTACCTAGATCTGGGAGAAGATGTATCAGCGGCACTGAAGGATGGGCCGGTAGTACCGGTGACTTCTTTGGAGAAGGGGTTCGATTCCCTCTTCGTATCTTTATAGTGACCCTCTTGGGGTTTTTGGGTGTAGGATTTTCTGTTGGTGTAGAACTCCTACATCCGTATTCGGCTTCGTGGCCTTACGCCGTGAAGCTGGGCGCCGAGCCCTCTCTGGACTTCTTCTTTTCTTTGTATACAAGATAGTGCGATCCAGGAGAAAGGGTTCAAAGCCCTCGTGCAAACATTCTCCAAAGTGCGGAGAAAAATTTGTGAGCGTTATTTGGTGAACACCCCTTGAGCAATAGGGGATGGCATGAGAAATGGTTCTTCGTCAAAGGCCACGAAATTTCTCTCTCCGGCTGGGCAAATGATGAAAAAATATCTGTGACTTTGGAGATGTTTAGAAGAGCGAGAAGTGGAGATGATGGAGCTTTTTGACAACTTCAGAAGGAGGGTGGAAATACGGACTCCTCTCGAAGCAAGCATGGTTGTATGACCGTAAGTGTAAGTATCATTTTATTTCATATATATATATTTTTGAGAATATTCCATAATATATAATTATAACATGGAATTGTTTGATTTATGCGATTATCTTTGATCGGTAGAACTCTGCTGAAGTAAAGGAACTCGAAGATTTCTTATGCAGGAAGTCTTTGAAGTAATTGAGGCTACACCCACAAAAGCTACCCCGAAGCATATCGACACGAAATTCATACGGATGAATTTCAAGCAGGAGAAAAGAGGTAGAAGAGGTTCTCGTACGGAAGAGACTCTTCACCCTCGACAAAGAGGAGGCTACGAGAAAACCAAGGTCGGTCCCTTTAGTAAATCCTCCGAACCTATACGAAGCAGAACCAACCCCAAAACCATTCCTCGATCGGTGACTTACTTGATCGTCTCGATCGAAAGAGTATACTTAGGACTAAAAACTAAAACAAAAATAACCCCATTAGCTGCTTAGAAGAACTCGGGGTTCCTCGGTCTTGATCATTCCTCCTTCGTGCCCCCTGCAGAAATCTGATCGAAGAGGGCGGTGACCGGGGCGAAGGATTTCAGCGTTATCGAGAAAAAGAAGCGTACCCACAAGAGCCATCCAAGTTCGCATCCGCTTGACACCCAAAGAACCTAATTCAAACAAATCTCCGTAATCGAAGCCGTTTCATCTTGAACCTACACCCCCAAACCGGTCTACTCTTTCCCACGAAAGGCGAGACCTTCTCACGAGCGGCTGGTCCTTGGTCGAGGTTATCATCGAAGAAGCCGTGGGATCTCCGACCCTATGGCCCGAGTTCAGCCTTGACTTTCCTTTCGACCTCTTGGGGCTTTCGTTCGACCTGCTTGGCGATCACCGGTTCGGTGATCACACAGACGGAAATCTTCTCGACGAAGGAATGAGTTATCGGCGAGGTAAACAATAATGACTTCTTCCTTTACATCTCTATTTTCCTTGAGCATTATAGAATTTGACTTAAGTACTTTGAAAATGTGCGAGGCTAATCTTTGTCTTGGACATTGCGTCAAGAGACACATAAATGGAGAAGCGAGGAAGATTTCATGCGCCAAGAGATAAACATCTTTGAAATCGACCTTTGAATAGAAAAAATTTGGTCGTGAAGATGCTTTTCATACCATCAATGGTCTTCAAAGAGAATTGGATCGGGCCAAGATGGATTTGAAGACATCGATGATGACCCGAGAACCTACGAGAGATGAGTTGGTTGCATCAAAACCCGACCGACAAACCTTAACCAATCTGAATCTTGGGTTTGGTTGAAGAGAACTTACTCTTGAAGGCGAAAAAGCGAGGAGTTCTCTTGACTAATCGAAGCTTAGTCTTCTGACTTGGTGAAATTTGAGGCGAAGATCGAGGATGAAGCTCGAAGGCATAAGACCAAGCGTCGTAAGCTTCGCCGTAAGATAAAAAGACCTTGAGGGGCGAGGCCACATTACGGTGAAGAGCTTGAAAGCAGATTGAGGCGAGTATAGGGACTTCGGATGAACTCAATGTAGAGATCATGAAGGTATATTGAGAGGGATATGAGGGTATCGGGAGCGAGGAAAGAGAAGCTATCACCGCTTTCAATTGGACCCGGCATTGCTCGATTAGATAATGAAAGCGGTGCTGAATATATATCATATTTTTGATTCTATGTAAATATTTAACTTTTTATGTTCATGTAATTAATCGACTTAAATGAAATGAACATTTTATGCTTATTGATAAATTTTTAAGCTATTCTTGATTATAACTTACATCATTCGTCGGTTTCTTGTCGATAATTTAGTATCGATAAGATGAACTATTGAATTAGATATGGCATATAACGATTAACTCATCTCAATGAAGTGAGTTGAATTTTACGGACGAGGATTGAGTTAAGCTGAATTAATGAAGCTGAACTCAACACTTAAAAGCAGAATAAATAACTTCATACTCGCATGATGTAGAAAAGTGAGATCGATCATATGTGAAGTAAATTTAGATGACCAACGAGATAAGAATCAAGACATAAGGATTAATAATGAACATTGACTTACCACCACGATAAGATCAATATAGGACCAAAAGGACTTGGGGCTACCATCGAATGGCGGTGAGTCTACCGTACCTCCACCACACCATCGGACCAATAGTGACCATTGATTTATCACTTACGATAAGATCGATATAGGACCAAAAGGACTTGGGGCTACCATCGAATGGCGGTGAGTCCTACCGTACCTCCTTACACCATCGGACCGATAGTGACCATTGATTTACCACCGATAAGATCGATATAGGACCAAAAGGACTTGGGGCTACCATCGAATGGCGGTGAGTCCTACCATACCTCCTTACACCATCGGACCGATAGTGACCATTGATTTATCACCACGATAAGATCGATATAGGACCAAAAGGACTTGGGGCTACCATCGAATGGCCGTGAGTCTACCGTAGTCCTACCATACCTCCTTACACCATCGGACCAATAGGTGACCATTGATAATTTGTGGAAAAGTGATCTTTTATTGATATTGATAAAACGGTTGTGTACGAGACTTAGATAAAGCCCGACTTGAACTTTATTGAAAATACTTAGAAGCTTTGCCTTGACGTACCATGTATTCTTAATCTCGGAACCATCAAAGTGCCTTTAATCGATAAGTCACAGGGTTTTGGTACTTGATCACTTCATATAGCCCTTCCGATTCGGCATTAGCTTTCCGTGTTTTGAGGTGTAGAAGCTTGGCTTCTCTGAAGCGAAGTCTCTCACTTGAATCTCTGAAGTTTGCGCCCTTGTTATAATGTTTGGCCACTCTTCGTTGATAAGCGACCGATTTGATTAAAGCTTCTCTCTCGACTTCTAGCAGGTCAAGTTAGCCTTGAGGTCCTTCATCGTTGTAGATTTCTTTGAATTGACCTGCGAAGACTTGGAGATCCGATCTCATTGGGACTAAGGCATCCGTACCATATAAGCCAATCGGAAGGGCGAATCCCTGTAGTAGTCCTTGGCGTAGTTTCGGTATGCCCACGATCGCTTCAATGATTCTTACGGCCATCTCCCCTTAGCTTCATCAATCTTCGCTTTATTAGATTCGGTGACGTCTGTTGGTCACCTCCACTTGCCCATTCATTTGTGGATGAGCTACGAAGTCTTCTTATCTTTGAATCCCTAAATCGTTCAAAATTCTTCAAATTTTGAACCCATGAGCTGGCGTCCATTATAGATATCAATACTTTAGGGATCCGGCGAAACACCACAGACTCCTTTATAAACTTTAAGCACTCATTACATTATCGTAAAGTGGTTTCGCCTCTACCCACTTAGTCGTATAATCAATAGCAACTATAATGAAGCTAACTTGACCTTTAGCTTTAGGTAGCGGTCCCGATATATCTACCCCAGACGGTGAAGGGTATAGGAGATAGAATCGAATATAACTCTTAGGTGGTGATAATGAGAACCGGACTATTGAGTTGGCATTTTCACATTTCTTGGCGTCTACTCTGTAGCTTCTTTGAAAATTGTCGACCGATAGTAACCTTTTCGAAATACTTTATGTGCAAAGACTTGGCGACCGTATGATCACTATAAATCCTTCATGAACTTCCAAGAAGAGCATATTCGACGGATGGAACCAAACATTTCAATAATGGTGAGGAAAATGCCGATCGATAAAGATCCCCATCGATAAGGTGAAATTAGTACTCTTGTACTTGATCTTCTTTCTTGACATTTGATCCAGAAGGAAGGACGCCATCATCGCGAATACTCGATGTGGGGTCATCCAACGGTTTGTTAGATTCGATGCATCAACATTTCATCTTTGAACACTTCAATTTCTTTGCAAAATTTCCAAATACACCGATCCATGAAAGACATCTGCATCAGTAGTGGCCAATTTCGACAAAGCATCGTGATAGAATTGTCGTTCGCTCAATATACTTGAAACTTCGTCTGAAGCAAAAAATTGAAGTTGGTTTCTTAATTCCGCGGATATTTGATCATTCGGGTCCCAGAAAGCTTCATAATCTCCCGGCAATTTGTTTAACGACCAGCGAGAATCACTTATATAAATGATCAAATTGTTGGACTTGAGACTCTTATTAATCGGACTTTTTCTTAACTTTGCCCGTACTCGACCTCATTATTCGTTGCTTTAAACCCGAATCGATGGCTTTCTTGAACCTTAAATCCCTCCGGACTTATTAGAATAATTCTGCTCCACTACTTGATCGTCGTAGAGGATCCATCTGCATCTGGCGTCCACGCGCTTACGACCTGTTGAATAACGACCTTTGCTTTCGATCGGAAGATTGACTTCCGGTAACCGTATACTGGCGGTGAGCGAACATTCTACCATAAAAGTCGACGAGGCTTGACCTTTGATGGCGATTCGGGGATGATACTCGATAAAAAGCGGGACAATTCCATAGTCCATGCTGCTTTAATCTACCCGAGACCTCGGCTTGCCCATCACCTTCTTTAACTTGGTGATCCGTGTAGGCGACCGAGTCGACCTTGAAAATACTGCCGAAGCTTTCTCTTGGCAATTATTAAAGCAAAGGCAAATTTCTCGATGTTAGGATACACTGGTTTGACATCTCGTGGGGCGTGGTGGCGTAATAGGCCGGATGTTGCTTCAGGCGATCTCCGAATCAAAAGCTGCTCCAAGCTGCTGAGGCGGCGCGAGTACAAATATAAAGTCTCTGCTTTGGGACGAGCTTGACCAATAAGGGGCCGAAAGCGAGATATGTCTTTATACTTTGGAAAGCATCTTCACACTTGGAAGTCCTTTGGAGCGTCTTCGCATTCTTTGGTCCCTTGATGTATCAAAGAAAGGAAGACATCTTTCTGCATGATTTGGCGACGAACCTCCTTAAAGCCCATGATCCTACCGGTCGATATTTGAGCGTCTTTGAATGGCGAGGAGTCTTCATATCGAGGATGGCTGGATCTTCTCTGGATTGGCTCGATGCCCTTTGGTGACCGGATAACCCGGAAATTTTCCGGCACCTGGTAGAAAGTACATTTGGTCGGGTTGAGTCGCGATTGTTGATGACGAATAGTTTGAAAACATTCCTCTAGATCGTCCAAATGTTTTTGAATTTGCATACTCTTCCACGATCATATCATCTACATAAACCTCCATGTTCCTCCCAAATTTGTCTATTGAATATAAAGTTCATCATCCTCGATAGGTAGCTCCGGCATTAATAAGACCAAAAGTCATTTTTTTATGCGCGTACTGCCGAGCGGTGTGTAATAAATCTTTTTTTGGAATGTCTTCTTTGCACATGGATATTTGATGATAACTGAAAAAGCATCCATAAAGCTTAATAATCATACCGAAGTGGCATCGATGAAATTTGATCGATATGGGCGGAGGATAAAAGTCCGCCAGACGGGCTTTGTTGAGGTCGGTGTAGTCGATCAAAGCCGCCACTTTCCATTATGCTTACCAATACTACATTTCTTTATCACTCGGGTAATCAATCTACGTAGATGAAGTCGGTGACCCGACAATTTTGCAACCTCTTCATCGATGATCTTTTGGCGTTCTGGAGCAAATATCGCCTCTTCTACGTGGTTGGCTTCTTGAAGGATCTATCTCGATTTATGCTCGCAACCTTAGGCTAACTCGGGCATATCTTGTGGCTCCCATGCAAAAATATCGACATAGCATCGTAAAAGTTCCATAAGATTAAATCAAGAAGAGGTTACAGTAGCAGAACCGATCTTCTTTATTTTGTCGGCTTCAGATGAATGACTCAATTTCCTCCGTCCCCCGTGAAGATTACCATGATTACTGAAGCTGCTCTCGGTGAAGGTTCGATTTCAATTGCCATCGTCTTTCTTTGTTTACTAACCCCATTCGGATGAAATATGCGAATTCGATAACATCTCGGGCGGATCTAAGTCACCCATCCTCTCTACTCCGTGTCTTTGTGGGGAACTTGATTTTGAAATGTGGGATGGAAATTCTGACTGAAGAAAGTTGTCGGCGTAGGTCTTCCCAAAATGGCGTTGTGGTAGAATCCACATACCTGACATAAAATTTACAAGTTATCTCCACTTCTTTGTGGTAGTCTTAGAAGATGACGAGGGAGTTGATAGTCTTAAGCCACTTTGATTTGGATCGTTCTTAGAAACCATACGAGAGGAGCCTCTTGTCAGGCCTCCATTTTGTGCTCATCGAGATGCATTCTACGATAAGCATGGGCATAAAGAATGTCCACCAGAAGATCCGTTATCTATCATCATCGTTTACATCCATTTGAGCCCACTTGTCTTTGTGATCACAATGCTCCTTCATGCGGTTTGATGGGCTCAGAAGGATAATCGCATCTGTAAATGAAATAACGGTTCTGGGAAAGGGCTGTCGACCTTGAGTAGTATCGGTTATTGACATAAGCGAATCAAGATAAGACCTCCTCTTCTTCCCTACTAATTTCCCAGCAGATCCACGGTTATTACATCAAACGACTTGCTTGGCGGTGGTGGAACATTTTGAGCAGGTGGTACTTGAATTGTTTGAGCAGTGCGATTGATAACTTTCTTGCGATTTGGCGGTCTTTCTCGTACATATTGAATCGATGAAGCCGCTTTTAATCTTGTTTTCCACAAAATCCTTTAAATTACAACATTCATTAGTGTAAGTGACCCGGTGACTTGATGATAACCACAATATTTACGAGGGTTGCCGTGTCCGTTTTGTAATTATCACGAGGTGGTTCAAAAAAGAAATTTGGTTTGGATCGATCTAAAATTATCGACCTCTACGTATTCAATTTGGGTATAAACCTTATTAACCTTGGGGTAGGAGCAGTGTGTGCATTGCTTTGCCTTATCGCATACGAGTTATTATATTTCTTGAACTACCTTACGCCCTTTGGTTATATATCCCCCCTCTTCTACGATCAACATCGGTCTTGGGAACCTCTACCTCCTTTGATTGGCTCAAAGAAGGATTCTTGAGACTATTCATAGCCTCTTCCACAACAATATAGCCTACGCCTTGTCGAAGGCTTGCTTTAAACTCTTCGGATGGTGAAACATCAATTTCTTTACCAATTTCTCCGATTTAACGAGATCCGGACCCATTACGGAATAATCCAATGACTTGGAGATCATTAAGATCGGACACTGTAAATAGCTTCCCTAAACCTCTTTACATATTGGCTAAAAGATTCATTGGTGTGAGCTATCGGACTTGTCTTTAAAGAAACTGTAGGCTTTCCCTAGCTGCGGTTGCTTCCAAAAGCGAGCATGGAACTTATCACAAAGTTGATCCACGAGGAGATAGAATCCGATGGTAAAGTCCCCATCCATTATGCGGCGTCTTTTCTTAAAGTAGTGACAAAAGTGTGACATTTAGCGACATCGATAAAGTCGTAGTAATCCATTAATCGATTGAAGCGGCGACTATGGTCATAAGGATCTCTCGACCCATCATAGCTCTCCGTGCGAGGTAACTTTTTGGTAGCATCTGCTTCTCCTTGAGAATATCGGAGGTAAAAGGGATGCCTTCTTACGAAATATCTTTCACTGTTGGACCTCGGCCCGATTGTTTTGAAGTTCTTTCGACTCTCTTACGGAAAATCAACACCTTCGGGTTGTGATGAGATCTCCTTTTCTGGCGACATTAGGTTTTGGAATGGATCGACCCTTCCTGCCGATCTCGGCGCCTTGCGGGACTTCTTGATTTACTAAGTCGTAAAATCTCATCCTCGTGATGAGAAACGATTGTGATGGTATTCTCCCGCCGGGTTTTCGACATAATTTCTCTCGACTTGCTTCTTCGTCTTTCATCGTCACGATGAATTGATCTAACTGTTGTCGATTGCCTTTCTTGGTAGAAGGCGTTCTCGCTCCTCGATCTCCTCTACTGTGAGAATGATCCACTGGACACGTCGTAGAATGTTCCGGCTCCTTACCCTTCCAGATGGGGTACCTCCTTATGCCTGCCGTCCTCGGAGTGAAAATGGCTAGATCTTCGTCTCTCGACTCATTCACCCGAAGCATACATTGGCTATATCTTCCCTTTGTCTTATGAGAACCTCAAGCCTTATCCGCCGTCGCCGTCCTCGCTTGACTTGGTAGCTCGGTCTTCTTGACCACTTGGCGATGAGTCTGGTTGGTGAACCGCTATCCGTTCGGATTGGGATCACGCCCTTATCGGCGTTGAAGACTAACTTCCGTGCTGGCTCC
The DNA here is from genome assembly GCA_020205615.1 of Panax quinquefolius. Classification (NCBI taxonomy): domain Eukaryota; kingdom Viridiplantae; phylum Streptophyta; class Magnoliopsida; order Apiales; family Araliaceae; genus Panax; species Panax quinquefolius. Next base: position 26,291,239 of record CM035173.1, read on the forward strand.
ACCGTGGATCTTGGACGAAGTTCTTGGTGTTCTTCTTAAGCCGTCTTATCATGAGCACTTTTAGAAGGACCCAACCGATCCTTTCTTTGAGATACTGGCGGTGATGAACTAATGGCCATCGCTTTGCCCGCCGGTGTTCCATCTCTACTCCTCATCATCTTTGAAGCAAATTTAAACAATTGTGATTGAAAAAGACCCCCTCCTTTAGCGCTTGATGTTAACGCCAAGATCTTTCGTCACGTCCCGATCACCTAAAAGCGTCACGATCCATAGCGTAAACCTGATAAACACCACAAGCTTGGCGGCGGTTCCGTCGGGATAGCTTCGGCGTGAGAATCGGTATGTGAATTCACTGAGGTTTATTGAAAGCGGAGGCTATATATCGCTAGTGTATTGATATCGAGAGATAATAATAATTCTACGTGAATATCGATTATAATTGAAGAAGTGTATGAAAGCGTACCTCTTGGTGGAGACTTCCTTGCGAGTTATACCATCCTTTTGAATTACCGTGTACCACTACTTCTTTACGACACATTCCCTTTTTGCAGATGGGTTCTGCTTGCATTGCGTGTAGTTTGTTCATTGCTTTTGATCATTTTATTTTCTACCGTAAATAGATTACAATCCCATCCACATTAATGCATGGCGGGTTCTTTAGTCAACCAAACATGCTTTTTCATCATTCTGGTCAAAGATTGTAGATATTTAAAATGTCTAAATGATTGATCCATTGACCGGCCGATCTTATAAGTTTGAAATGAAAATAATATGATAATTGGGCTTAATGATTTTTATAATTGATAATAAAGGCCCGATAGAATAAAAATAAGCCCAATATATTTGGCCCAAAGGGAAAAAATATCACGACCCAACAATTAGTAATATAAATCCAATCTTAGAAATACTACTTTCTTTTATTATCAAAACACAAACATAAGGTTTTCAAACTTCTAAGGTAAAAATAAAGTGAGCCTACCTGCCGCCATGCCTCACCTACGTGACTAGTAATGACATACGGCAAGCATGGCCAAGTGAGGGACAAGGTTCAATTTGTGGGTATAGATTGTATAACTGCAGACATGGCCATTATATATATATAATGAGCTCGTTAAAACCTAAGGGTTTGGTTTGTATATATCACAAAATCAATAGCTTGCTTCTTAGTGGGTAAAGTGATCGAGATACTTCAAATTTTCTCTATGCAGTGTTAGGTCTTTGAGGGATATATATATATATATATATATATATATATATATATGGAGACTTCTTCCATAACAAAATTCTTTATGGGTACTATCTTAAACACCCCTTTTGGATAGTTGATAAACTTATTGGAAGGTTGAGATTGAAACATAAATATACCAATAGTAGGAGCCTACACGGCTTTTATTTTAATATGAGGACCCCACCATAGTCAACATGTTGTCGGTTTGTTTAACTAAAAGCGAACTTTTAATATTAAATAATACGACAAGTGACGACATGTAATGGGCATATATAAAAAAAAAAAAAATTAAACCGTAATAACAAGCTCTTACGACTAAAAAAAAAAAAATGTTTTTAACAAATGTTTTTATAACAAATGTTTTTATAAAAATAATTTATAACAAATGTTTTTTTATAACATATTTTATAACAAAAATAAAAACATTTGTTATAAAAAAAATGTTTTTAACAAATGTTTTTATAACAAATGTTTTTATAAAAAATAATTTATAACAAATGTTTTATAACATATTTTATAACAAAATAAAAACATTTGTTATAAAAAAATGTTTTTAACAAATGTTTTTATAACAAATGTTTTTATAAAAATAATTTATAACAAATGTTTTTATAACAAATGTTTTTATAACAAATGTTTTTTAAAACATTTTTTTTTTTTTTATTTTCTAAATGAGCTTCATGTTAGGCTTAATACTTTTTTTTTTTTAAGTAGGTAGAGAGCTTCAGACTCTTTAATATTTTTTTTTCTTCTTTTCTCCATTATATGTTATATTTCAAACAAATTAAAATAAAATAAAATAAAAAAACAACTTACTTAAGTATATAGCTGAAGAAAAAAAAAATTTGGATATACCAACTAGTAGCTGCTTGAAACAGATTCGAACTCATGACCTCATGCACCAATACCTAAATCATATGACCACCCGAGCACCACGGGCCTAGCTGCTAAGTTTAACCAAGGATATATCCTTATAGAAAAACTTCACCATCCCCCAAAATCTATATTCTTGCATTACTATTATATTACGATTTATTATTATTAATTGAATTTTTCTAAATAGAAATAAGTTAATATCTATATTTATTATTATCCCTTTAATATGTTTTCTTATCTTTGTAATAATATCAATAAAAGATTATTAATATATTAAAAATAAATATCATTCTTTAATAAAATATAAATAATGATCATTATAAATCTTGTATTATTAGTATTAATAATTTTATTATTAAGCGATGATTATTAGTAATGATTTTATATATTAAGCAATGATTTTATTATTAATAAAACTAGTTCAATTAGTCTAATAAGTAATGATGATAATTTTTCAAGTCATTTCGGAAATTAATTTACTTATCGAATTTATAAAAGTAGTGAAGTATTATTATAATAATAATAATAATGTGATTATCAATATTAGAAGTCTGATTATACCAATACTAATCTTTGCATAACATTAAGAGGAATAGTACATATTACATCTTCATTTTCTAATATGTACATTAGATAACGTTGGATAAGTTCTATATTTTGATAGGGAGTAATCTTGCGAATTTCTTGTAGAGCTCCCATGCGGCGCTTGATAACGAAAGATTGTGACATCTTCGAGGACCACTTCTCTTGGAAATATTACCATTGGCCCTAACGAAGCGATTGACATACTTGCATATAAAATGCCACAATCGAGTGGTTGTGTTGTTTGGTCGAATCTTTAAGGTCTGCTGCGGTAGGATTACCATTTGGGCCACTCGCTTGTCGGATTACCATTTCATGAACAAAATGGTATCAAATGTACTGCGTGTACAAAGTAGTTGGTTAATAATTTTTTTAATATTAAAGGACATTATAAAATTAAAATATTTTAAAACTAAACATACCACTGACTTGAACGCAATTAAAGTACATTTCATGTAACTTAATATACTTAGTATGTCGTTTGTAGTGCGGGTCGATTATGGTAACCATCCGATCTTCAATTGCGAATAGGAACAAGACAAAATGGCGTTGATTGGTACTACACTGCAAGCATGAATATGTATTTGCATTCGTGTAAAGGTGGACCAACATCTTGGTTAACATACGGATCGCAAAAACTCCATACGATATTCACGTTAGTGCGAGGCACATAACCACCCCAAGATGCGTGAAGAATGAATTAATGAAACCAAATTGGGACCACCTTTTGTATTCCCCGCGACTGTAGTATTCCTCTCTGTCTCGTAGCAACAACATATAAGCGTCGATGACATGCTCGAATATCAACTCCCGAGGCCCTAAGGTTGACCTTTGCATTGTATTCTAATTTATATAAGCTGGCGTGGATGTGATAAAGGATATAAATCCTTACGGTGCCACCACGTTCCAAACATATGTTTATTTACAAATGTCTCCTTCCGATCTTTAAGTCTTTTGGATAAGGACCCTTTTGGTCCATAAGAGATGTGGTCTCCGCATCTTGTACACGATTGAGACCCAAATGTACATTATTATTATATATACAATAATAATTAAAACCATCACTATTAACATAACTATATATACCTTTTGTGAACTAGATCCCTTGGCGTCGAGAAAGTCCCATGAATGAAGAGTTGGTTGGAATGTAACACTCCTCATAGGTTTGGAAGGTTGGAATGTAACACTCCTCGTGAAGCTTGGGTGGTGGGAATGGAGCTCTCCTCGATTACTTGTGGGGTGGGTATGTAGCTCTCTCTTGTACAACATAATCAGTTTGTTTCCCAAGCCCTTCGTTGAGTTGTGTGTATTGGGAATTTGTGGTCCAAAATTTGTGGGACCCCACAGCCGAGGTATTTGTTTACCTCTTGCTTGAAGTCGTAAAAGGCGTATTGGAAATCCCAATTATTTTTTGCGAGAACCAACTCGGGAGGCGGTGAGTAAATCTTGAAAATTTATCAAATAACGACTTTGCACTGCTCTCGACTTTGTCGTATGTAAGATAAACACAAACAAATATTATTAACAATAAATATGAATAAATGTAATATTAAGTATTTACTCCAATACATGATTTATTAAAGAAGAATATAATTTTATACCATTTGAATAAGGTGTTGTTGGTTGTAAATGGCAGGAGGCTCATAACTTAGCTGTCGTGGTCGTCACTTTCGTCGAGGTCGGTGAATTTTCCAACGTGTAATTTTCCTATACCGGACCATGTAATCATCTATTGGGACATAATCGAAATTTCGGTTTGTTGTCCTTGAGATGATCCATGTATGCCTCCCACATCGAAATATATTCCCTCTCGAGGCCGTACGATCCTCGACATGATAAATTTAAATTTTTTTCTCGCCTAAGGTCATAGTGGTTTTGGTACATTGATGGTATGCCTTGCATGAACTCGAATCGTCTCATCATCACTGGCGGTCAAGCATCCGAAATTCCACAATATCAAAGTGGATCGAGGGACCCCACGGATCCAACAACTAACGCCTTCAAAATTAAATCCGCGATATCATCATCCCACATTATGTAAAGTAGCCAAACCACATCCCACATAGACTTAATATCTAACTCCCCGGTAAAATGACAAATGGTGATGGGGATTCTCGTCTACCAAGGTAGCTGTGGGCTCCAAAATAGGACCATGCTAAAGCCCTAGGTAACCATAAGGATGATTGTGGCCGAGGTTTGGCTTTCAATACTTACACATTCATAAGCCCAAATTTGTAACAATGTAACACAACCGTTAATGTATTTAACTCCTTTCTAGTAGCGGTATATAAAGATGCGTACAAATATGCTAACACCGCACTGCGCCCAAGAGTAAGTTACACAATCTTGACGTTATAAAAAAGACAAATATCGTGGGTGCATTTTATTTCTATTCTATTAGGGAATAATATTGCCCTTACATGACCACAACATGTATGCCTTTGTGTGTCGCCTACAACATCTTTACTTGCATTCTCGGGACATTTATTAAAATGTTCGATGCAACCACACTAATGAAATTACCTTTGCATTTTTTGAACTAAAATATTCACCGACTAATTGATCTCCAAAACAATCCCTAAAATAATTCAAATTGGCGACAACAAGGGGACCCATTAAGGGCTTTCTACCACCCAGTAACCCAAAATAAAGTGAACATCATCTAACGTGATTGTTATTTCTCCACAGTTTAAATGAAAAGTATTAGTCTCGGCGCCATCTCGACTAAAGCGGATATCGGACGAGATCGGTTTGGTGTACAACACCTTGATAACTAAATACTCCAAATCCACATTTATTTAAAAGGATTTTTGTTTTTTTGTGAAAGCCCATTGATTATATTTCGATCGATTATATATTGGTAGAGCTTAGTTTTTCCCTATCTCCCATGATATATGTCATCGATACATGATCTTGTTGATATGCGCAGAACACTGGATCAATTGGCCCGTATTCCCACTATCCATCTTTTACCTAAAAAATACATCAATTCCATATTAGTATTAAGATGCATGACAAAATGAAGTTGAAAGTAACATGTTGCAAAATGGCGATAATAACAATACACACTAACATGCATTAAAAGCTGAACAAACATCACGTATAATAATAATATGCATGTATATAATGTAATAATATTAACATGCATTAAAAACTAGTAAAAGCGAAACTATTAAAAATAAAAACAATAAGAAGAAAAATAAATTAAAACAATAAGTGAACAATTGAAAGTACCTTTGGAATAAAATAAAAATAATAAATGAAAACTCCCATAAAATAAATACTTATAATGATCATTATTTATATTTTATTAAAGAATGATATTTATTTTTAATATATTAATAATCTTTTTATTGATATTATTACAAAGATAAGAAAACATATTAAAGGGATAATAATAAATATAGATATTAACTTATTTCTATTTAGAAAAATCCAATTAATAATAATAAATCGTAATATAATAGTAATCTGAGAATATAGATTTTGGGGATGGTGAAGTTTTTCTATAAGGATATATCCTTGGTTAAACTTAGCGACTAGGCAAGTGGTGCTTTCGGGTGGTCATATGGCGAGGTATTGGTGCATGAGGTCATGAGTTCGAATCATTCATTGATTCTTAGTTGGTATATCGAATTTTTTTTTTTTCTTCATTAGTGATAAAAATATTATCTAAGTAGGGTTGTTTTTTATTTTATTTTATTTTAATTTCTCGAAGTCATAACATATAATGGAAAAAAGAAGAAAAAAAAAATATTAAATAAGTCACTCTCTAAGTAGAAATAAAAAAAAACATTTGTTATAACACGCATTAATGACAACAAAAAACAAATACATGCATGGTATTATATCCCTTTAATTCGGTAATAACATGAAGTGATAAAAACTATTATCTTACATCTGCAAATAATAATATGAAATGGAGTACCAATAACAATATATCTTACAAAAAATTGATTGTCTTGAGAATATAATAAATGGATTCGGTACCGCTTCAATTTGTTGAAGTTTTTTGCTCCTCTCTTAGAAATACTCCTCTCTACTCTCTGTTATTTTATTTTATCTAGCTTGGCAAGTGAACTTTAGTTTGAACAAGATGTGTTACGAATAGAGCGTTTAAATAAGCTCTCATTCAAATGTCCCATTTTACATGAATTAATTTAGGACCAAATTCAAACAAATGTCTCAACTTTTTTAGTTTTGAGAGAGCTTGCGGTGTTCTTTCCCGAGGCAATGTTGCGGAAAAAGTGGTCAAAAAGTGCATTTCCAGAAGTATTTGTGGTTTGTCATTTTGTCAAAATTGTGTTTCTAGAGGCGTAGGTAATGACCGGACAAGCTTATTACTACTTTTTTTTTTTTTTTTTTTTGTTAGGTAGTATATAATAGGAAAAAAAAAAAAAAAAAATCTAATAAATGACATAGGACATTTATTATCGCTTGGTTTTTTTTTTTTTTTTTTTAGTTGGGGTAGAAATTATATATGACGAGAAAAAAAAAAGTACAATAGCGAGGGACAATTATTACTGACTTGGTTTTTTTTTTTTTTTACGTAGGTAGAGGCTATAATGGAAAAAAAAAATAAGATAATAAATGATAAATGACAGAGCTCTTACTGACTTGAATAAATCAATTTTTCATTTCTTAGCTAGACTCGAACTCGAGACCTCATGCACCAATACCTCGTCATATATATGACCACTTTTGAGCACCACAGACCTAGTCGCCATATTTTACCTTGGATTTGAATATATCTTAAAACATTCCATCTCCCCAAATTAAATTTCTCATTATTTTATTATAATTATTCGATTATTATTATTATTCTATTATAATTACTGAATTGAGTACAAAGCCGTTCCATATTACTAATGAACTTATGTACTTTTTTATTATTTTATTATCATTATTATCATTATTATTATTATTATTATAAACAACAATGTACGGTGAATAAGTAGTCAAACATAATAATACAACACTATGGGAATAGAACAAAGCTGACATTGATTATATGGGAAAAGTACATTAGTTTGACTTCTTGAGCATTAACCGCTACTAAATTGCATCTTTAGGTGATCTTTTTACCTTTAAATATTGTCAGGAAGTCGCTATTTTCTCAAGTTATCTTCTTTTTATTTCCTAGTAGTAGAGCATCTTAATATTAATATTTTTCTTCTTTTCTCCATTATATGTTATGACTCAGCAAATTAAAATAAAATAAAATAAAAAAAAACAACGGTAGGTATAAGCTTCATCACGGTTGAAGAAAAAAATTTCGATATACCAACTAAGTAGGCTTCTTGAGCAGATTGAACTTCATGACCTCTCATGCGACCAATACCTCTCATCATATGACCACCCGAGCACCACGGGCCTAGCTGCTAAGTTTAACCAAGGATATATCCTTATAGAAAAACTTCACCATCCCCCAAAATCTATATTCTTGCATTACTATTATATTACGATTTATTATTATTAATAAATTTATATTATTAATTGGATTTTTCTAAATAGAAATAAGTTAATATCTATATTTATTATTATCCCTTTAATATGTTTTCTTATCTTTGTAATAATATCAATAAAAGATTATTAATATATTAAAATAAATATCATTCTTTAATAAAATATAAATAATGATCATTATAAGTATTTATTTTATGGGAGTTTTCATTTATTATTTTTATTTTATTCCAAATTGTACTCAATTGTTCACTTATTGTTTTAATTTATTTTCTTCTTATTGTTTTTATTTTTAATAGTTTACTTTTTACTAGTTTTTAATGCATGTTAATATTATTACATTATATACATGCATATTATTATTACATGCATGTTGTTCGAGCTTTTTAATGCATGTTAGTGTGTATTGTTATTACTTGTCATTTTGCAACATGTTACTTTCAACTTCATTTTGTCATGCATCTTAATACTAATATGGAATTGATGTATTTTTTAGGTAAAAGATGGATAGTTGGGAATATGGGCCAATTGATCCAAGTGTTCTGCATGATCAACAAGATCATATCGGATGACATATATCATGGGAGATAGGGAAAACTAAGCTCGATCAATATCTTGATCGGAAATATAATCGATGGGCTTTGACAAAAGAACAAAAATCCTTTTAAATAAATGTGGATTTGGAGTATTTAGTTATCAAGGTGTTGTACACCAAAGTGATCTTCGTCTCGATATCCGCCTTAGTCGAGAGATGGTGCCCGGGAGACTAATACTTTTCATTTAAAGCGTGGAGAAATAACAATCACGTTAGAGGATGTTCACTTTATTTTTGGGTTACCGGTGGTAGGAAAGCCCTTGCGGGTCCCCCTCATTGCCAATTTGAATTATTTTAGGGATTGTTTTGGAGATCAATTAGTTGGTGAATATTTTAGTTCAAAAAATGCAAAGTGCAATTTCATTAGTGTGGTTGCACGAACATTTTAATAAATGTCCCGAGAATGCAAGTAAAGATATTGTAGAGGCGACACACAAAGGCATACATGTTGTGGTTGTGTGGGGCAATATTATTCCCTAATAGAATAGAAATAGTGTGCACCCGATATTTGTCTTTTTTTATTGCTAATTTCAAGATTGTGTAACTTTACTCTTGGGGCATTTGCGGTGTTAGCATATTTGTACGAGATCTTTATATCCGCTCTTAGGAAAGGAGTTAAATACATTAATGGTTGTGTTACATTGTTACAAATTTGGGCTTATGAGCGTGTAGAAGTATTGGAAAGCCAAACCCTTGGCCACAATCATCCTTATGGTTACCTAGGGCTTTAGCATGGTCCTATTTTGGAGCCCACGATTACCACGGTAGACGTGAGAATCCCCATCACCATTTGTCATTTTACTGAGGGGAGTTAGATATTAAGTACATGTGGGATGTGGTTTGGCTACCTTACATAATGTGGGATGATGATATCGATGGATTTAATTTTGAAAGCGAGGTTGTTGGGATCTGGTGGGGTCCCCTTGATCCACTTTGATATTGTGGAATTTCAGATGCCTGGGGACAGTGTGATGATGAGACGATTCGGGTTCATGCAAGGTATACCATCAATGACCAAAACCACGGTGACCTTGGTGAGAAAAATTTAAATTTATTGATGTCGAGGATCGTATGGCCTTGAGAGGGAATATATTTCGATGTGGGAGGCATACATGGATCATCTCGAAGGACAACAAACCGAAATTTCGATTATGTCCCAATAGATGATTACATGGTGCAGTATAGGAAAATTACACGTTGGAAAATTCACCCCGAACCTCGACGTAAGCTGACGACCACGATAATTATTATGAGCCTCGGGCCATTTACAACCAACAACACCTTATTCAAATGGTATAAAATTATATTCTTCTTTAATAAATCATGTATTGGAGTAAATACTTAATATTACATTTATTCATATTTATTGTTAATAATATTTGTTTGTGTTTATCTTACGTAGTGAGTTGAGAGAGCAAAGTCGTTACTTGATAAATTTTCAAGATTCTACTCACCGCCTCCAGGAGTTGGTTCGCAAAAAATAATTGGGATTTCAATACGCCTTTTACGATTTCAAGCAAGAGGTAAACAAATACCTCGGCGAGGGGTCCCACAAATTTTGGACCACAGTCCCAATACACACAACTCAACGAAGGGCTTGGGAAACAAAACCGATTATGTTGTACAAGAGAGCTACATACCCACCCTACAAGTAATCGAGGAGAGCTCCATTCCCACCACCCAAGCTCACGAGGAGTGTTACATTCCAACCTTCCAAACCCTATGAGGAGTGTTACATTCCAACCAACTCTTCATTTGCGGGACTTTTCGGCCTTGAGGATCTAGTTCACAAAAGGTATATATAGTTATGTTAATAGTGATGATTTTAATTATTATTGTTATATAATAATAATGTACATTTGGGTCTCAATCAGGTACAAGATGCGGGAGACCACATCTCTTATGGACCAAAAGGGTCCTTATCCAAAAGACTTAAAGATTGGAAGGAGACATTTGTAAATAAACATATGTTTGGAAGCGTGGTGGCACCGGAAGGGATTTATATCCTTTATCACATCCGCGCCAGTTATATGAATTAGAACACAATGCAGTGCAATCCTTAGGGCCTGGGAGTTGGATATTCGAGCATGTCATCGACGCTTATATGTTGTTGCTACGAGACAGAGAGGAATACTACAGGTCACGGGGAATACAAAGGTGGTCCCAATTTGGTTTCATTAATTCATTCTTCATGCATCTTGGGTAGGGCTATGTGCCTGCCGCACTAACGTGAATCTCGCATGGAGTTTTTGCGATCCGTATGTTAACCAAGATGTTGGTCCACCTTTACACGAATGCAAATACATATTCAAATGGTGTGTAGTACCAATCAACGCCATTTTGTCTTGTTCTATTCGCATGATTGAAGATTGGATGGTTACCATAATCGACCAAGACTACAATGACACTAAGTATATTAAGTTACATGAAATGTACTCGTAATTCGTTCAAGTTGTGGTATGTTTAGTTTTAAAATATTTTAATTTTATAATGTCCTTTAATATTAAAAATTATTAACCAACTACTTTATACATGCGCAGTAAATTTGATACCATTTTGTTTGCGAAATGGTAATCCGAATCGTGAGTGATGACAAATGCAGTAATCCTCATGTCTGAGACCTTAAAGATTCGATAAAACAACACAACCACTCGAGTTGTGGCATTTTTATATGCAAGTATGTTATTTGCTTCGTTAGGGCCAATGGTAATATTTCGAAGAAGTGGTCCTTGGAAGATGTCACAATCTTTAATTCTGCGTCGCATTAGGAGCTCTACAAGAAATCCGCAAGATTACTCCCGCCTCGAAATATAGAACTTATCCAACGTTATCTAATGTACATATTAGAAAATGAAGATGTAATATGTCTTTATTCCTCTTAATGTTATGCAAAGACTAGTATTGGTATAATCTGCATTTCTAATATTGATAATCACATTATTATTATTATTATTATAATACTTCACTACTTTTATAAATTCGATAAGTAAATTAATTTTAAAATGACTTGAAAAATTATCATCATTACTTATTAGACTAATTGAACTAGTTTTATTAATAATAAAATCATTTCTTAATAATAAAATCATTGCTTAATATATAAAATCATTACTAATAATCATTGCTTAATAATAAAATTATTAATACTAATAATACAAGATTTATAATGATCATTATTTATATTTTATTAAAGAATGATATTTATTTTTAATATATTAATAATCTTTTTATTGATATTATTACAAAGATAAGAAAACATATTAAAGGGATAATAATAAATATAGATATTAACTTATTTCTATTTAGAAAAATTCAATTAATAATAATAAATCGTAATATAATAGTAATGCAAGAATATAGATTTTGGGGATGGTGAAGTTTTCTATAAGGATATATCCTTGGTTAAACTTAAGCAGGCTAGGCAGCCCGTGGTGCTTTCGGGTGGTCATACGACGAGATATTGGTGCATGAGGTCATGAGTTCGAATATGTTTTAAACTCTTAGTTGGTATATCCAAATTTTTTTTTTCTTGGTAAGTGACAAAATTTATCTGCAAGTAGGGTTTTTTTTTTTTATTTTATTTTAATTTGCCGAAGTCATAACATATAATGGAGAAAAGAAGAAAAAAAAAATATTAGTAAATACAAGCTCTCTTAAGTAGGAAATAAAAAAAAAAAAAAATAGTAAATCGATACAAGCTCCAATTCGTAGAAAATAAAAAAAATGTTTTAAAAACATTTGTTATAAATTATTTTTATAAAAACATTTGTTATAAAACATTTGTTAAAAACATTTTTTATGACAAATGTTTTATTTTGTTATAAAATATGTTATAAAAAACATTTGTTATAAATTATTTTTATAAAAACATTTGTTATAAAAACATTTGTTATAAACATTTTTTTTTATAACAAATATTTTTATTTTGTTATAAAATATGTTATAAAAACATTTGTTATAAATTATTTTTTATAAAAACATTTGTTATAAAAACATTTGTTAAAAATATTTTTTTTTTATGTCGTAAGAGCTTATTACGGTTTAGATTTTTTTTTTTAAGTAGTAAGAGCTTATTACAGTTTAGATTTTTTTTTTTAAGTAGTAAGAGCTTATTACGGTTTAGGATTTTTTTTTTTTTTTTTTTGCCGTAAGAGCTTGTTACGGTTTGAAATTTTTTTTTTTTTTTATATCTATTAGGTACAAGTCTGCATTCGTAATTGTCATTATTATTAATATTAAAATTCGTTTTAGTTAAACAAACCGACAACATGTTGACTATGGTGGGGTCCTCATATTAAAATAAAAGCTAGGTAGTTTCTACGACTTGGTATATTTATGTTTCAATCTCGGCCTTCCAATAAGTTTATCAACGATCAAAAGGGGGTGTTAGATAATACCATAAAGAATTCTTATGGAAGAACTCCTATATATATATATATTTCATATGATGTCATTGGGCACATATTTTTTGGGATTTGGGGTGTCGTGGCTTTTATATATATATATGGGACGGATTAATGACACTAAGTTTTTTACACAATCTTAATGGCTAAGATTAAAACTGATTTTTAATTTATAATTAAATAAAATAAAAATAAAGATTATGGTAACATATAGAATATATATATATATATATATATATATATATATATATATATATATATATGCCAGTGTCTCTCCAAATTTGCTTGAGAAGGAAAGAAGACTAAACAAGCAAAATTATATATAGCGGTTTTTTCCGTCGCATATAGCATAAAAACTCGACTTTTATGCTATATGACATGAAAAAAACCGTCGTTATAAGCAGGTTAGATTCTGGGTTATTTCATTTTTAATTATTTGGAAAGCGGACAATATATATATATATATATATATATATATATATATAGAGAGAGAGAGAGAGAGAGAGAGAGAGAGAAGGATAAGAACGATGAAACTGCCGACTAATACATAGCAGGAGCCAGGAAGCTAATGTACAACAGTTATGAGCTGAACAATGAAGATAGCAAACAAGCAACAGAAGTAGTAGATGGAACTTTTGTTCACTTTGAAGTTTATAAACAAGCAAAGCCAATCAGCAACCCTGTTTCTATCTCTTTAACAAAACAATGATGAGCTTAGTGACTTCCGGATTTTAGTGGGGTATTAGCAAACTTATACGAGAATTTTGAGAACGAATCAATTTCTCTTGCACCAGCCACTTCATCAAGTGGCACAGCCTCAGAAATTTCCTTCAAATCCTCTTGTGTAAGCTTCAATGCCAATGATCCCAAGTTATTGTCAAGATTCTTAACTTTTGTTGTTCCTATATATATATAAGAGAAGAATTAGAACAATTTTGATTTGTAGTTTAGTCATTAAGGCTACAACCTTGTAAGTGTTGTGTGTTTTAGATATACTGTCACAAAGGGAAAAAGAAGAAGAAAACGGAATCATCCTTCACCCACAATCTGCTACGCATAATAGTATGATAAATATTGAATGTGGTTTGAAATACTATATTAGAGGCTCGGATTATAAAATATGCATACACATGGTACATTCAAAAGAGAAAATAACATAAAAGGAAAGCAAGAATCAAATTACCAGGAATTGGGACAATATCGTCACCCTGATGAAGAAGCCATGCCAAAGCTAGTTGAGGAGGTGTACAATCATGCTTTCTTGCTAATTCTTCCACACGTGCATATAGAAGTCTGTTCTTTTCTATATTCTCTTCGGTGAACCTTGGGCAATAGAGTGGCTGCAAGATAAAATGAGCTTTAAGCATAAGTATTTAAGTAATATTAGAAACACTCATGACTCATCCACCTGTGCAATCGGGCAAGTTTTCAGAAATTTGAATTCGTGGAGACTCCCTTGAGTAATTAATTAAGTGATAGTTTCCATAAATATAATATATGCACAAACCTAAATAGTCTAAGATGCCTAACCCACAAAATAAAAAAAGAAACGAATTCATTACGAACTTACCAGTATACTCTCTAAAGGTAAATAACTTTATTTATGTTCTTACCAGTATACTCTCTGAAGGCAAGCTCTCCAAAACTGCTTTTCCACCGAAGAAACCACGTCCAAGGGGACTGTAAGCCACAATTCCAATACCCAGCTCTCTGTAAGATGTTATGCAAGTCTAGTGATTTTTGAGATGAAGTGTAATAAGATATTGCAGTACTTTCAATATCTGTAATAATGCGCTGAAAGAGCTTTGAAGAGATAAACATTAAAGTTTAAACTCATGTATGACTTGGCTAGTTCATTTGATATTTCCAAGAATTAGAGATAGCTGTCAAATTACCAGCAAAGTGGAATCATATCCTCTTCAATTTCACGAGTCCAGAGAGAATACTCCATTTGTACAGCAGTAATGGGATGAACAGCATGGGCTCTCCTTAAGGTTTCTGTACTAGGTTCAGATAGCCCAATGTACTTGATCTTTCCCTCTTCCACCAGCTTCTTGAGCTCCCCCATCTTCCTTACCAAAACATATTTATAACCAATTAATCATCTGTATTAATATAACATCTCGGATAGAAATGATAATGAATTTTTTTTAAAATAAGAATCAAATTAAAAAACCTAGATGCTTACAGTATCCTCTATTGGCACTGACACATCCACACGATGCTGAAAGTACAGATCAATGTAATCCACATCAAGGCGTTTAAGGCTAGCTTCACAACATTCCCTTACATATTCAGGGGTACCCTTGATTCCGAATTGACCGTCCCCTGATTTGGTAATGCCAAATTTTGTTGCTAACTGAACTTTTTCTCGGGAGAACTGCTTCAAAGCCTTAAAATATAATAGGAAGAAAAAAAAGAATAATAAGTAACAGTTAATGTCAATTTAAGATCATAACTTGTAATCCAGGAGACATTTTAGATAATGTTGAATTTTCAACAGCACTAAGAATAGTCAAACCGTATTGAACATGTTTGTCTCCTGTAAATTCTTTCCAAATAAATGATGTAGCTTCACTATTATTGTAATTCTGATATGCTTTGTGCTTTAATAAGTTTTTATATGCATATATTGTTGTTCAAGAGCAGTGAAGTGAATCTTCATTTGAGTGATTGAAGCTCAATTTTTCAAACAGAAGCATTACCTTCCCAATCATGATCTCATTGTCATTACGCCCACAAGCATCCGCTGTATCAAAGAAAGTAATACCCTTATCAAAAGCTTTCTTGATGATTGAACATCCAAATTCGTGGGAGAAAGGAGTATTGTACAGTCCAGAAAGTCCCATACATCCAAAGCCCAATCTTGAAATCTGCAAAACAGAAGGAACACCGTAACTAGGGACTAGTTGCATAACAACTTAAAATGTGTAGCATATCACAATGGTTATTTCAAAATTAGAGCAAGAATTTGGAAAATATTCAAAAGACCAACGCAACGGCCAATTACATGTCGAATTGACAAGCATTCAGTCGAACGTGTACATTTCTAATACTCAAAAAATGCACAATTATAAACTACAACTGCAGCACTTCCAATATAATTACTTTATTATATTAAGTGCCAAATTTTGTCAACCTAATAAAGTTATGTCATCAATCTATAATTACAGCCAGAAGATAAGTACCAATAAACGGACTTGCCACACATATAGGTCATAGGAGGGAACTTGTTTTCCATACCATCTACACAAATCCCTTAATATTATCTCCTTTTCATTTTTATTGCACGTGTTTTCTTGATTGTTATAGTTAATCATTTCACAAGGCTCTTAAGCAGGTACAGAATGGAGATTAAAATCCTCTTTGTAGATAATAATCAATGATCATAATAAATAAAGAAATAATATTGGAAGAAGACCCCATCTGGCTATCAAGCCAGGAATTCTACTTTTTGACTTCATCTTTTACCGAGTGCTGAAACTATCATCTGATGTCCCCACAAAGCCAGGCCCCAAATTGGCCCGGCACAATTCAGATTAACAAATCGAAGATTAAAACCTAATTGCATGAAAATAAATGCAAAAAATATTTGGTACCACGTGTAATTTAGTTCATCAACCAAGAAACCAAGTATCTAAATGCAAGGCAATTTTTTGGAGAGTTATGCAAACCCTCGTATGAAAGGCAAAATTTTTACACATAATAAATCATTTTAAGCCATTATGCGGCATATGAACAACCATTATGAGCACAAAATTTAAACAAATTAGGTTGAACAGTTGAAAAAGATAAAGGTGAAATTTTTACAAATAATAATTCATGGTAAGCCATTCATCAATTATCTAAATGCATCATATTAACACCCATGATGAGCACAAAATTGAAACAAATTGTGTTGAACAGTTCAAAAATTGAAAGGGGTATAAATCAATCACCAGTTAGCTCCATGTCTGATAGTTATATTAAATAAAATTGGAAATACCTATATAAATACAGATTTTTCTTCAAACGGGTATTTGATGGAAATTAAATCAAGCTACTAACTCCAGTCCTTGAGTACCCAGTTTCAGTTTTGTGATCTTGGTTTGCTTTGTTTCCTCCATTGCTCTTCACATAAAGTTGCTGCTGACTTGAAGATTTTTATTTTTTCTCGAAAACGGAGAAAGAAGAACCTGAGAAGTGTGAATTTAGGTAGACAACACTATCATGGTCACTCTCTTTGTTACCACATTCAAGTCTTTTGTGCCCGCTTCCTTTATCACTCCATTTTGGACTATTAATATATACTACTTATTAATATATACTACTATTAATATATACTACTTATTTGTGCCCTCTCTCTCTCTCTCTCTCTCTCTCCTCTCTATAATTTTGGAGTTTACGCACTTCTATAAATATGTGAATGCAAACATATTACTTTGGTATATTACTATATTTTTAAATTTAAATTGAGATATTTTCGTTTTAAAATTAATGTGATTCGCTTAAATTGTGTAATAAATATTATAATCAGACTATTTTAAGATAATTTATAATATTTATATATATGTATATATATATATTAATTTTATTGGAGTGTCTCATCAAAAAAAAAAAAGAATAAAGAGGACGATTATTGACTAAAATTAAATGAATTCATATTAATTTTTAACTTAAAAATATTTTAAATTAATTTTAAGAAGTCAAATTTTGTCTTATCTTTAATGTTTTGAAACATATGAGTATGTGTTTGTCATTTGTAATTTATTATTTAATAAATTTATATTTAAATTAATGTTTGGGAATGGACCTTCTCAAGTTCCATAGTGGACCACACTATGAAACGGTCACAGTCTTACTATTGTTTCAGCAATGAGCAGATTTTTTGTCTTCAAATTTTTTGTCTCTTTTATGTTCTTCTATTTAAATTTTGACATCTATCCTTTTATTTAATTTTAGAATTAATTAATGTTAAGTAAGAGATTAAATGTCAAAATTTAAATAAATAGACACAAGAAAACAGAAAAATTAAGGATAGGAGATCTGCGCTCTATTTCAGCATGCTTGTGTTAGGCTAGTGATAGACAATAAGTCGACTTGGTTTAATTTAATCTGAGCTTTGGATTTTGATCAAGTTGGATCGTTGAATTCGATCTGTCAGGCCAGGTCAAGCCAAAGCCGGTCTCATCAGACCCTCCTTTCTTTTTTATGATGTTAAATATTAAAAATATAAACTATAAATATAAACTAATAATTTTTTTAATGAAGACTAGAATATTTACAAGAAACTAAATTATTATTAATGTTTAACATTAAAAGTTAGTTTATTGATATATTAATTAATATTAATATTTAACATTAAAAGTAGTAACAAATATTAATTAAATTTTAATGTTAAATATTAGTATTTAGAAGAAACTAACTTATTATTAATATTTAATCAACTAACTTTTATATTAAATATTAAATAAACTAGCTAGTATATTAATTAAATATTTACAATAAATCAAGAATGATTAATTAAAATTTTAAACTTTATTCATGTATTAATTAAAACTAATGTATTATACCTTACAAATAAAAACTAATGGCTTGGGCCGCTTATTTTTTTGTGTAAATATTTTACGAGTGCACTAATAATGTAATTATTTTCTAAATGTTGTATACTTATGTAAAGGACCTTATTTTTTTTTTTCTTATTTGAATGGGATCAGGTCTACTCCTATCTAATTAATTAATGGATTAGTTTGAAGTTTGATTGGACTATAAACTCATGAAAGTGATCAAGTGGGGTAGTAATGTAGTATAGTGGGATGTGGGAAGGGTCAGGCTTAGGCCAGATTGACAGACCAGATTACAACCCAGATCAGGCCCTAGGCCGGACCAGGGTAAGCTTTTTGTCAGACCGGACTCTAAGTAAAACAAAGGAAACATCTTTATATCATACTACTATAATAGTGGATTCAATTTCATTTTGTAAATATACAAAAACTAGTACTCCCTCCACCGTCCCCAAAAATATGGCTTAAGAACAAATTTTACATAAATTATGATGGTCAAATAAGAGGAGATGGTATAAATTTATTGTATTAATATATGTGTTAATTACTTTAATTGGCCTTTGAGCTTATGGAGAGAGTAAATTATTTTGAGTTATTCATTTATGATATGATTGATTTAATGTCTGGGTAAAATATAATATGATCAATAATAAATTAATCAATATAAAATTTTATTCAATTGTTTTCTATTACAATTTTTTTTCCCACTCAAGTCATCAACTTCTAGCTTCATAGTCAAATTTGGCTAGCTGGTGTCAGAAATTTAAAAACATAATGAAAAGGTGACTGGCTAGTCCAACATCAAATCCATGAGGTATCCCACTTAATAAATGTATATTCCTTTATTCATCCAAATACCTTATATATTTTCACCATTTTAGTTACTTAAACACTAACTTTTCCAATTGCCATTGAAGAAATCCTTAGGTTCTTGAAGAAAAATGGAGCAGATTTCTCAAATCCAGGTCCCAAGATTAAAGTTGGGTAATCAAGGCTTGGAGGTAAAAGCTTTCATTGCAAAGCTTTTGAATTAGATGTTTATTCATAGTTTTTATAATATACAGTAGATTGTAACTTTTGAGGTACAAGTACCTTATAAAGAACAGTTTGAAATCTGTCAGTTTTATACTTTTATGCTTAGTTTTATGATGCAAAGTGTTTGATGAATTGTCAATGCAGTTCCTTGTAAGTAACTATAAAAAATGAAAGTTTAATAGTTTGATTTTTTTTTTTCAATAAGCATCTTAAAGAAGTTGTTATTGAATCATATAAATAATGATAAGTACTTTAATCTTGAAGCTCTGTGTAGTTTCATGGATCATTAATTAGTTGGCATGCAGCTTCATACATGAAGATCTTGATACTCACTTTAATTCCAATTACTGTGAAAAAAAGCGAGCTTATAAGGGTCTACTTTAATGTTTCTCTCATATATGAATTTTACATATTCCTATGGCATGGCTTGAAAAATTAGCCCATATGATACAGTGGATTGATATATTCTCCTCCAAATCTAGATTGAATAATGAGTCATCTCTTTCTTACACCCTAGTTGATAAATCAGAAATGTATTAGTTAACAATCTGTTCAGCACATGTTCCGAATATATTTTCTGTGCCATGGACAATAAATGTTCTTAAAAGGGACTAATGACTAGCTCAGCTATGTGATTATTGCATAAACTGAACTTCTTGCGGTTCCCCTGGGCATACTTATCTTGTAACATAAGTGCAGCTGAGGATTTGTGATGAATTGGGCGTTTTATATCTTGATTAAGAAAGATACAAAAGTAAAAAAAATATCTATCTTTCTTATTACTTCTGTAAACACAAAGGAAAATGAACTTAAATTTTGGAACAGAGGGATTTTTTTTTTTTGGCTGAGGTTTTTTATGAGCTTAATGATTTTGAGACAGAGAACTGGCCTATCTTGCATTGAGTTGGACAGGCTTAGCAGACTGCTAGACAATATTCACTTGTATGGAGGGTTGTATTGTAGTGTCTTATAGTAATTGCTTTCATCAAAAAACAACAGCTATCATAAAAAGTGTTTGGTTCTGTTGATCAGGTTTCTAGATTGGGCTTTGGATGTGCTGGACTTAGTGGAATTCTAAATACTCCTCTGTCACATGAAGCTGGATGTTCAATTATAAAGGAAGCTTTTGTTAAGGGTGTTACCTTCTTTGATACATCTGATGTTTATGGATATAAGCATGATAATGAAATCATGATTGGAAAGGTACAGTTTTTCTCATTTCAAAGTTCATATTTGATTTACCAAAGGCAAGGTTTGTGTAACAAGTTAAAGTACGCTTTTGACCAAATGCATTATGTTTGATTGATTGTTCACATACTCTCTCCCTCTATGTAGTAATATATAATTCCCGTTTGGCAGAGCGGTCTGGTGCACTTTTAAAGGGAAACAAACTGTGTTTGAGAGTGTTAGGTAACATAGGAACAATACTCTTTCAGTAGTACTGTTTTTGGTGAAAAACACTTTTGGAAGAATCTAAAAAATTTGGCGCTTTATACTCTGGTTTTGGACTTGAACTTAAAAACTGGCAAACAATTTCTACAAAGTGCTTTAAAATTATTTACCAAACAAAATTAGAATTTCATGTCAAGGACACTTTTTTGTGAATATCTACCAATGGAGACCTCAGTGCACCACTTAGCCAATCGAGCGCGTTGGAGATACAATCACTAGAAACTAATAATGACATAAAGCACAAGAAATATGGAAGTTGGTGTACAAAGTTTGATTTTATTTGCAAGGAAGGTTATCCTTAAAAGTGAATAGGTGATATACTTGAGACGGCATAACATGAAAGGTTTTCGAGAATACTTATCCTCCTCTTAGGAACTATGCACTGCCAGATTCTTTGCTCATAGATTATAGTTAAAGTCATGCTTTTTCTTTTATATTTTCAGGCATTGAAGCAGTTTCCTCGAGAACAAGTTCAGTTAGCAACAAAATTTGGCATTAATCCCAAACCTGATTGGAGTGAAGTCATTGTCAAGGGCAATCCTGAATATGTGCGGGAATGCTGTGAAGCAAGTCTCAAGCGACTTGATGTGGAGTACATTGATCTTTACTATCAACATCGTGTGGATACTTCAGTGCCGATAGAGGACACGGTAAGTTTTAGAGGAAAAACCTGTTTATTGCTGGCTACTAGATAAAATTTGATCATTATGAACAAATCCAAAATCTTTGATTCTTATATTTTTATATACAGATATGTATGTATTAAATTGCATCAAGATTTTGACCTGGTGTATTTGAATTGATTTTGGTAAGGAAGATGGGGGAGCTCAAGAAGCTAGTGGAGGAGGGAAAGATAAAATACATTGGCTTATCTGAAGCAAGTGTAGACACAATAAGGAGAGCACATGCAGTTCATCCTATCACAGCAGTGCAAATGGAGTATTCTCTGTGGACTCGTGAAATTGAAGAGGATATAGTTCCACTTTGTCGGTTAGTATTCCTAGCTCTTTTCCTGGTGTCATGCAACTGATCCAATCAGTTTTGTTGGTAAAACACTTTTATCCGGATGAATGTCTATCATTCTGTGGTCCTTTATTTATTCTATTTCTTTGCCACAGGGAGCTTGGAATCGGGATAGTGGCATATAGCCCTCTTGGCCACGGGTTCTTTGGTGGGAAAGCTGTTGTGGAGGATTTGCCTACTAATAGTGTAATAGTATGTGTACTTAATTTAGATGGAATACAAATAACTGTGCATATTTGTTCTTGATTGCACTACTTTGACATATACTTTTTGCATATATGATGTATTTTTGTTGGTATCAGTTAATAAGTATATGGTTCATATCTAGTATGTCAACTAATTCATCCTCTTTGCAGGAAACTAAAATTAAAATCACTATGAAATTGTTTTTCTATGCTCATTTGATTACATATTTTGGCCTCAGGCTAGGCATCCAAGGTTTATAGGGGAAAACTTAGAGAAGAACAAATTCTTGTATGATCGATTTGCCAACTTGGCTGCAAAGCATTCCTGCACTCCCCCTCAACTGGCTCTGGCATGGCTTCTCCATCAGGAAGATGGTGTGGTCCCAATACCAGGTATGTTAGGCACTTTTATGGTGACATCTCTAACCTTTTATGTATGAATCATTCCTCCGTGTGTCTGATCATTAATTTTTCATCAAGTCTATACTCGTGGACAAATTATTCATATAAATTTGTATGAATAGTGCAAGTATGTTTATTGTGACGCCCCCAAAATTAGGTATACGTCACCCATCTTGGGTTGCCACTTACATGGTATATAAATTCAAATACAACTTACTAATATAACTGCTGTATATAATACGACATAAATCATGAGTTTGAATACAAATATTATCTACTAGATATTATACAAACTCAAAAGGAGTCCTCATTACAACTATTATCACACTATTTCACGTAATAGTGAGAACTACTAATGCTATCCTACGGACCATTACTTCGCTCCCCGACTTCGTCCCAATATATGTTCTCATTTCAAGAAGAGAACGGTGAAAGAAAAGGTGAAGCTCAACTAGCCCAAGAAGAAATATTATGACTAAGATAATGCAGAATAAATTATCATTAGCCTTCAACAAATGTTAAACCGATAAAATACAATAGACAAACCGGTTTAATCTGCTAATTGAATAAGCAATCCATTAAAAGAGTCAAGTAGAGAATAAAGTCTACTATCTTTTAGGTTTTAAAAGGTTTTCATCAATTTTTATCGCTGAGACTCAGCTTAATAAATAAACCACCACATCTAATCATCTCTGTACCACGGTCAAGGATTTTCATCAAATTATCAATGGTCATGACTATACCGAATTACCCCTGGTCATAATCATACCAAAAACTTTCCATCACTGCATTACAGGCCACTGAGGACTTTTGTCACATCATTTATATCAAGTCATGATTATACCGAATGATCCCTGGTCATAATCATACTAAGTTCATCTACGACGTAAGCCAAAGATAACATAATATAACATGAGGATGATGACAATGACATAGTAATTCAATAAAACAAGTTCAAGAATTATTTAATCCATGAATTATTAACGTCCAAATTGTCAACATGATACTGTTTCGTAGAGTAAAATTCAAGAATGATCAGAAGAATATTTCCATGAAAAGATACTGGATGAAACGCAAATATCAAGGATATTCTACTAATTTCATGGAGTATAGAAGTCAAAGTTTTAACCAATTTGGGTATAATAAAGAATGGAATAACAAAAGAAATCACCACGCATGCGATTGCGAGCATGAAATGAGTTATTCCAATGAATAATAATAACGGAACCGGTCGGGTGAAATTCACACCTGCAAGCGAGGATGTTCCAACAGAATAATAAAGATGGAACCGGATCCGGTGTAAAACACATGATAGGATATTCCAACGAGAATGATAAAGAGCGGAACCGGTCAAGGTGTAAAACACACGACAGGATGTTCCAAATGTAATAATAAAAGAATGTCACCAAGTATAGAAATCACAGCGTATACACAAAGTTATTCCAATGCAGAATAATAAGCAATGGAATAACATAAGGATTTCACCAAGTATAGGGTATTGCTGCGTGATGAAAGTTATGTATAGGGTATGCCATTTTTTATGAGTTATTCCAATGTAATAATAATGAATGGAATAATGTAAGTTCTCTTCAAGAAGAAAGAATAACACCCTTACTAGTAAAAGAATGAATATAGAAGTAGTGAAGTAAGGAATACTCTTCTTCTTTCTATAATTTTCTCTATAGCTTTCTCTCTATAATTTCTCTCAGAGTTTCAAATGAATTGTAAGAAAATAATGAAGTAATGAAGCTTCTATTTATAGGAAAATGAAATGCATAGTAACTAATCCATGAACGGTCAGATTGATTTACTTTAATCTGACTATCCATATTTAAAGAAAAATCTTTTAAATAAAATATAATATATTTTATTTATATAAAAATATTTTACTATGCAAAACACTATGCAATACTACGCAAATCACTACGCAAAAAAACACTACGCAACACTATCATAATAAAATATAATATATTCTATTTATGTAATAACTTTAATAAAGTATTCTATTTTATATAAAAGATGTTTCATTTTATTACGTTAATAATATGAATAAAACAAAACGTCATTATCATTATAATAATTCATATTATTAATCGATAATAATGGAATCAAACTGAGTGACTTCTCACATAAAGATCAATAATCAATACCGTGTCTACATTACGCAACCCACACGACATCGCTTTTCTTTTACTACCGAAGTAGTTCAACAAGAAATCACGGTAAAACTTCCGCCATTATTTCAATAAAATATTTTTTGTCGTTTTTCAATCCGACAATAATTACATTGTAGGGTCCACCAATGATTTAGTTATTAATTTAATATTCCCTCGCTAAACCGAATATTCCCCACCAATTGAATATAATATAACCACTGCATCTTTTGCAAAATTTATAAATACTACCCACAACTATAATATTATCTTAAATTCACACCATAATATTAAAAAATTATTTCAACAAAATTTAAATCTTTATTGATAAAATCTGGGGTCTCACATTTATGCTTCCATATAATTTCTCTTTGCTATAATAATATATTGGCTCATACTTTTCCACAGAAAGTGAGATAACTAAATTAATTTTTATCTTAGCAACCGGAATAGTTGTAAAAAAAAAAAAAAAAAAAAGCTTTTTGTTTTAATAAACGACAGCACTCAACAAAGGTTTGAGTGCCTTTAGAGGCTGCCCTCCTAGTAGATTGAGTCATGCTGGTTCATGCTATAGTAGTGATAGTACATTAAAACCTTCTCTCTCTCCCTTCTTGTTAGGATTGAATCACACGCACACGACAGTAAAGAATCAACACAGAGATTTATGTGGTTCCCCAGTGCGGGTACATTCACGGGGAGCGGAGAGAGGGTATATATAACTACTACTTCTATCCCAATCCTAATTTTGCATTATAGCCTGAATACCCATAATGCTCTTGTAATATGGTACCGTACCGTCCACACTCCCTCAAACCTATGGTCGACACTGCCCTTTTTCAAGAACTTCTTAGTACCTCTCATACACATTATTGAGCCACAAGTTCCAACACTTGTCTTTAATAAACTACAACACTTGCTATTATAATCAATATCACATTCCTAGGTGACCGAAATATTATAATGGTGTTGAATATTATGTTTAAAAGTGGCGATTAATGTATGCTGTAGGATCTTACTGGTTCTAATTGTTACAGGGACAACTAAGATTAAGAACCTCGAAACCAACATTGGATCTCTTGCCGTGAAGCTTACAACAGAAGATGTGAAAGAAATCACCGATGCAATTCCCGCTGACGAAGTGAATGGAGACAGAGAGGTTGCTCTCCTTTCTGACTACTGTTATAAACTAGCCAATACCCCCGGAAGCAACCTGTAACTTCATAATTTGTGCATGTAAAACTTTGGAATAAATGAACACCAGCATTCAGTTCAGTTGAAATGCATAATAAAGATTGTAATGAGCTTTTTCATCTTTCGAGTTGGTGGCTAAAGAGTCATTGATGGGGGTTCTATCTTCACTATTTCTCCAGGACTAATCCCAAACCCGAATTACCGACTTTAGGATGGAACATCCATAAATTAATTTCAAGATACCTATTATTACTCTTTAATCTCTTTTTCTCTTCAAAACTTCCTTCTAAAGAATGAGACTATATTTTATTTTCGAGCTAAATTTTGCATTGCCTAAATACATACTCCCTCCGTTCTTTAAGTTAAAGCAAATAATTGTATAGCATTAAATATATTTATTACTTGAGTTAATATTGAAAACTAAGTAATTAATGCTTACTTGAAATTCTTAAATAAAAATATTTCTCTAAAACAAGTATAAAAATATTGAAAGTAAATAAAAATTCTAATTTCATACAATTAAATACGTGGACGTTTATTTTTCAATTTTTGAGTACAATGTTAGTGTTTTTTTAATAAATGTAGTTTAATTATTAGTCTTTTTCTAGTTCGATTCCTCGCGGTACTGTTAATTTGATTGATTATTACAAGCTTTGAACTTGAACAACGGAGTCTACATGGGGGTTTGGGGACGGTCCGGTGCACTAATGACCGGTACCGTCCGGTACCTTTGTTATTTTATTTTTCATTTTTATTTTTTTTAACCACAATTATGAGAATAATAAATAAAAAATAATAGAGCAAATTTGAATAAAAAACTGTAAAGGAAAGTATATTTTTGATTTAAAATACACTGTAAACAGTTTACAATGTATTTTCAATCAAAAATATACTTTCCTTTACAGTTTTTTGTTCAAACTTGCTCCATTATTTTTTATTTATTATTCTCATAATTATGGTAAAAAAAAAAAAAGTGCACCGGACGTACGGTCGTTAAGGTGCACCGGACACCCCCCCAATTTTCTACAATGGTCCTTGACTTGACTCCCTTGCGATAGTAAACGGAAGGATTAATAATCTTGAGGACTTAATCGAAAATAAACCAAAAGTCCAAGGCGATAAAATATTATTTAGCCTACTAATATGGATTTTCAGAAATTGACCTTTCTGAAACATCATCAATCGAATGGAGAGAAGACAGAGAATGAGGTGCTCGAAAGTGTACGGATTGCTAGGGCTTCTTCTCTTCAGCTTAATTCGCGATCTATCAGCGCTCTCGGTAACCGTAAACGACGTCGAATGCGTCTACGAGTACGTTCTCTACGAAGGTGACACGATTTCCGGCAACTTTGTCGTCGTTGATCACGATATCTTCTGGGGCTCCGATCACCCTGGCATCGACTTCATTGTAAGGCTATGTTCTATCTTACTTCTGATCTGTGCTTTATCGTTTAGAGTCAATCCTATTTGGATCCATGCGATTCGATTTTCACAAGTTATTTCTAATTCTTCGGTCTTATTTTTTGGTTTCAATTGTTGTGGATTGATTTTTTTTTGGATTTTAGAAATCATATTCATATTTAAATTGCTAGGGTTTTTGGTTTAAATTTGTGGCGATTGATAGGCTGAATTGACGAGTTTCTTATTTTTATGTTTTTTGAGCTGTTAAAATTTGTGTTTGTTCTGTAGGCATGATAATCTTTGAAAAGTTTGAATTTTTTTAATAATCCAAGGTTGCTATTGATTGAATATATTATCTGGATGTTTGATACAAACTACTGCAAAGATGGAAAACTGAAACTTTTTCCTGCTCTTTTTGTTTTTTTGCAAGTCTAGTTTGAACCTCAGTCTATTATATGGAATTTTTATACTCCGCTCAAAAATTATCCATGTTGAGTTCAAGTATAGCTTTCTTGTTCCGAAACTAGACTAAAAACTTTAAGTGACAATGTTTTGGGGCACCAGAAAAGAGAAGGGGCCAATTAAATTGGGGAGCTGGGACATAGGGAGTATATGTGTGTGTTAATAACACCATTAATTATCTTATTTATGTAATAGTGTGCAAGTGTTTTTCACTTACCCCCCTTTGGACCATCTAGGAGCTTGAGTTTCACCACATATACTCCTGCTCTTGGCCTCTTTCCTTGTGCTTCTTTAGCCCGGATAGTAATACTTCCTAGGACCCTATCTCTAGAAGGACAACGTCTGTTTTATATGGAGACTAGTCCTTGCCTTTTCCTATTAACCATCTCAAACTCATTTCTTCCTGTAACATTAATACATGATACATATCCAAACTGTTTTCTTATTTAGCAATTTATTATTAACATATGTGCCAATCTCCAAAATAAAAGTTCTAGTTCAAATACTACGGCACCACGCTTCCTGTACTTCTATAGATTAAAATTTCCTTGTTGAGGAACCTTCTGAAGACATAGAATGGCTGGTATGTTGTTATTTGACTGATCCATAAGTGGAACCTTTTTGCTCACCATTTCAAGCGCCTGGAAGTTTGAGATGAAGCTTCAGATAGCTAAATGGATAGCTATGTCATACCATCACTCTAATATTTGAAACTAACATCCCTAGTTTCTTGTAGCTGCCTGAGGCAATAGTCACCAAGTTTTATTAGTATCATTGGCACAAAATCAGTTTGACTGGATAACCTTTGAGAGAACTTCAAGTGATGCATGAAGGTATTGTGTTAATTTAAATTTATGGAATTTATAATTTTCAGATTTTTAGTAGTTGGAAATATTTTATGTGATTCTAGGAATTAGTTTATCAATTCAGAAAATTAGGCTTTATTTTAGAGATTTTAAATTAGTATCAATTAGGAAGATCTTTGGCATAATATTAGGGATTTAAATTATGTATTTAATTTTTCATTTGACTTTCCTTTTGAGTTGAATTAGCCCTTCTTATAAAGTCCTGCACTATTACATTGTAAGTAAACTTTTGATGAATAAAAGTTATCTTTGGGTTATTTCCCTCTCTCTAGTGGATTCCAGGCTATTTTTCCTTGTTTATTCAAGGGCTCATAGTGGATTCTTGGGTTGTTTATCTAGGTTCATTACTAGAACAATATCTAGTATTTTTTCATTACCTCTGTTCGGCGTCATCGAGAAATCAAAATGATGATTTATTGTGGAAATAATGTCAAGCTTTATGTTATTTCTTGGACTATAAAAATTGATGCCTTAAAATGAAGTGCTTCGAAATTAGGATATGTCATTCACGATATTATAATTACCAAAACACACTAACAAAGTTTTTTTCAAAGTGGAGTGAATCAGTGATTATTATGGGTTACACTTGTAGAAATGCAAGTGATTTGTCTGAGCTAGTAATTGGATTTGTCGTGATCAGATTCCAGAAGATTGTGCCTAGCAAGAATAATTTAAAATTAAGTCCCTTTATTATTTACCTAAAGAATCACTACTGAAATCTATTACTAATTTAGGATTAGACAAAATATGAACATGGAAAATTCCCAGATAAGAGAAAAACTTGACAATGGCATCATTTTGTGAGAAAAAAATTTTGACCTATGGAGATGAAAACCTACATTTGCATTTTTGTGTAAACCGCAATCAGTTGCGTCATAGGATTCCTTGCAAATTTTCAAACGGTTTTAGTCCATGTCTATTGAAGTTTGAAGACTAGTTACTGCATTAATGTATTGGGAACATACACACCTGATAAGAAGTTGGAACTTCTAACGTCTTCATACCAAGCATACTTGAGTGGTCTGTTGTATCCAAATGTTTTTTCGTTGTATAGTTCACAAGAAACAACATTGTCGGGTAAAACTGTCTTCAGCAGCTTAGCTTACAATTTATTCAGATTCGCCATGTGTGTATTTTAATTCCTACAATCTATGCAGGTTACATCTCCTGGAGGTAATACGGTTCACACATTGAAGGGTACATCTGGAGACAAATTCGAGTTTAAGGCCCCACGCAGTGGAATGTACAAATTCTGTTTTCACAATCCTTACGCGACTCCTGAGACCGTCTCTTTCTACATACATGTTGGCCATATTCCAAACGAGCATGACCTCGCCAAAGATGGTTTGTGCTTATATAAATGCATTTCTTAGGTTCCTGTTTCTTGATATCTAATGTTGGCCTCTGCTACAAATAGCTATTAAGCAATGAAATTCTGTTTTTAAGTTGAATATATTTGGTTAATTAGATTAACGGACTTGAGAATTGAGGCAAGCAATATACATAAATAATCTAATTTCATTATACTTTTCCCCTTATCTGTGTTTTACCGCAGAACATTTGGATCCTATAAATGTGAAAATTGCTGAGTTGAGGGAGGCGTTGGAATCAGTTACCGCAGAGCAGAAGTACTTGAAAGCACGTGATGCTCGTCATCGACATAGTAAGCCAATTTCTTTTGACTTTTATATGAATGAAATTGGTGATTAAGAATTGAAGCAGATATAAATTTTGCACATGTTTTCTAATTTATATCTGCCTCGTGATAAGCTGTAAACTTGATTGTTACAATTTTGTTGCCA
This sequence comes from Panax quinquefolius, assembly GCA_020205615.1. Lineage (NCBI taxonomy): Eukaryota > Viridiplantae > Streptophyta > Magnoliopsida > Apiales > Araliaceae > Panax > Panax quinquefolius. Next base: position 26,321,901 of record CM035173.1, read on the forward strand.
CAACCTTTTAAGTCAGATATGGAAATTCCCACTATTTAAATGATTATGTGTGTCGTGTTGCTGTACTGAAGGAACATCCAACTTTATGCTTGGACCTGCTTAGAGAAATTCTTTAAATACTATGAAAAAATATAGTGATCATATAAGTGCTTTTTGTGATAAATACACTGCTGACTAGTCATGACATGTGATCAAAACTTGAAAAGTTTCAATATTAAATTTATCTGCTTTTAATTTTCTGTTTTTTCTTATTATTTGTTTTTTTGTCAAAAAAGTACCATAAATACTACATAGATTTTTAAATATAACTATAATTGTCCACAGCGACGTCTCTTTTGAAAGTTATGTAGACTAATACTTTGGACAAAATTATCTATCAACAAACTTATACTGAAAAATAAAACCATTTTTGCACAGCAGCACGGAATTAATTTTGATTGCAGGTAACATGCTCCATCTGTGATCAGTTGAAAATTTTGTTGTTTCTTGAATGGTATACATGATATTCTTATTGACTTCTCTTTTATGTGCGTTTGCTTTTCTATAGGTGCTTGTAGTTGGTATATTTGTTTGCAATTTTTGCGTTGGGTTACTCTAACCAGCTAATATAAATGAAAAGGGAAATATTACATAGCAATAGAAAGAAGGGGAGCACTATTTTCACGTGTTTTTGATATTTCCACACTTTCTCACGTGAAGGTAGGACCCACTATATGCTCGTGTAGGACCATGTGGAAATATCAAAAATACATGTGGAAATATCTGTTCCTTAGAAAGAAAAGTGCTTCAGGAAGTGCATAAACTGTATCATTTGCCATTTGCCAACAGTGTCATCTGGTGGATATTTAGATATTTTTGTTGATGCTGGAAAATTTTCTATTCCAAGTATCACAGACATGACCACATTTTTTTGATAGGTTGAATTTAACCACATTTCCCGTCTGTTTTTTTGTCTTGTCTTTGTTTTTTCTTTCACGAGTAACTATTGTCTGCTGCTGCGGGGGTGCTAAAAAATCTGTTTTTATGCAAGTCTATGATGACTATTATTTGAATGATATTCTAGTAGTTTACTTATTCACAATGTCTATTTTTGCTGTAGCTAATGAGAGCACAAGGAAGCGAGTTATATTTTACACAGTTGGAGAGTACATTTTACTGGCTCTTGCAAGTGCACTTCAAGTTGTGTATATACGACGCCTGTTCAGTAAGACAGTTGCATACAACCGTGTATGACATGCATTAGAGCCATTCGGCTAGTGTTATTTTCACCATACGAAATGTGCTGGGGTGTTGGTAGAGCCTGACAGATAAATTAAGTCAAATCTTTTTTGTGTATCAATCATCAAACTGATATGTGGCCTCATACTATTTATTCCTTTCCTTTTCATTTGTAGCAAAGTTTCAATAGATAATGGATTTAATTTACATCAGTTGTTGTCTTGTAGATTGGATGATCTGATAATTTGATTATGATTATAGACAGAAGCAGAATGATTTAAGTTATTGAATTTTTTTTGCAGTAATTATCACTTTTAACTCTTAAGCTGTTGTTACTGTGAAAGAATGGCCTTCTACTGCCAAACCAAAATGCTGGCTGGGGAACTTTGCTTATGTTTTGCACAATTTACTGTAGTTTCTGCAATAGAAATTTCCTTGACTTGGGCCTTGTGAAATTTAAGTTATTCTTGTTTGGTTGAAGTAGCATTGTTTGGGCGTAGCAGGAGGGTTTTTACAGTATGTTAAAAGGAAGGAAAGAAACATACATAATTATAGTAAAGGATAATTATGCACCTAATATTAAAGCCATTCTTAGAATTTGACGGCTTGATCTTTAGTGGTATTTTTGGAGCATTATTTGTGAGTTAGAGCATCTCTATCAGATTACTTTAGGATATTCAAACAGGTGAGCCTAAAAATATTTATTTTGCTTGATGAGTTTGATGTACAGTTCATTTTAAAATTTAATATTATTTCTTTTTATTTATTTATTTCAAATGTTATTTAATTGAATTAATTTTTTTTTTATTACTACTGTTAGAGTAGGGGTAATGTAATTTTTATTCAAATTAATTAATAAAGTACATTAATGATAACTTTAATTATAAATATAGATAATTTTATTATTTTATTCTCTTTTTTAATGTGTAAAAAGTCGATTATAGTTAACTTTTTATTCGGAGACGGAAAAAGTATTTTAAAAGTGTTTAACAAAGCCTAATTAAAGAAATTAAATTTTAAAAGGAACTCGTGAAATAATATTTTACATGTTTTAATTATTTTATATTAATACTAATAAATTTGAGATTTATTTTTTAAAACAAAATAATAAAAGGTGGAAATATTATTTTTTGTACCTAGAAGGCTAGAACACTAGGCTGTTCCAGAGAATTTCGATGCAAATAGATGCGATGCAGACACGTTCGCAATCCAAATTAATCCAAAACGTTCGCTATTTGTCACATCATATATGCTTTTTTGGACATGTTCCAGACCTTTTGATCTAAAACATGCTTGAACCTTAAGTTACAAAAACACCCTTTAAAGATAATTTATATAATTTGGTTACAATCTAATCCAACCGTCAACTTAAGCATCTACGGCCGATGGACTATCCCTTAAATTATATTTAATCTATATGACATTAGCAGATGTTATTTAGTCTTCGATTATTTTAACACATAAATTATCTTGTAGACTATAATATAAAAAAATTAAAATAATTAATAAATTCAAAAAAAAAAATCAATATATTAGAGTTATCAATATATTGAAATTCAAAAAAAAACTCCAATATATTTCATCTAAAAAATAAATTAGAGAAATATTATCAATAAAAAATAAAAATCAAATATAATAAAAATACAAATTATTATTAACAAATATCGTTGCCCCTTCATCTTCTTCTTTGGTATTTCCTTGGCCTTCATCTCCTTCTTCAAAGAGCCTTCATCTCCTTTTCTCTCTTTTTTTCAATCATCACTCCCATTAAAATATATTTAAAATTATAGTCCATCAAATTTTGTTCCTTAATTTGGTCTATTGAACTCATTGAAAAAATTATTTAATCCATCTGCTAAAACAAAATCTATATTCTAAACTAAATATAGTCTATGATTTGTCGAACTCCATCTTCCTGGATTGCTCTTAGTGACTGATTAAAATTCGAAATTATCATCTGATTTTTCGTTGTAAAATTCATTTACACTTGAATTAATTAATTTAATATTTATTGGATCAAATTGTGTTTGTTTGTAATATATAACCATAGAACTCTTCTCGACGATATAAAAAATTAGATATTAGTGTTGTATAGTTTTATTTATTTATATTTTTATTCTTTATTAAAGATAGAAATATAAATAGATAAAATTATAAAGTTTTTATTTTGAATTTTCATGTCAAATTATCATTTTCGCAAATAATTTTTGTATAGAGATATCCACACCTTACACTAACTAAGGATCCAGTTAGCATGAAGTTTATTTTTTTAGTGAGGTTGGCCAATCAATTATGCAGTAGAACGCTGGCACAGATGTAGCCTCGCCTTACGTGTCAAAGATTTTATTAATTAATTGACCAATTTATTCAAAAATAAACTTCATGCTAACCATTTTCATAATAATTAGTGTTGGCCAATAAGTTGATGAGTCAATGACACGTTATATATCATCAAAGTGCTGAATTTAATTACTTTTACTATTAAAGAACACACACACACACACACACACATATATATATATATATATATATATTCTTTTTTAAACCTTCATAAATTGATAATAGATTGCATGTTCCGATGATGCTCGTATATTTTCTTTTTGCACAACCCTTAAAAACAATATCCTTTCATTTCAACATTACTTTTCCAAATCAAAATCTCAAAATTTAATTGTAAAATGTGTTTTTTTTTGATGATACAATACAAAAAACAAAGATATACTAGTAGTAAAATATATTTATCAACTAATCTTTTAAAAATTTATAATGTCCGTACCATTGGTACGGATTCATGTATAAATAGTTTTTCAATAATTATTTGAGTATAAATTCAATATACGATAAATATATTTTTAATTAAATTTCTCTTTAATATAGTTAATTTAAGAATACCATGCTCATTTTATTTTCTTATACTCAACTCTATTTTCACTTCACATAAATTTGCAATAAAGGAAGAACCGTTATTTATCCTTAAAATTTTATTATTTCTCTTTAATATGGTTTTGTGATTCTTTGGATCAACAGAAAGGGAAGCAAAATGCTAGCGGTGTTAGATAAATCGGTAGCAAAGAGCCCCGGGGCTCTGAATAACCGAAACTCGGACTCGGTGAGTTCACTCAAAGATGGGTTTCTCACTCAGCACTTTTCCTCCCAACACGTTGATTCCCTCACCATCAACCTTGGCGTTCCCGGTTTTTTGGCCTACTCCAATGATAAACGGAACCCTTTTCGTATTTTCTGTTAACATTCTTCATTATTCCTGAATCTCTGTTTTTTCTTGGTATTATGCTTGATCTGATCTTGTTTTAATTTTTTCTGTTATTTAGTCTGGTAGCTTCATTAATACATGATCTTTAGATTTTTTGGAACTTGTTTGGATAATATCTTTGTTTAAGTTTTGTTGGATTATTTTGATTTCCTTCTGTTGTTATTGTTTATTGCTTTGTACTAGCCATTTTCAGAATGGTTTCTTATTAATATTATTATTTTGTAAAATCCTTCCATGGTCTATTATATATGAATAATACTAGAGATACAAACTATTCTACAAACATTTTATAAACTGTTGATGCGGCATACTCCATTTCAGCATATTGTGTGGGGCCGAAAACTACATTGAAATAATTTGTTGATCAATATGCTGAGGTGGAATATACTACATCAGGAGTTTATAAAATATTTGTAAAATAGTTTGTGTTTGTAGCATTAATCATTATATATATATATGGGAAATGATCCATAGCATGTATTTGCTATGGATAAAAATTGGACAAATAGCATCTCTACCACACATTACATAAATTAACGGCGGAGATTAAAAATAAAAATTCGCCGTCCACTAGTTCAACTAGCGGACGCTTAAAAATAATTTTTGTCTTTAACCCCAAGTCAGTAAACGCATTGTATTTTCCCTCCATCCGCTAGTTAAACTAGCGGAACTATTATTCATTTGAAATGGATAGTCTGGGATGTAGTAATGCAAGTATTAATAGCCTTTTCTTTTCACAGAGAAGCCCTACAAATTTTTCTGGTGTGCTCCTCATTTATCAAAAAGGCTATTGCCTGCTGAGTTGATTTTAAACTTCCTTGTGCTGGACAGACTTGAACTTTAGATGAAAATTCTTACTAGTTAGTTATATCTGAATTAGGTGGTTTGCACTCCGATTAACAAGGAAACTTGATTTGTACTCGTGCTATAATATACCCTATGCCATGTGTTTCTTTTTCGTTGTTGATCTTTCTAGAATGAGTTACCATCTAACTGAAACATCTGTTCCCTGGTTGTTTCCTCGAGCATTCTCACCTGATGCCGAGGTCATAAAGGAGGTCAGTTCTGTTTTTTTTTTTTTGTTTCTTTTTCCTTCATTTACCTTTTCCTTTCTTTTCATGAGATTTTTTATCTGTTTAATCTATCAAGTTAGCAGCAATTATATCGCTTCATTTGTTGTTCTGATCAATGTTATGGTATGATAAATGAGGAGCACACCAGAAAAATTTGTAGGGCTTCTCTGTGAAAAGAAAAAGCTATTAATACTTGCAGTGTGCAACTATTACTACATAAAAAACCAGTGTTCTAAATATCCCCGCCTAGGTCCGCCTAGGCCCCCGTCTAGGCGATAGGCCCCCCTTGGCGCCCCGCCTAGGTGCTAGGCCCCTTGACACCTCACCTAGGCCTAAGATGGCAAAAAAATCCCTCTAGGAAATTAGGCAGGGTCTAGGCGGAGAGTTTTTTTATTTTATTTTAATAACTACCCAAATCAGATCTTGATATATATATTTTTTTAATGATTTACCATATTCATAATACATATTGTAAGATATCAAATCACAACAAGAAGTGAACAATATCAAGTCAAAATGGATAATTTTATTATAGTTGTAATTTTTTGAACTTGTACCAACTTTAAATTATATAAATGAAGATACATTTATAAAATTTAGTTTAATTCAATATAATTCTTAAATTTATGTTTCGTTGTTTCGTTTATTTTAATATGAATTAAATTCTTGAAATTTTAAATTTTATTATTTAATAGCTATTTTTTGTTTATGAATAAAACTAATACGTTAAAAATATGTTTGAACATTGAACAATTGCAATTTTATTATTTAATAGCTATCTTGTTTATGAATAAAACTAATATCGTTAAAAATATGTTTGAACTTTGAACAATTGCATGTTTATGTTTGAACTTTGACATTAACAATATGGATATGTGTTTGAACTTTAAGCAAAGGCCTTTATTATCTTTATTATAAGTTGTTTTGCTTTTTATATTATTGTTTTGTTTGGATAAATGTAAGATAAAATATTAAAATTGGCTTAAAATAAAAAAATCCCGCTTAAAGGCCCCTAAGCGCTAGCTCCCAGCCGCCGCCTCCCGCCTCCTTTAAGCGCATTTTAGAACATTGTAAAAGACTATTAATACTTGCAGATAATAATAGTTCCGCTAGTTTAACTAGCGGATGGAGTGACGACGAATTTTCATTTTTATGTAATGTGTGGTGGAGATGCTATTTGCTCAATTTTTATCCATAACAAATATATGCTATGGATCATTTTCCTTTATATATATATATATATATATATATATATATATGGGATCATACATAGCAACATTGTACCTTACAACATATATCGTCCAATCGCATATGTGATGATAAAAATAATCCTCGTCCCCACTTTAATATGCGGAAGTCCGCAGAACTAAAATGCGGATTGCAAAAGTTACCAAAATGCCTTCCAGGCTCCGTAGTTTAGTAATTATCCTTACTAGCACCGGCCCTGGGCTAAATCCCAAGGTGCCTGGGTTTTAGGCCCACTTAAATTGATAAATTTTTAGGCCCTCAAGAAATATTTGTGTTATGTATATATATACCCAAACAAAAGAGACCAACCTACGTTAAAGGATCACAAAAAATTTACTCATCAGTCCCATAAAGGGATTTCGATCACTTTGTGACTTGTATCATTTTTATCTTATTTATCCGAACACTTCTCACGGGTCCAATAGTATTTTTTTTAATTCATCTTAGCTCACCACAGGCTCACCCAAGAGGTCACGACTTGAAGGTACTTGGGTGTTACAGATTATGCTTGTTAGCACTTTTTGTTTCCTATGTTGAAAAAGTTATGTAACATATTTCTGATTGGCCTTTAAACACATAAAATGCAATGCATTGCTTCAGTTCATACCGGCTGACTATTCAATTTTCAGTTCTGTAGTTAAGATTTACAAGCTTGCAAAAAGTTTGCAAGAAGAAGGAAAATAAAAAAGAAAGAATTACATGTTGAGTTGTTTTTTTTCCGGTAATCAATGTTCATGTTGTCCGAAACTAACAATTTTCATTTTTTTTCGGTTAGATTGTTTGCTGTTGTGGACGATATATTCTGCTTGTTTCAAGGCCACATTGAGAATGTTGCACATCTTAAGCAACAGTATGGTTTGAGCAAGACTGCAAATGAAGTAATCAATTTTATAGAGGCTTATCGAACTTTGAGGGATAGAGGTCCTTATCCTGCTGATCAGGTTTTGAGAGATTTCCATGGGAAATTTGCATTCATTCTCTATGATAGCTCTTCAAAAAGTACATTCATTGCTGCTGTAAGTCATCATCGCATGCCTTAAGTTATAATCCAATTTTTTAGTCCCATTGATCTTTTTCTTTGCTATTCACTATTGTCGTAACAAGCTTGAATTTAGCTTATGTTTACTCTCATGTAATGTAGGATGCTGATGGGAGTGTGCCCTTCTTCTGGGGAACTGATTCTGAAGGCCATCTTGTTCTATCAGATGATGCAGATATTGTTAGCAAGTGCTGAAAGAAATCCTTTGCACCATTTCCAAAAGGTATTATATGCAAACCTATTAATCTTTTGTTTCCATGAATGTGAATATATGTATGGTTCAAGAACTATTCTTCTTGTTTCTGTCTCTTCTTTTTGGTTCTTTAAACACATTGGCTTTCAAACATATAATTTGAGTTGTGTGATTTAACCATGGTCAAGTGCGAACTAATAAATGACAGTCAGGATAGCGGTAGGAATATCTTTATGTATCTTATTTCGAAAAAGACAAAAAAGAAGAAGAGGATAATTGCATATGTTTTTAATAACATAGTGAATTTTTTGCTTGTTCCCATTTTCATTGTTTGTATAAATAATTGGTCCTCATTTCTTGCCGAGATATTTGTATATAAGTACTACATAAAGGTCTAAATAAGATAGTAATTTTAATTTTCCATAGGATGCTTCTTTACATCATCTGGAGGCTTGGGAGTTTTGAGCACCCTCTGAATGAATTGAAGCCGGTGCCAAGGGTGGACAGCTCAGGGGAGGTGTGTGGTGCAAACTTTAAAGTGGATGCAGAGTCACGAAAGGAAACTGGCATGCCAAGAGTCGGAAGTGCTGGTAACTGGTCCCAAGACTACTAATTACATGTCCATTCCTTTGTGGCAAGGCCTAGGTTATTAGTGTCCCTTCCATTAGTCTTCCTATCTAGTTTTTCATGCTCACATCTTCATCACCGCAACTTTTATAATGTTATTATCACATGAGTAACCTTAGACCTTTGGGTCGGCCATGAAGTCTTATTTCAATGCGGTCCTGGTACATTAAAGTTTAAGACCTGTGAAATAATAGTCCGATTACTTTTAAGAAAAGCTTGTTGATAGAATGGAATTGCGTGTTTGAAGTCTCCGTCTTATATATATTCATCTTACAAGCATTTTGATTCAGTAGTCTCCATCTTATATTTATTCATCTCACATGCATTTTTGATTCAGTTTCTTTGTCATATTAAATGGATTGAAAACTTTGTAAGTGTGTTTTAAAGGGAAAAGTGGTGATGAATGGCATTAGTCACTTTGTGTTATTTTCAAACAGGTGAATGATGAGTGCTTACGGTAATGATACACCATTGCGTGCGACAACTGATGCTAATGTTTTAGAACTTGCTCCCTCTTTTTACATAAACAGTCTCATTTGCCAAATAAATTTATTCGTCTCATTTTATTAATAGAAATGACACAATTTTCTTAAATTTCTCGTTATAATTTCAGCATACTACTAAACTAACAACATATTATTTTAGTGCTAAATGAATATTTATAAATTTTGTAAATGGAATTTTTGGTGAAACGCAGTACTAAAGAAGGTATTATATACTTTGCAACATAAAAACACAGTTTATACATCCATAAGCTGCAAAAAAAATTTATGAGTATGAGGCAGTACTCATTGCCTAAGGTACTAAAAATACCCTCTCTCTGTTTGTTGTTAGAGCTGAGAAGAAAATGCCGGTAAACTTCAGTCCTTTGCATCAGCAATTCCACCTGCTGTGATCTGGAATACGTAGTTTTGTCAAGAATAACTTGTCAAAATTGGAAAAGTAGAATTGTAGCAGTAACTGAAAGTGGAGTTACTTGATTCATAATACAGGTTCAATGTAGATTATTAGGGAATAGAATATACGACCACGATCAATGCCAGATAGAGACACTTCGGACTTAAATCTGAAAAATATACTAATGGAGTGATGGAACTATATATATGATTAATATTTAATAAGTATTGACCAAGTAGAATAATTAGGGAAGGATATTGCTTCAGCTTCAGGGAGGTTTGGTGCATCAAACACCTTGCAGACACGCTGTTCACCCTTGCCCTTCCTGAACATCAACCGTATTGTGGCTGCATGAGCAAGCACATGTCCTCCTGCTGGCTTCTTTGGATCTGATATGAACACCCCTCCACCTGGATCCGCTATTACTGCAATTACCAAATTCATAAAGATGGATTAGCAGAGAGAATCTAAGATGACATTTACATGGATTATAGTTACTATCCCCTCTCCCTCTCCTTCTCCTGTGTGTTCGTGTCTATGTTTTGTTTGAAGAAGTGTATGCAAATAATCAAAGTGCAAATGAGAGTTGTTAAATTTAGTTAATGTACCTTGGTTGGTCATGTAGACTGCTACATTGAATTCCTCGGCTATTTTGATTAAGCGGGATAGCATCTGAGCAAGCTTTTGCTGCAGAGGGGAAATAGTAGTCACTGAAGAGAATCAACAAACAAAAAGACAAGGATAAGATATTGTCATTTATTTCCAGACACTTTAAGACTGGTCAACCTGGCGCTCTGCAAGTTCTCCTCTCCCTGTAAAATCCACCCGGAAGAGAGCAATAACGGAATCAACAATCTGAAAAGTATCAGTCCAGACAAAGATCAGCCAAAGGAATTATAATAATTATAATAATTTTATTAGTTAAGTTAATATAAAGCTGCTAGTAGAGACTCACTAGAAGTCTGAAAGGCTCTTCAGACATCTTGGCTGCTAGACCAAGAAGCAGGTTGTACTGATGCTCATATGTGTACGCACGTGCATAAATGATCTTTCATAATGGTAGAATAGAAACAGTCAGTTCATCCACTTGCTAAACTAGTTCAATCAATGGTAAATAACAAAGATGGCTCAAGAAGGACAACAAGGATTAAGGAAGATGTTTACGTTGTCAAGGACAGCTCCTGCATCCATGCCAAACCTTTCAGCAATTGGCACAATACGATCTGGTCGGCTGAAAGTGAATTTAGTTAAGTAGAAAACAAAGAGAGTGAAGTGTGCATTTTCTAAATTTGTTTCATAAAAGAGACTTGCAGATATGCTACTTGAAGTATTAATAAGAGGGGAGACCAAACAGCAAGGATACAAAGTTCCTTCAGTATCAATGTAAGCAACCTTTCCATTCCCTCCTTTCATATTAGTGGGAAGCTGTGCAAAAGAAAGTTATTACCCCAAGTCAATCAAGGGTCAGCAACACAAATCTTAATGAGATGCGTGGAACTCTGAGAAAGCAAATTGTGGAAGCAATTTCCTCTAAATTCATTTGGAGAACCAGAGTAAAGTGACATTTAAGTATTATCATTTTATGGTTAAAGTTTTGAATATTCAAATTAGTAGTTTATTCCATGAATTGCATATACCATACTCCACTAATAACTTGAAATCAGATCATGCCCAGGCAATGAGCTAAGCCTCATTCAAAAATTATGCAGTCCCAGTTACCAAGTGCCAGTTACTAAGATTAGAAAGTAACCTGTGTTGAAACGCAGAGGGTATGAGCAAGCTGTGTCTTTCCAGATCTGAATTGCAAGTTGATAAAAGTATAGATTAGATCAGAAAGTTGATTAAAAAGCAATCTCTCTCCAAATTGTTTTACAATATTTGAACATATGATGAACGATAATGTGGTTCTCACCTGAATTCTCCAAAAGCTTCTGTAATCGAGTTAGTTTCTATCCCACCTTTACAATACAAACACAACAGGTGGTTAAACATCTATGTCAGTTCTCAAACATCAATTAAATAAATCAACCATTAGGCATAATAATCCCAACTTCCCAAGACTGCAATAATTACCGCCTAAGAGTTCATCTAGAGCCTGGCTTCCAGTTGTTATGCGAATCACTGACTTTCTCTACACAGCATTGTATAATTAGACATCACAGAGAATTCAACAAACTGAGTGCTAATATAAAAGTAACCAACATACACCAATATCATAACCTCAGGCTTTTCTGCAAAAATTAATTCAAACAAAGAGCCGAATCTAATGGCCAATATTATCTATCTTTGGCACTATATAGACATTTAAAAAGTAAGAAGGTTAGGTTCGTACTTTGATCAGAGCATCGCTTCCAGTGATGTATCCAAAATTCTGAGGAAATTTGCAAAGCCAAAAAAAGAGGGAAAAAACAAATAAAGTCAGGTAGTAATTAGAATGTGTAATGCAAGGGGGTCCAAATGGTATGTGCATTTGGGACTTCAAATTTGGAATCCCATTTAGACCCCTATCATTACTCAAATCAGAATTTGTGGAAAACATTAATTTGATCTGAAGATTAGCATATTGACTACTGGAAATTCAAATCTCTAACCACTATCTTCTCGGCAGCTTCACAAATTTTGTCAACTTTTGCCTCAGATAATCCTTTGATCCCCGTCAAGTTCTAGAAAGTCAAAATAAATTTAATTAGAAACAGGCTAGAAACTCAAATTACTCAAAGTTCCGCATGACAATTGCCTTTTCACCTTTTTTGTATGCATCATTAAGCCATTGCAGGTGTATATCCCTGCATCTTGAAGCTTCTTCACATCACCAGCATTGATTCCATGATTAGTCACTCCAAACGCAAAAAACACCAATAGACATACAGTTAATAACAACTTTCAACAATGAAATCAACGAACAACTACAAGAACGAAAACACAAAATTAACTAACAATCTAGAAATTTGATTCCTAGTAAACAGAGCCTTGATCACAAATATCTTTACCAGTGATATATCAATGTCAAATCACTTCTAATAAACAAACTGAATTTAAAAGGAAACGAAACTTTAATTCAAATATAGTTGATTAAAAAAACAAAAAAAAAAAGTAGAAGAGGAAAGAAATAGAGCAAACTAGATCCATAATCATGAGAGAAAAAAGTTCAAACGAAACAGAACATAGATTCTTGTACTTTTTAACTTCACGAATTAGCAAAAACAAGGATTTATCAGCATATAAAAAATAACAGAGTTTAAGAACAAATCTCATATTATAGCAAATCAAGTTCATTGCACTTTGAAGAAACAGAATTTCGATCAATAAACACAGTAAAACAAACACTCAATGAAATGAGATATAACTCAACACGTTTTAATGGAAAACTATCAATAATCAGCAAAAAAGTTGAAAATAAACAGAGTTTGGAGCTCGATTCTCATGCACAGCACACCAAATCCGTTGCACTTTTGAATAAATTGTATTTCGATCGACAAACAAAATCAGTTCAACATCGATCGATATAAAGCCTAAAATTCAATATGATCGATCTTCGTGCTTGAAATATTTTAGCACGTGCGAAAACATATAGTAAGGAGTATATGATTAAGCATAATGAATTCGAACAGAAACAAAAAATAATTAGATGACAGTGAATAGTTAGTTACATTTATCGATCATTTCAAACAAGTCTTCTTCATCTTCGATCTCTTCTCTTTCCACGAGCTGTAACTGGCTCTGTTCTTCGGATCTGAACTCCATTCCATACAGTAGATGAACAAATCGTTAGGTATATTTTCTACTACAAGTAAGTGATTCGATGTAAATGAAACGATGAGGTGAATTACGAATCGGAACTTACTTGAATGCTTGCATTTTAGATATAGCTGTTGAGAGAAATAGTTTGAGAGGGAAACAGAGTGGTTTGTTTTTGTGGTTTGAATTCTGAAAAAGAAAAGAAAAAAGAGTATTTATATCCGACGGAACTGAAGACTTTTATCAACTTGACTTAAATCGTTCACAAGATACTTTTTCTATATGTATATATTTTGTGTACGCGATGCTATATAATTGTACTCCATCCCTCTCCCACCATAATGTATGATACTACTTGTGTCACGTAAGTCCGGTAATACATTAGGATTTATTTTAAATTTTAAATGGTTTAGATAATTTATTAGGATGAGTAAAAAATTTAAAATTAATTATAGTTTTTCATTGATTAGATATATTTTTTAGATTATATTTTATTTTTAAAATTATTTAACGTTGATTTTTTATATAATTTATAAGAATTAGTCATAATATTTTTTAAATTATCGTCTTGTGTTTTTCATTGGAAATGTTACAAATAAAAGGAATTTTAATGAGATAAATATTTGATAAATTATATTTATTATAAATAATTAATATTATATTTAGGTTGATATATACAATTACTTATTTTTTAATTGTATCTTGACCTCCCTTTTCTTTATAAAACGTATATATATTAAATAAATTTAATGATTTTATTTTTTTAAATTATTTAACGTTTTATATAATTAGTCAATCTCATAATTTTTTAAAATCATCTTTCATTGGAAAATATTACAAATAAAAGGAAATTTAGCTAAATATATTAAAGTGTTATTTATAAATAATTTATATTTATTTTTGTTAGTTACAATTTTTTTAAAAAAGTTGCATTTATACAATAAAAGGTGGGGTCTTATCATCATATGGGATGTAGGACGATATTTTTTACGTGAAAACATCAAAAAATATTGTAGAAATATTAATTTTTTATTTTTATTTTAAATTTTTTGAAAACTTGTAACATAAAAGTTGGAGGCTTGCTCGAAACTCTCACAACTGTGAGTTGGGGCTAAACACCTCCTTTTTCTTTTTTATTTTTAAAGGAAGGAAAGTTAGAGAAATAAAATGTCAGCGGGTGTTTTTGAGTTTTCTTAGGAGAGAAAAGAAAACAAAGTTAAATAATATTTGCTCAACTTTCTTTTTTTTCTCAAAAATGAGAAAATTGGAGAGAGAAATGAAAGCTTGATTTATATTTTTATAATACCAATTTTGTCCATATATTTTTAACTAAACATACATTAGTTTTATTAATACAATGTTGACAACATTATATTATCCCTCTCTTTCTTCTTCACAAACTCTTCAACAAGACTAAAAAAAACTACCTCACTTTGTCCAACTTTATTCTTTTTTTTTTCCCTCTTATTAAAAACTCCCAAACGTAATAAAAAGGAAAATCTTCAATGAGACTAAAAAAAACTACCTCACTTTTTCTAACTTTATTTATTTTCTCTAATTTTCTTCTCATTAAAAACTCCCAAATATAATAAAAAGGAAAATATGGGGAGAGAAGTAAACTTAATAGGAAAAAATGAAAGTAAAATAATTTTTATTCGTTTTATTCCGAAAAGAGTAAACTTAATTTTCTATTCTTATTATGTCTATGAAAGGAAAACAAAAGGAACAATAATAATATTTTATTAAAAAAATGCAATTGGTAAGTTTAATAAAATTATTATATTTCTAGGCATGGTATTGTACATTCTTTATGATTGATATCATGATAATCCCAAAATAAATTTATCGTAACACATGATAATTAATAGTACATTTGTTAATATAAAAATCTTTCAAGGTTTATCATTAATGGCACGTGAGATAGATACCAACATTTATTTAAAATCAGAATATTTTTTATATTTTTATATGATATTTGATATTTTAACTATTTAATAAAATCAACTCATCTTTTGATTCACTTTCTTGATGGTACCAACATTTATTTAAAAATCAGAATATTTTTTTGAGTTAATGAATATGTGAATTTTTAGTCAAAATATAAGCGGTTGCGTATTGTTTTTAACTTTTCAATAGTAATTTTTTTTTAAAATATTTATTTTTCTTTCCAAAAATTAATCACATAATTGCGATATTTCCATTGAATAAAATTTGAATCACTCTCACTTAAATTCACATATCTCTACTAACATTAATTAATTCTAAAATTAAATAAAATATCAATAATACATAAACACAAAAAATGGAGAATTTAGAACAAATTCTCTCGTGATATTTACATGGAATAAATTGAATCGTCAATACTCACTAACAAAATATTACTCCGGTAGGCCCAAATCACAATTACATGAATTTTGTCCACGTAATCACGCAGTAGTGACAATGACATGCGAAATCCGTGTATACCCCCCTTTCAAGTCCATTCCCATAAATAAACATCCTCTAGATTTTAGGGTTTCGTTTTTCTCTCTTGACAGAGGGAGCGCTTCTCTTCTCCTCCCGCTACTTGTACTCTATTTTGTTTTCAATCTCAATTTCAATTTCTCCTCCTTACATCTACATACAAGTAATTATAAGTAATTATCCATAATTCCGATTACTCTACTATTTAACCGTCCCTCATCTCCAAACATTTGCCAATCCAAATCAATTTACCGTATTCGCGCCCCTCCATATTTGTCCATTATATAATTAAACAAATGCAGGTCATGGATTCTGGGAAACAGTTCTTCCAGATGAAAATTGCCCGGTCAAAGTTGAAAAAGCAGAAGCCTTTGAAACGTCGGAGATTGATTTGAGCCCAGATAATGATTCTGTAATTGATGTTTCTGGGAAAGTCTTGGATTTTCCCACTTCGAGTAATGTTGACGATTCGATTGAGGCCTATTATGTGTATAGAAATGTGTTTAATTTGATTCCAAGGTCGGTGGGTAGCCTTGGGAAGTTGAAGACTTTGAAGTTTTTCGCGAATGAGATCAATTTGTTTCCACCGGAGTTTAGGAATTTGGCTGAGCTGGAATCTGTGCAGGTGAAGATTTCGTCGCCGGGTTTGACTGGCTTGCCCTTGGACAAGTTGAAATCTTTAAAGGAGCTTGAGCTAAGTAAGGCGCCTCCAAGGCCTTCAGCTTTTCCCATACTAAGAGAAATTGCTGGGCTTAAGCTGTTGACCAACCTTGCTGTTTGTCACTTTTCTATCAGGTAAAATTATATTTATCTGCTGTTTAATGTATTTATGTATTTGTCAGAATTGCAATTTAGAAGCTTAACTGCAAAATATCAACTTGATTAATATAATTGAAAACATAGCTGAAATGTTTGACTTGGAAGTTACAGTTGATAGTAGCTATGCCTTTTTTCAATTACAAAAAAACTTAATTTTCATGTAATGTCTGAAAAAGGATTGGCCTGCAGTTACTTTATCATGTTAGATGTAATGGAGCAACTTTATTCATTACATTGAAATGGTAAACTAATCTATAGGAATTTTCATAGATTAGGATTATGTCATTCATTCTTCATGGGCATTTTGTTGAGTTGCAAGTTTAAATTTGACAAAATTTTAATATAACCATAAAAGTGGAGAGATAAGAAGGAAATAAAAAGATAAAAATGGATCAAAAGAAGGAATGAATAAAACACAAGAATAGAAATAGATGAAAATAAATAAAAAAGCAGACCCACCTATAGAAACATACACATGTACATATGTAAAAGTCCAAAACTAAAACAAAGTGAAAAAAGAACAGGAAAAAAGAGGTGAAAAGAGAGAAATTGAAAATCAAAACATTAAGGTGGGTGAATGGGTAGGTGTTAGATTTTCTTTGGAAACTCATTTCCTTATCTTAAGGTTATTAGAAGCAAGTTCAGTATAGAGCTGAATGGAGGTTGCCAAGGTCGGGACTTATATTAACCATGCTAGTCCTTGGAAGTTTAATTCCTTAGGTTATTCTTCTTTTGTCCGGCATCTAACACATCCAGATTTGATTAAGGAGGATTCTTGTGTGGGAAAAACCGATTCTTATTAGCTTTCAGTTGTCTATATCACATTTCTTTGTTGCATGATGCACTCATTCCAGTTTCATAAAGTGTGTTGGGAGTTCTTTTCTTGGGATTTTATTTTTTCAGGATTCTCACGGATTTGGAGTCCGATGAATTGGTTTATTTGGTTTCATTGTTTGATTCTGTCTAATTATGATCCTCTGATAAGTTCATTTGGACTTCAAATCTAATTGATATTTTTTTTCTTCTTCTATTTTTTTTCCTTGTAAGAGCTTACCTCTTTTTTGACTTGATTTGTTGTTCCTGGTCTGTTCGCGCTCCATTCGCGTTGGCTTTGTATAGAAAGTCAAGGTCCCTTCCAAAATCGGGACTTTTGCTTACAAATATTAAACACTAATGTTCTTGATTAGGATTGCAAATAAGGCCCTCTAAATACTTGTTTTATAAGTAGAGCAGATTATCGAGATGCATTTATTTTTGTAATGTCTATAACTTGGGGTTAAAGGAGCTCTCTCTTTGGAGTGTGTGGGGGTTGTCCTATTGGCGGGGATCTCATTATCGGAAAAGGTAATCACGAGGCCTACGCCCCATAGAAATTGTCTACCTGAGACTGTCCCTTGGCTCGTAGGTTTTGACACAAGTTTAGAATTCTAGTTCTTCCAAGGTGGTATCTCACTTATGGCTCGAGTTGACCTGTACGGGCAGGCAACTGATATAAGGTCGTATTCCAGTGGTAGTGAGCTTGGGGTGCTGAATTGAGATCATTGCTACTGTGGATTTCAGTAACTATGGCAGTCTATTACTGGTGCTACAACCTTTCAAGCCTTCCTTTAACCATTTCATTACACAGTGGCTGTTATCGTAAACCATTCTACCTACACAAAACCTTAACTTGTTACGAATCGGATTTAAACTAAAGAGAGTTCCAAAGTTGCATATGACTGTATTCAATCCTAGGAAAAGAGTTTGGTTCTCATCAGGTAGCTTAAGACTTATAATCCCCAGGTTTGAAATTTAAAAATTTCTGCATGAGTGATGTTGGTCAGTAAGCTTGGGAAACTCTTTGACTCTTAGAATTATATCTACTACGTAATTCACGACGAAACGAGTAATAAATCTAGTTCCAAAGTCAGTTATTTTATGTGAAATGTGGAATATGTATATTCCTAATCTATAAATTGGTATTTTACTGTGATTATAATTGTACATGCAACATTTCGGTTCTTGCTTTCCTGCTCCTTGTTGCTTATATGAACTTTTCCTTGGGATGAAAATGAATTATGGATACTAAAACTTGACATTTGCATTGCTTCTTTTTATCCAAGTCTTGTATATTCTTGACTTAATGTTGTCTTGACTTAATGTTGTAGAGCATAATTTGGTTTTTATTCTTTTGTAAATCTCTCTCAAATATACCAACATACGTTGTCTTCAAGAATGTAATGATTTTTTTTGTCCTTGTTATCTTTTTTTTCTTTTTACAGATACCTGCCTCCCGAAATTGGATGTCTTAATACGTTGGAGTACCTAGACCTTTCATTTAATAAGATGAGAAGTTTACCGAATGAGATAACTTATTTGAATAACTTGATCTCTCTGAAGATTGCTAATAATAAATTAAACAATTTACCTTCGGGTTTGTCCTCTTTGCAAAGATTGAATGATTTGGACCTTTCAAACAATAGGTTGATATCCTTGGGCTGCCTTGAACTTGGTTCAATGCATAACCTTCAGAGTTTAAATCTTCAGGTATTTTTTAATTTTGTTTTTTTAAAAAAATAATATTTGGTTTTGGTTTTTCTTTCTTCATGTATATATTTCTATGATAAGCTGTACTACACAATTTACAAGCCATCTCCTTGCATCATCTTTTAAGTTTACCTTTTTAAAATTTAAAATGCTTTTCATGGTTTATATCATGGTTCAAAGTATCGGCCGTTACGCCGAAATATCAGCGCATTGGTTAGTGTCGAACCGCAACCTTGACACGAATCGCAAAATTAGGAAGTATTCATTAATTTTCGGCGAAATTTTAACAAGGTTTTGGATCAAATAAAATCTCTTTATAACGTAGTGATTTCGGACCAATTAAAGGAGAAATCATGGTGTAAAGGGGAGAAACACTATAAAAATAATAATTCAAATATGCTAAAAGCTATAAAGGGAGACGACAAAAGAGAATAAACTTTTCTCTATAAATTATACCTATGTCGTACCTAGTTTAGTATATCTTAAAAAATATATAAAAAAGTACTTTAACATATAATTAATTAAGCTATATTATAAATAAATTATTATTAAATTGTACCTGTATAGTTCTTAGTTAAGCACAATTTAAAAAAAGTGCACTTAAAATGTATTGTGCATATCACGTGTGCTCAAGCATTTGAGTTAAGACAACATTAATATCAACATTATTCAAACATAAAATTGATTAGACATATATGTGAGTGTTTTATAATTTGGGTAATGTTGTGTGCACCAGATAGTATTTTTTTTTTGAACTTAATTGATTCCTCGTATTGCTTTTATTATAGCTAACGATGCGTATCACCCGATACCAATACCAAAACCGATACCGAGTCAAAAAATGACATTTCGAAACATAGGCCACTACCACTACTTTGAACCATGGTTCATATTAAATATTGTTGTTCATAATGCAAGTATAGTTCCATAATTGTGGAATTTTTCATTCTCATACGTACTAAAGACCAGTTTTGTGTTCACTCGATTCAATCAAGCAAGCTTCATACCACCTGATTTAAGATGTTCTATCACCATTCATTTCCTTATCTCTAACATCTTTATCCTTAATCCTTAATCCTTAATCCTTATATTTACTTAATCTTGATTTACCTAGTTTTAAATCCTTAATTTTGCATTGTGAGACATATATAAGTAAACAACAAGCAATGAATAGGGGCGCTGAATCTTATCTTTAGTGGTTTGTTTATTGTCTCTCTTCATGGTTTGGAGTTGCGTAAATTATGTTATAACTTCGTTTCCCTTCAGGCTTCAGGTTATAGTCTCTTTGATGTAGTTGCTCACTTTATGGTACCTTTTTGCATGTCTAATTTTGAATAACTAGACCTAGCATTTATGCTGATGCCATTTTTCTTCATATTGTTCAAGTACAATAAGCTTCCTAGTTCCTGTCAAATTCCTTCATGGATGTGTTGCAACCTGGAAGGAAATGCCGGAGACACATTTGATGATGATTTTATCAGTTCTTATGTAGAAATGGATGTACTAGAAAGTGCAGTTCAAGAGATTCATGGTAGTCCTAGAGATGGTGAGCTTATAGAATTCTCTCTCTCTCTCTCTCTCTCTCTATCTATCTAATGCTTCAATGCACCTCTACTTCTTTATTTTTCATTTTGTTTGATTTCTAGGAAGATGGTGACATAATTTTTGATACATCTAATACTTTTTTTCCTTCTACTGATCTAGGCTCGTCTACTGCTTCATCAAGCCATTTTACTGGATCATCGTCAAACAGCAGGTGTTTTGCATCGCGGAAGTCAGGCAAGGGATGGAAACGGCGGTATTATTTTCAACAAAGAGCTCGTCAGGAGCGTCTAAACAACAGTAGAAAGTGGAAAGCTGAAGATTCTGCTGAGTGTTTGACTTTAAAGGCCACTGAGAAATGCAAACTTCCTGTCCTTGCTTCTGATTCTTTCACAGATGCTCCATCAGTCACTGTAGATCCTGACATTGATGATAAAGAATTATTTTCTGGAGATGCTGAATGTGAAAAATCTCTTACTAGGCTTGAGGATAATGAAAGCAGTTCACAAAAGAAATGTAGCGAGGAAAATTGCTCACTCATTGAACCTGAGTCTGTTCTAAAATGCAAAGATGATAAACATGAATGCACAGAGCACGACTCATGTTTGGACTCTCTTTCAGATGTTACTAACGTGCAGGATGAAAGCTCATCTTTGGAAGTATCTAATAGTAATTTGAAGTCAAAAAGGCATCCTGAGAAGGATCTTGACAATCCCAAACCAAGCAAATCTCGCAGGCCATTTGACAGGCACTTAAATTTATCCTCCAAATATAGTAAAATATCATTTTGCAGCATTGAGGACCATCTGCCAGATGGGTTTTATGATGCAGGACGAGATCGTCCCTTCATGCCGCTCAGTAGTTACAAACAAAATCTGCATATTGACTCACGTGAAGTTATTCTTTTGGATAGGTAGGCTATCTCTATCTCCTCAAGCTATATGTTGAATTTGGTATTGTGTTCTTCAATTCTACTGGACAATTAGATTTTTTTTGATTCGAGTGCTTGTGTTCAGGGAAAGCGATGAGGAGTTAGATGCAATTACTCTTTGTGCTCAATCATTGGTGTTCCAATTTAAGAAGATAAATGGTTCTAACAATAAAAGAAGCCAGAGTGCTATTGATAACTTGCAGATTGCGTCATTGCTTGCCCTTTTTGTATCCGATCACTTCGGAGGCAGTGATAAAAATGCGATCATCGAGAGGACACGGAAAGCTGTTTCTGGTTCAAATTATATGAAGCCTTTTGTATGCACTTGCCCAACTGGAAACAGTGAGAGTATCAGGAAATCTACGAAAGAGGGTTTGGACTCGGTTGAAGATATAGTTGTACAAGATCTATGTGAGAAATCACTTCAATCCATAAAAACAAGACAGAACTCCATCGTTATTCCTATTGGGACTCTGCGGTTTGGTGTCTGTAGGCATAGGGCACTGCTCTTGAAGGTGAATCTTCCACTGGACATGTATTTTGTTTCCTAGTTGTTGTAGATGTCAATTTTATTTACTTTCAACTATTATGGTTATGTACTGACAAATCTTCATCCACTATAGTACCTATGTGACAGGATGGAGCCTCAAGTACCTTGTGAACTAGTTAGGGGCTATTTGGATTTCTCTCCTCATGCTTGGAATGTGATTGTTACCAAGAAGGGTGATTCTTGGGTTCGCATGATTGTTGATGCATGCCGTCCACATGATATAAGAAGTGAGACAGACCAAGAATATTTCTGCAGGTTATTCTCTTTGGATTTCCTTGATTTTTTTTTTCTGCAGTGTTACTTTAATCATTTATTTTCTAATTACTTTTGCTGCTAATGTTGACAAATTCTGATATATTTACCACCATTGTGACTCTGCAACATAGAAAACATGGCACTTTGTTTTGAAGTCGTATAAATTACATTAACTGCATTGTTTGGCATGATTTAGGCTATACATGTAAAATAGAATGACATAGCAGTTGTCTTGATTGAAGATTTACCATGTGATGCCGTAGGTTCTTTTTATTAGCCATTTTACAATCTCAAGCCATTAATTTTTTAAGGTGGCAGGGCTGTGTAGTCTTTAAGAGGGTTTCCACTTTTTAAATATAGACTTGTTTGTACTGTAATCACTTGTTCTAGAATAAAAATGAGAGATTTTGTTGCTACGCCTACCAATGTTACATGGACTCGGATGGAGTGTCTTGTTGGACACGGTATTTTGAAGAGTCCGACACAAGTACTCCTCAATTTTGCCAACCTTTTACACTAAAATGAAGTGTCCAGTACAAATTCCCTTGTTCGAGTGTCGAATGTCTGACATGGTTACTTTAGGGAAAATTGAAGAGTCCGTGTAACATAGCTTGCTACTGAGTTGAATGACTCTGTGTGCCAACTGCCAAGAGTACATGCTTTTCTTGATTGGTGTACCTAATTGGTGTGCTTTTCTCTTCAGGTATATTCCTCTAAGTCGTGTTGATATTTCTATCACGGGAGAGAGCAATCCTGGTCCCAGATGTTCCTTCCCGTCTCTGTCTTCATGTGATGAAATTGGAGAAGCAGGTTCTACTAAACTCGTCCACTGCAAATTAGGTTCAGTTGAGGCTGCTGCTAAGGTTTGCTAACCATCAAGTCATATTAAACTTGTATTGTTACTTTCTATGCTTTCGTGAAAAAAATCTAATAAATCCAGAAAATAGTTTTATTATTTTTTTTAGTGAATATTTAATAGAATCAACCAATTGTTGAAAATATTGAGGAGAACAGGCAATTGAACAGGTTCAATGCCTCATTGAGGGCTTTCTTGAAATTTAAATGGCTATTATAAAATCACTAATCAATAATGTTGAAACTCAAAAGGTTTATCCGCTACCACTATAATTTGGTAATTGCGTTGTTGAAACCCAAAAGGTTTATCCACCACAATTATCAAATTACAAGTTTGATGACAATAAAACAGAGATGTTGAAACTCAAGGGTTTATCCACCACAATATTATAGTGTAATCGTCCTATTCTCTACGTTACTCCTGCTCGTAAGATGACAGTACTTAGTCTGTCGTTGATGTTGTCGATCTATGTGTTGTCAAATGAAGTAAACACTATCTATTTATAGTAAATCAAGCAAACTACTACTAAAATTCAAATGAATCCTATGAGACACGTGTTCCACTAAGACAAGTACTTGAAAAAAATTCCCAATTATCAAGAATATCTTCCCACTTAAACCATTACTTCTAGCACTTCCTCGGTTCCTACACTACTTGAAGCACTTTAATCACTTCTAGCATTATTTGTAAGCACTATTATCTTCAAAGCTCCTTCACGGAGATGCAATGTGTCCACTTCTTGTCCCAATTAAATTGTCTCCACTTACTAGGTCATCTTACCTTTCTAAGTGTCAAAAATAATCTCGACAGGGCTAATTATTTTTGGGCCCAAACACAATGTATTGTTATGGGAATCAATTATGGTCTTTGTCAATCATGGTATTAGAGATCTTTGAGTAATCGTTTTTCCGTTACGAAAATGCACTCTCCTTTCATTATAATTTTGATATTTGTTTACTTTTCACTTTAGTAAATGTCTCATCTGAAAACTGATTTGTGTAGATAACTTAACCCCTTGTTGCACTTTAATATACTAATACTTATAAAAGACGAGGAAAGAAAAAGTGAACTTTTATCATGGCCACTTCTTAGATTATTGTTCTATTTGTAGTAAATAGAAGTATTAATGTGGCAGGTGCCCTCCTAACTTGTTTGTTTTGCAGGTCCGTACTCTAGAAGTTTGTGGGACTTCTGTTGATGAAATTAAGAACTTTGAGTTCAACTGTTTAGGGGAAGTAAGAATTCTAAGCGCTCTGGAAAATTCCTGTATCATAAAACTTTATGGTCATCAAATATCTTCCAAGTGGGTGCATTCATCAGATGAAAATCCAGAGCGTCATATATTACAGTCTGCTATCTTGATGGAGTACATAGAAGGGGGGTCCTTAAAGGTGAATTTTCCCTCATTTTTATAATGTGATGAGACAACGTATCTCATTAGGTGCTTGATTCACTGATTTGGTTTCCCTGATTATCGTTTTGTCTATATGTAACAGAATTATTTGCAGAAGCTATTTAGAGCAGGTGAGAAAAATGTTCAGCTGGAGTTGACATTGCATATCGCTAGAGATGTTGCACATGCACTGACAGAGCTACATTCCAAGGATATTATTCATCGTGATATAAAAAGTGAAAACATTTTGATTGATTTAGATAGAAAAAAAGCTGATGGAACTCCTGTTGTCAAGCTCTGTGATTTTGATAGAGCAATACCTCTTCGTTCTTTCTTGCATACCTGCTGTATTTCTCATATTGGAATACCTTCACCTGATATCTGTGTTGGGACACCTCGTTGGATGGCCCCTGAGGTGTTTCGGACAATGCATGAACGCAACTTGTATGGGCTGGTAAGATTCTCCACCGTTCTGTTTTTCAGTCATCACGTGTTGTCAAAGCTATTACTTGACATTCTTTAAGCTTATTGTATGATTCATAGATACGAGTATATTAGTGTACCCCTTTTATTATAAGTATTTATAATTTCAAGGTTTTGACGTATAATAAAAGTCCACTGTGTAATACACATGCGAACACACATTATATGTTTACATATGATTTTCATAAGGATATAATGCGCTTGTTGATTGTTGTTCAGTATTGCAATATATTGTATCTAACTCAATTTCCGAGTCCCTTTCACTATAAAATCACACAAGGTAGCTAGGCCATGAAACCAATCAGTAGAACTGATGCTTCTTTTTAAATTATTTCCTCCAATCCCTAGTCAATTTGCGAAATGTGGAAATTTATTTGATTTTTATTTATGCAATAGTTAATATTTTAAATTGCTTAAAAAGTATTACCAAGTACAAAATTCTTATTCGAAAATTAAAATGTATTTAGTTCACAATTATATTTTAGGATTTCATAAATTAACTAGGATCAAAGCCATATGGGACTCCTTTTGTGGAAAGGAGGGAGTATTTTTTTAATTACTTTTCCTCAATTGAGCTATTTTTTTAACTTTGTTTCGTGTGAGAAAGTAGTGAGTAATTAAAGAGATGATAAAATTGTTTCAGAAAATGTATAAATACTTGGCAGAGGTGAAAGAAGTTTACCAAAGCTGAAGAGATGTATCGGGGCCTGATGGTTCTGTGGGAGTTGAGAAACATTGGCTACATTGATGCTTTTAGAAATTTTTATTTACAAGAAAGTGCAATTCAGTCTTTAGATAGTCTCTTTTCGGAAGGTCTTTGTACGGAATTTCATAATTTTTTATAGGTACATGAAGCGAAAGTTGGTTTGTAACAATGATTGACCTACATGAGCATAAGTAAGGTCATTCGACTCTCTGGGTGGAGTTCTACTATAGGAATTGGCCGATATCCCCCGTCATCCAATTGCTTAGTTTTATTCAAGAAATTTGATATATTTTTTGTGACTAATTTGGTGCTTGTGTAAACAGAGAGCTTAAATATCTTAGATTAGAGGGAAATTGGGTTGACATATTTGAACTTGGAACATGAATACATGTGTTTTTTTTGAGATTTTATTTTTATTTTTTAATATAACTTGGAAGGTTAAGCGATCACTGAAGTTGACAATTTGTGGTAGTTACAGTTGCTAATAATGTTGTAGTTGTTGTTGCTAATGATTTGATTTTTGCGGTAGCTACTAATATGAATCATTAAAGATATTAGAGTCGATGAATGTTGAAGATAAAATAATTTCGTGTTGTAGTTGGTTTGAGTCTTTTATTTTTAAGATCATGTTATGTAACAAGTTGTAAGTCGTGTATAAAATTTTCAACTTAAGTGGGAGTGTTAGAAGATTATTAGAACTTGGTCACCAAGTATGCTTGGTGGGGCACATACTTGGCCACTACTCAACTAGTAGCCTATATATATAAGGTTTTAGTACTCTTTGTAATAATATAACAATAATATTTAATACATCTATTTTATCTCTAACATGCTAGGTTGATCTTGACAATCAAATCAAAAAGTCTTTCGCCGTCGCTGGCGGGAATCGTTTATTTTTATTGTTTAAATTCATCTTAAAGAAAAAAATTAGGCAGTTAGAGTTCAGTTTTAGTTCTTTTGTTGGAGTTGTAGTTTGAGTTTTGTCATGCGTTGCTAAAGTTGGTGCTCTAGTACTTCATTGCCCAAATTTGAGGTTTCTTTTCAAAGATGCAGGTTCCTTGTTGCATGTCCAGAGCAACTAATTTCTCGGGCTGAAATATGTAAATGGTTGATTAGAAAGTAAGGGTTACATGTGGCCGAGGTGTCCTTCGATTTTTGTGGGAAGCTAGAGAGTCCACTGTTGTTAAGGAAGGCAAGAAGTCTTTCGTAGTTATTTTTGAAGAATAGAGTCCTTCACATTTGTTGTAGGAGACCGAGTGTTGTCCGTTATTGTTGGCACATGATATCCTTAGATAGTGGATGTGTGAAGTTATGTATTGAGGATGAAAAATCTTACTTTGGACGTAAAAAAAATAAAAATAAAAATTCGTGCAAATTGAAGAGGGCCTCAATTTGAGGGGGAGTGTTGAAGATAAAATAATTTCGTGCTATGGTTGGTTTGAGTCTTTTATTTTTAAGATTATGTTATGTAACAAGTAAGTTGTGATATAAGACTTCCAACTTGAGGGGGAGTGTTAGAAGATTATTCGTCTATTAGATTATATTATTATTAGAACTTGGTCACCAAGTATGCACACATATTTGGTGCCCACACATACTTGGCCACTACTTAGTCTATATAAATGATTTTAGTACTCTTTGTAATAATATAATAGCAATATTCAATACATCTATTTTATATCTAACAATATACTCTAATAATAGACTCATGATTCTATAATAATCTTCTAACATGGAATATAGAAATGTGGAGGGCATGTATAAAAAAATAAAAGAAGAATAATCATCAGAATCAAAAGTCTGTCTGATGTCTTAAAAGGGAGACACTATGCAAAAAGGAGTTGATTTAGCCAATATTGAAGACAAAATACACCATTTGTGCCTTTGTGGCTGATTATATGCAAGTGTCGCGTGTCTCTCGAATTCTTTTCCCTGAATTCGATTAATGTTTGAACCCAACATAAAATTTACTACGACCAAAAGGAAAAAAAAGGTTTAGTGGTGGGGGCTCTAGGCTTGGCTTGTGTGAGGCTTTACCCCTGTGGTAAGAACCTGTTCAGTTTTTTGGCCCTGCTATATATATATATATATGTGTGTGTGTGTGTGTGTGTGTATGTATATGTAGCGTAGAGTTTGGATGAATTCTTGCTTTTGCTCATCATTGTTAGAGTATTGGGGATTTGGGTTAGGGGGTGATCCTTATATATCTTGTACTCTTCAGTTTTGTTTATAGTGGAATTATTCTGCCTCCTGTTTTGCTTGTGGGTTGTAAGCTTCAATTTTGTTTATAGTATGCTTAAGGTCTTTAAGTAAGTTGCATGGTAAATTAGATAGGAGCCATCCCCATTTAGGACACGTCTTAGACACTTCTTTAACTAAGAGTGCTTTTTGTGATCTATATCAGCACGTTGTCATCTGGCTAACTAAGAGTGCTTTTGTGTTCTTTATCAGCACGTCGTCATCTGGCTGGCCAATATGGTATTTTCTTGCCAAGGGATGATGACATAGGAAAAAAAATATCATATTATGTGATGCTTATGCTTGGATGCTACTGGTTGTATTGCCCCCGTCATATTGTATTTTTAATTTAACTAGATATGAGGTTTCGTATTTTAGGCAGAAGGTTAAGGGGTAGAGAGCAAAGCATGGGTCTGCCTTTGGGAGCCAACGTACTAACCATTTGTCACATTGTGATTGGAGTTTGCATGCTTTTGTTCAATATGTTGATGTGTTGCACTAGAAGAAAAGAGTTGCAAATTTGCATTTATGTATTATGGTGGGAAGCCACTGAAAAACAGTGGAGAATGACTGAATAAATGTTGTTAGGAGCTTGCGAACCACATCTTCTAACCTGTACTTTCCTTGAAAGTCTTTCTCGTTGTTCGTAACAGTAGTACTAAATGCATGTTGTTGAATTGATCCTTACCTCCTAAATTTAGTTCCTATATGTTTGATATGATATTACTATACTAAATATAGACTCACTGGTCTTTATTCTTGTTTGGCTGTAGGAAGTGGATATTTGGTCGTTTGGGTGCCTACTCTTGGAGTTGTTGACATTGCAAGTTCCCTATTCAGGCCTTCCTGAATCTAACATTCATGACCTTCTTCAGGTCTCTCTCTCTCTCTCTCTCTCTCTCTCTCTCTCTCTCCATATATATATATATATATATATATATCAGATATATGAATGAGTTCTATCAACTGTTGAGGGGATGATACAGTGATAAAATGGAATAAAATAAAGACGGACCTTTATCTGTTTAAGAGCCTTAATGTAGACTTTATTATGATTAGTAAAAGCATTTTCTGCAATATTACATACCTGTAGAGTAGTTGACCAGAAAGAAAAGCTTACCTGTAAATTGTAATAAGCAGTTGTTGACCTGAAACTAAATGGTGAATAGAATGTTAGGATTTTATTTTACCATGCTGCAACGACAATTAGATTTTTATATTTTCTTTCAAGATGGAGCTTGTCAAGTTTCAAATTAGTATTAAAATGGAATTGCATGCCCCACCACTTTAAGCTGAGCTGATTTTTCTCAACTGTTTATCTTGAATTCTTGTTGCACAGAATGTTGAAGCATTATATACAACATGTCAATTGTGTGTTTTCATATTCAACCATAAATTAACATTGCATTTGATTTAAGCAGATGGGAAAAAGACCGCCACTAACAGACGAGCTGGAGGCTTTGAGTTTGCAGGAGGATCCTACGATGGTTCAGTCTGGTGCTGAGCTGGAAGATCCAGAGGCCGGCACAGAAACTCTAGGATTTCTTGTTGGTTTGTACCGACGGTGTACAGAGGAGAAACCAACTGATCGTCCAACAGCTGAGAACCTCTACAACATATTACTTATGCGAACAAACTCTCTCACTCGTTCAAGAAATTTAGAACAAGAGTAGCTAGCTTGTCCTTAGATACTGCTACTACTACTTTCCTAATCCCTAGTTTTGTAGTCCTATATAGGAATGTTGAGTTAAATTAGTAAATCATACTTTTTGGGACCAAATATTAATTTGGGTTTGCCTTCGAGTCATTGCAACCCTCCTGTCCTGTCTCCTTCATCAAACCTTCTGATCATTATCAAATTGAGATGCCAGTTTGCTTTCGGGTAACATGTTGTCTATTTATCCATGCAAGTGTTTAGTCAAATTATGTATTCATCCCTGTTGTCTTTTGATCTGGTTTAATTTATAAAAACATCTTGAATCTTTTTCAGTCGTATTGGAGTAGCCGTCAGAAATATACGGTTCTTAATCTTACTCTGCGTTGGTTTATTAACCTAAATGTTTGCTGCAGTGGAAATCTGCCTTCTACATTGAAGCTGATGAGTTTTTGATAAATAGTAATATTTGGTGGTGCTATTTCTTGACTAACTTTTCTTATTAGGAGTTTAAATTTAGTTGGTATATATCCTGGTCAGTAATAGTAAAAACTGATCTTCTCTCTTCTCTGTATATAGATCAGGTTATTTCAGAATTAAAAGATTTTCATTTGTCAAATTATTCTATTACTTAAAAGTTAGATCACAAATTTATTATCATAAATATTAAATTAATACTTTATTATTTAAAAGGAATACATAAAATAAAAATATAATTACAATATTCACGAATTTTGTAAATGCAATATTTTTGTCTTATAGCAGGAGTCAGGAGAGTCTGCGAGCATGACATAAATATTCACATAGCTACCGACCTAATAAAGGAAGATTGTTGTAGTTTAAAAATGCTAGGGGATCGGGTTTTGTTGACAGGGGTTTTATTTTTATTTTTTTAATGACTTAAATAATTTATAAAATTTATTACAGAATTTAATAATTTGGATGTCATTTGAATACATGTAAGATGTGAATTGTATAATTTGTATAACTCTGTTTTTTATATGTATTCAAATGACACCCAAATTACTGTATTCTGTAAAATTTTCAATTCTTATAAATTTTATAAATTATTTGAGAGTCATAGAAAAAAATAAAATTTGAGCGGTCACTACCCCTGTCGCCCCAGAAGGATTGATATTAATTGGGTTGCAACTAGCTGCCTAGCTGCGTTGTTTCTCCTAGGCAATGTTTATTTATTAAGATAACACTTGAGATTTGATTATTAATTTTAAGTCTCTTATTTGTTTTTAAAATTAAACTTGTGATTATTAGTCTCATGATAATAAAATGACTTGAAATAAGGTATTATTTAATACCATGTCTAACTAGGTATTATAATATCACCACGAGAAATTAATTTTTTTTGGACAAAACTACCCTTTACTTTTTATAATATAACTGTAATTATTTTATATATACAATTTATTTTGTAGGAACATTATTTGACTTTATTGTTTTAAATAATACAGTAATGATGTTAAAATAATGCCTTGACGTTTAAATAGTCATTTTTCTAACAGATAATAAACAAATAATCATCATTTTTGATGATTATCATTTACAAATAAATACAGTAATAAATTTAACAATCATCATTTACAAATAAATACAGTAATAAACAAATAATCATTATTTACAAATAAATACAGTCATAATAGTTTAAATAATGCCCATGAGTTGTTACTACCATTTTTTTTTTTTTGCTAATTTATTACCATCATTTTTTGATGTATAAATAAATTTAAATTATAGTTTAAAATATATTATTATTAATAAGGTATAATAGTTTAAACGATATTTTTTATTTAATTCTTTAATTAATTTTAAAAAATAAACATAATATAAAATTATTTTAAGTTATCGAAAAATAAACATGACACTAATGCCTTGTTGTTCTCTTCTTTTTAATACCTACTAGGTAGCTAGCTAGCTATTCACTGTGAATGAATGAGCCGGCTGGTTCCTCCATAGGGCAGAGAGAGAGAGAGTAAATGTTACTACTACATTTGCAGTTCCGCAGTGTTCATATAAGAGCTAAAAGGACAACTCTACCTACATATCACCTTGTTCTGTTACTACTACATTTGCAGTTCCGCAGTGTTCATATAAGAGCTAAAAGGATCACTCTACCTTAGGAGTGAGTAAAAATCGGATAAAATCGAATTACCGAACCGAACCGAATTATTTTAACCGAATTATTTCGGTTTTTCGGTTTTTTTAAGAATTTCGGTTATATCCGAATTATTATTCAATATTCGGTTTCGGTTCCGGTTCTCAAAAACAGGTTATTCGGATACCCGAATAACCGAAATTTAATACTTAAAAAATTAATTTTATAATATTATTATTATCTACTAAGTCTATCGACTATCGAGCATTCGAGCGAGTCCATTTCAGTAAGGCTGTTTCAGATCAGATCCCATTTTGCCCTAGCCCTCCCTTACCCTTTAGCACTTAGCAATTACTCAATTAGCACTTAGCCCACTCCCATTCTTCACTCTTTCGTGGAACTCGATCTCACATCCTCTCCAGTCTCTGACTCTCTGGTCTCCATTTCTCCAGTCTCCAGCCCTCCGCCTCTCTCGGCCTCCATGGGCGAAACGCGCCTCGACGGGCGACGATCTCGATCTCTATCTGAGCTCCCGGTCTCCCCGATCGTCTCCGGCCTCGATCTCGGCCCTTATCCGGCTCTCCCCCTTCGATTCTCTTGGTAGGTTTGTTTTGTTTTGTAAGTTACATATGATTTTGATTTGAACCCTTTTAGTCTTTTACGGGTTATTCGATCTGATTTTGTTAGTTAGGGTTATGATTTCTAAGGTGGGTACTGGATAATCTTTTGATTCTTTCATAAATTTGGAATCTAAGCTTTCTGTGGAGTAATGGAGTCTTGGATTTCTTGTTAAAAAAATTTTGGGATCTTTATTATATAATTCCATGGATTGGGAATTTGGGATAATGTGATATTTTAATTTGTTGGCTTTGTTAACTTGGACCTTTAACCTTTTAATCGTGACATTACTACTTACTATGCAATGTGACTACAATTTTGATTATAATGGTTACGAAAATTGATGGTGTCATGGTGTATTGGTGATATGATATGAGTATTAATATTTTATTTTTTGTGCCATCTCAAGTTGCAGACTTACAGTCATTGATTTGATTTTTTTTGTTTGACATTTGTAGATGATGTCAAGTCTTTTAAATGATTTGCACATGGTGGCTCATTATATGGAGCTTTGATTGGGTCATCACGGCTTTTAATGTTGTTGATTTTTTAGGTGAGACTAATTTCATTCTACATTGTTGTTCTCATTTAGAATTTGCTTGAAATAGGTATTGGATTCATCTTTGTCTCCATTAGTCGGGTCTTGTATGATCAATACTAGTAAAGTTACAAATTAAACATAAAGATATATAGTAGTAAGTTACTAAAACATAAATACTTGTTTTGCTCTTCCAAGTGAATTTGTTCCTCAAAATATTATTTCTATCCACCATTAATTTTGTATACATTTCAGTTACTCAAATATGAATATGTAGATTACGTACATTTAAAACACCAACATACAACATACTTAGTTGGCATTCATTCATAATTTTTCATTATCGCAAAATATAAAATGTCTGTGATTCCAATCTAGCATGGCCCCTTTTTCTCGTTACATATTGTGTTCTTTAGTTGTGTTTTTCGCGATCAAGTAATGTGGTGTAGTTGTCATACTTTTTAAGTTTTAAAGATAAACCAACTATATACGTGTTAATGCCGATTCTTTGTCTCTTTGGAGTTCAGTCTGCTTCTTTGTCTCTTTGGTATCTTTGCTAATTCTTTGGCGGCTTTCATTGTCTCTTGCTAATTCTTTGCTAGTTGATCTTTGTTTTCGCTACTCTCTGTCTCGCTAATAGATTAATTTCATTTGGCTTGTTGTTGCTTTGTTAAGTCATAAATTTGTTAAGTAGGTTAATTTCATTTTGTCTGCTGGATGGGATGATTAATTTTTGTTGGCTTGTTGTTCTTTGACTTATTTGTATTTTAGATGCTTAATTTGTCTCTTTGGATTTGGATGATTAATTTGTTAAACGATTAACGAGTTATGTTGGATGATATTTGGTTATTACGAAATACCGAAATTACAATTGATAATTCGGTATTGATAAATCTTGTTATTTTCAAATTTGGTTAACATTTTGGATAGTGAAATTAACAATATTTCGGTTTCGGTTATAACCGAATAGCTTATTCGGTTCGGTTATAACCGAATAATCACCCCTACTCTACCTACAAATCACCTTGTTCTATTTTTTTTCTCTCTCTCTCTCTTTCTCTCTCTCTCTCTATATATATAAGGGATCGATCTATAACAAATGTTATAAAAAAAAAATTAATCTTACAACACATCGCGATCCTTCATCCAAAGATCGAACGGATTAATAAAGCTCCCGTCCGCAATTTAATTTTCAGATTTTTTGTAGTTTAATACTGCGGATGGGACAAAAGACTAAAATACCCCCTTTATAAAAATCAAACGACATCGCAATATCAAAATGCGAAGCCTTTCTATTTTCAAATTCACGCATTTTTTTCTCTCCTTTACCATGGTAGATCTTCTGCAATATATCTTTTTCAACCATCCTTTTGATTAAAATACTTTTAATCAAGAACAAGTGCAGCCATATCCTTTTTCATACATCACTACTAAAAAAATGGTCATTTGTGATGGCCAAAATCCATCACAAAAACCAAAAAATCCATCACGAAAGGTTTACGTGATGGTTTTAAGCATCACAATGGTCATCTTGTATACGCCCATCATGAAAGGTTTTACGTGATAGTTTTGACAATCTCGCAAACTCTGAGTGCTTTTGAACTTTAATTAGGGATCAAAGGTAAGAACGTGAATCTCTATTTTCACTATATTAATTGTATCAAATGATACTTGTAGGATTCGAACCTCACAATGGCCATCTTGTATACGCCCATCATGAAAGGTTTTACGTGATGGTTTTGACAATCACGCAAACTCTGAGTGCTTTTGAACTTTAATTAGGGATCAAAGGTAAGAACGCAAATCTCTATTTTCACTATATTAATTGTGTCAAATGATACTTGTAGTATTCGAACCTTCCCCACATTTGTGAACTAAATAACGAGTATTACCACTACACTAAAGCCCAGATCATGATCATAATTTTAAAACAAAATATAAAAGGAAATTTATGTGAGTTGACTTGCTAAACAAAATCACTTCCACATAAAATTTTGTGATTGCAATGACAGTCACAAATACTCTCTAATGATGGTAAAATTAGTCATCATTGAGAGCCATCATATATTTTATTGTTTTGTGATGACTTGAAAATTCCATCACAAAATACCTTATTTTTGTAATTGCATATAAAAGTCATCACAAAAATCTATCTTTTTTAATGATTGTCATGACCGTCAATTTTTTTTATTATTATTTCTTATATTAAAATATTAGTCATAGCTTAAATGCAATCACGAAAAAGATATATCTATAAGTGATGACTTAATCCATCACAAAAAGAAAGTTTGGTGATTGACACGACCATGACAATTATAATATATTGATGGCAAAATTAGTCATCACTAAGAGCCATCATATATACTATTTTTTGTAATTGCTTAAAAAGTTCATCACAAATTACTATCTTTTGTGATTGTTTTTAAAAACTGTCACAAAGTTCCGTCACGTATTCTTATTTTTCTAGTAGTGATGATCCATGAAGCAAACAAAGATTGAATTTTTTTATTAACTTTGAGAGTTGGGCTTCGGGGTCGGGTGACAATAACAAATGTGTTCGGGACTTGTCTTCGAGATTGAGTTCTTACGGATATATCGGTACTGTAAGACCCCGAAATTTTTTTAAATAAAAAGGAATTTCCTTTATTTATTATTTTGAAATAGTAAGGGTTGATTTGATTAATGTGGATAGTTAAGGGTTAAATACATAAATATTTCAAAATAAACAAGTGGTTATAAAATATTCATTTTTGTCGGGAATATTCGTTTGGTCGTGGAATATTCGTCTTGCTTGGGAATATTAAATGACGGCGGCCAAAATGACCATGTGTGGGCCCCATAACGGAAAGCGATTGGATGAAGAAA
This sequence comes from Panax quinquefolius, assembly GCA_020205615.1. NCBI lineage: Eukaryota > Viridiplantae > Streptophyta > Magnoliopsida > Apiales > Araliaceae > Panax > Panax quinquefolius. The sequence goes on from CM035173.1 coordinate 26,357,752, forward strand.
GCGACAAATATAAGTTGGTTAAAAATAGCGGCGTAGTTGTTACCAATTAAGACTCATTGGAATACCCGGTGGTTAAAAATACGATACGCTGGCGTGGTTTTAAAGATGGCACGGTATTGCACAATATTGTTGAATTATTGATCCTTACGTAAGAAGGCACTACTCAATAATTTTTACGATGAGTTCTTATTCAATATTTTATTTTATTGATTCAATAATTCTTTGCGTTGATATTTTATATTATTGTTGTTCAATAATTGTCACCGCACATTATCTCCATTATCGGATCAATAATTCATATTATTTAAATAATATTATTAGATAGCATTATTGGCAATGTCTAGAAAGTTACGTCGAGGAGAGGTTTGGTCACCTAATTGCGCTACCAAGAAGGAGAAATCCTTATCGGAAAGCCCCTCTTTCACAGGAACTACCGTGGTTGTCATAATTGTGATTCGTAATATTATTTGTGAATAATTAATTATTGATTCATATGATAAAGAAATATTTATTTTATGTGGATATAAATGATGGATTTATTTATGTGGTTATAAATGAAGAAATTATTGTTGAGGTGTTTTATCAAGTATTTTACAGATTGGAGGTATTAAAAATTAAATCGGGGTTTTGTGGATATATTCAGGGGATTATAATTTTTAATCCGACCGTTGGATTGTGGTAATTTTTGGGTATGTTATACATACATAAGTTGAGTATATGTCCACAAATTTTGAACCGTTAAAAATGCACGAATGATTTGTTATGAATTTTAAGAGGTGTCTGATTCGAAAATTAGGGTTATAATTGATTTTGGTGGAAAATTCTAGAATTGAGTGGGCCCCACTTGTGGTTGGTGAAGAAATGTGCTGAATTTTATTTCAAATGTGGTGGGTGGCAATAGTAGCAGGTAAAGCCATCAGGTAGCAGGTCAAGTCTGCTTCGGCGGGCTAACATTTTCCTATAAATAGAGGGCTAAGTTAGAATTGAAAATCACACCAGAAACAAAGTTTTCTCTCTTTCTCTCTCTATATTATTGAGCGTATTTTGTGAGTATTTAGATACTTTGAGATTTCTTTATTCAAGACAAGTTTCATTCAACATCACTTGACCTTTCCTTCCGGGAAATCTTGATTCTTTTGAGGTAAGGGATATTATTTTTTTCAGTAATGATATTATTTCTTCAATATCATTATCTTTGAAATGTTGATCCGAGGTTTTATCAAATTTGGAACTTTTTCATATGGGGTTACTATTCATGAGTTACTATTCACGAGTTACTATTATTCATGAGTTACTATTCACGAGTTCTTATTCACGAGTACTATTCATGAAGCGTGAAAATATTTTTGTGGAATTTCTATCTTTTGGTGTCTGAGTTACTTATTCACGATATCGGCACTATTCACGTATACTGAGACTATTCACGTATACGGAACTATTCACCAAAAATAAAATTTTTTCTTTTCGTCAAAATATCTATTACGGATACTAGCTTTGATTGTATCCATGTTTTGATCATTCTTGAATTTTACACCACTATGATTATTTTTGAGGTATTGTTGGACATGGATAAAACAAAGTACTGAATCATTAATCCTTAATCCTTGTCATTTTGTTTCTTTGGATTCGTTCTTTAAAAATATTTTTCATCATCCTCGGTCTTAAATGATGATATTATTGAATATCTTTGGCTTCAGTAGTCAAAGATGAATGATTTGAAGAATATCTTTGGCCCAGTAGTGCAAAGATGAGCAGTGTTTAAATGAACATGACTAATCGATGAATATCTTTGGCACAGTAGTAAAAGATGAGCAGTGTTGTTGAGATGAACACGACCGATTGATGAATATCTTTGGCTCTGTAGTGTGCAAAGATGAATATTTGATTTGAGATGAATATTGATTGATGTTACTGAGGATAAAATATTGATGGTGAATTTGTTAAATTCATAGATTATAGTAGATTTCATTCTCTACGTAACTCTTCTATGAATTATTATTTCACTATGCGAATATTGATCTCGAAACTTGTTGTCTATTGTATTCTATTAAATTTTCCCCTGTTGAAGACTAACGATAATTTGTTGTATATTATCTTAGTCATAATATTCTTCTTGAGCTGCTAATGAGCTCACCCTTTTCCTTTTTGTTCCATTCTTCTCAGGAGGCGAGAATATAGCGAGTACGAGTCGGGGTATGGAATGAAGGATTTAGAAAGGATTGTTTAGTAGTCCTCACCATTTTTGTAAAATAATGTATCAATAAATGTGATGAGGATTTATTTGAGTATAAATATTGTCTAGAAGATAATATTTGTATTTAAACTCACGCTTTCTTGTTGTAATAATAAAGATGTAGTTGTTTCTGCACCATGTATTTGGCGACTCAGAATGGGTGTTGTGTATACCTATTTTGGGGGCGTCGCGGTTAATGGTATCGAGCTTAGGGATATGATCTCTGGCGGAGATCTGGGGAATAGAACTAGGAGGGAGAGCGAGTAAATCCTTCGCTAGTGTGTCCTACCTAAGCTTAATTGTTAGTTGGTCAAGATATATAGGGATATTATGTGATATATTGATTTCTTAATTAACCCTTGTTTTATAGCGATGATTTGAGAATGTCGTCGAGAATATTAATGATGGAGTAAATGAGACCGTGGAGATGCTCAGACTTACCAACGAGGAGAACGCAACAGTGGCAATGTTCCTCCTGTGAACAACACCCCATCGAAAGATGATGAACGAGGGGATGTTTAGAAGTTTTTTGCGATTCATGCAAAATCGACGAGGAGACTCGTGTTCAAAATCTGAGGAGGAAATGATAGCAATTCACGGGTTGTCACAAATGCAAGCGATTCAAAGAGTTGGGACCACGAATTTAAGGGAAAGCGAGATCCGATCATGGCGGAAACATGGGTCAAACAAATTACCAAGATATTCGATGTCTTGGGATGCACGGAGGAATAGAAGGTTCCATTCGCCACCTTTATGTTCCGTGGCGAGGCAGATCATTGGTGGGAGTCTCGTGAAGCGTACCCATCCGTACCGCACTTTCTCAAAGATGTCTTGGGAGACGTTTGAGAGACTATTTAATGACAAATACTTCCACGAAAGTGTTAAATGCATATGAAGGAAGTGGAGTTCATCGATTAGAGCAAAACAACACGACGGTGTCTCAAAGACGAGGCAAAGTTTGCAGAGTTATCGAGGTTTGCACCTCATTTGGTGGAGAATGAGGAACGATGACGCGGATGTTTCTTAGAGGTTTGAAACGGCAGATACGTCGATATCTCATTTCTCATAAACTTTCTCTTTATTCGGATGTTGTAAAGCGAGGCTCAATTATTAGAGGCGAGATAACGAGTACGGCCAACCGAGGACCATAACCGAGGATCGTACGGAGATAGCGGTCCAATGAATAATGATAACTGCGGAGAAAGAAACAATGACAGATGAAATGCTAACCACTCTGGTGGTAATCATGGTCATGAAAAATGAAGAAAAGCGAGTCGAGGAGATTTTAAAAAGAGGAGATTTAACAACGACTATGTGAAACGGCAGCAGTTTGCGCAAAAGAAGCTGGTTCTAAGGGAGGAGAACGACCCCGGTCATATGCTACAAATGCGAAAAGAGGGACATATCGATCAAAGCGCCCACAACAGTTCAAGGTATGCTATAGTTGTGGAAAGGAAGGACATATCGCTCGAGATTGTATGGTTGCGAAACCTAGTTCAATGGGGACGGTGACTCAAAAGATCGTCGAGAAAAAGTCAAAGTCAACGATTCCGGAAGAAGCGTTTGTTGTGGTCATAATAATCGAGGAACCCAAACGAGGTGATCACGGGTAAGCTATTTATAAATTCTTGCTTAAGTTTATACCTTACTTGATCAATCTGGGTCATACCCATTCATTTTATCTCCCGCATGTGCTCAACGTTTAAACTTGACTCAGGAGAAATTAGACTTTGACTATCTCGTGGAAACTCCAGTTTAGAGAAACTTTCATCACATCCAATCATTTATAAATCTTGTTTGATTCAAGTTGGCACCATCACCTTACCCGTTGACCTTATCTCTTTAAAGATACTTGCTTTTGATGTGATTTTAGGGATTGATTGGTTAACTACTCATCATGCCAAAATTGATTGTTTTCGTAAGGTTGTTAGTTTTCATATTCCTAACCAACCCTGTTGTATTTAATTCAAGCAACTAAACCATTAAAATCAATCATCATCATATCTAATCATAAAGCTATTCGTTTATTGAAAAACGGATGTCAAGCTTTCTTAGCCCATGTTATGGATTTGAATAAAGACACGCCAAATTTGAATAATATTCTGTTGTTATTGACTTTCCGACGTATTTCTGAAGAACTTCCCGATTCTACCCCGTAGCGTGAAGTTGAATTTTTATTGATCTTGAACTTTGGTACAAAGCCCATTTCTAAAACCCCATATCGAATGGCTCCTATTGAACTTGAGGAGTTAAAGGTCCAACTACGAGAATTGTTGGACATCGGTTTTCATTAAATCTAGTACATCTCCGGGGTGCTCCTGTTTTATTTGTAAAAAAGAAAGGCGGGAGTATGCGACTTTTGTATTGACTATCGGGAATTGAACCATGTCACCATCAAGAATAGGTATCCTCTACCTCGTATTGATGACTTGTTTGACCCGATTGCGAAGGCACAATTCTTTTCAAAAATCGATCTTAGATTCGGATATCATCAATTTGAAAATTAGAATCGAGGATATTCCAAAGACCGCCTTGAGAACTCGGTATGGGCATTATGAATTCTTAGTCATGTCTTTCGGACTAACTAATGCTCCCTATGGCTTTCATGGATATGATGAACCGAGTATTCAAGGAATATTTGGATCGATTCGTTGTTGTCTTTATTGATGACATCCTTATATATTCCAAAAGTCGTGAAGATCATGAGCACCATTTGAAGTCGGTACTCAAAGGCTTCGTGAAAACCAACTATATGCCAAATTGAAGAAATGCGAGTTCGGCTCGAGGAAGTAGCATTTCTTGGGCATGTGGTGTCAAAACATGGAGTATCCGTTGATCCGCGAAGATTGAAGCAATACAAAGTTGGGAGCAAACCAAGTCGGTGGATCAAGACGTAGCTTTTTGGGCTTAGTGGTTATTATCGGAGATTCGTGGAAGGGTTTTCTCGAATCGCTACTCCATTAACTCACTAACTCGGAAGGATACAAAATTCGTTTGGAATGAAGAATGCGAGAAGAGTTCCAAGAGCTAAGAGAGACTTATTTTAAGACTGTTCTAACAATACCATCCGGTTCGGATGGATTTGTTATCTCTGACGATGCTTGTGCAAAGGGTTAGGATGTGTTCTCATGCAACGTGGGAAAGTCATAGCCTATGCCTCATGACAACTTAAAGAGTATGAGGAGGAATTATCCTACTCATGATCTAGAGTTACAAAGTGATCATTTTCGCTTAAAGATATGGAGGCACTATCTATACGGGGAGAAAGTAGAGATATATTCGGACCATAAAAGCCTTAAATATTTCTTCACTCAAAAGAACTCAACACGCTGGCAAATGACGTTGGCTCGAGCTATTGAAAGACTACGACCACACTATTCAATACCATCTGGTAAAAGCGAGCGTGGTAGGCGACGCATTGAGTAGAAGATCATATGCGGAACGAAAAGTGCGATGATGTCAAGTATACGACATAGAGCCAACTTTAATAGAAAAAGTTAAGGTTGCTCAAGCCAATCAGGCCGAGGCGTGATGCGTATGAAGAAGAAAGTACAAGAAGGAGCTATTAGGAGCGAGAATTGATGAAGAAGGAATACTTGAGTCCACTCTAGACTTTGTGTTCCTAACGACTCACGATTTGAAGTACAAGATTATGATGGAGGCACACAATACACCATTTGCAATCCATCTGGAAGTACTAAAATGTATCGTGATCTTGACATACATTTTGGTGGAATAATATGAAGAGAGATTGCAAAGTTTATCTCGATGTGTTTAACTTGCTAACGTGTAAAGGCGGAGCATCTAGTACCTAAGGGTCCGTTGCAACCACTTGAGATTCGGAATGGAAGTGGAACACATTACCATGGATTTCGTTCACGGGTCTTCCTACGGTTTCTCAAGGCATCAATGCTATTTGGGTTATTGTTGATAGATTAACCAAGTCGCTCATTTCTTGCCGACACGGAGACTTATTCTCTTGAACGTCTTGCTAGTATATACGTAAATGAGATCGTGAGGTTGCATGGCATGCTGTATCCATAGTTTGGATCGTGACCCAAGATTCACTTCAAGATTTTGGGTTAGCTTGCAAAAAGCTATGGGCACGGATTTGCGATTTAGTTCGGCATACCATCCCCAAAACGGACGGACAATCGAGAGGACTATTCAAACTCTTGAAGATTTATTAAGACTCGTGTCCCAGACTTCAAGGGCGATTGGGATAAGTATTTACCATTGGTGGAATTCTCCTACAACAATGATTATCGTGCAAGTATAGGTGTGGCTCCATTCAAGCATTATATGGACGAAAATGTCGTTCTCCAATATGTTGGGATGAGGTGGGTGAAGCAACATTGTTGGGACCCGAAGTTAATACGTATGATCACCGAAAAGATCCAAATAATTCGACAACGATACAAACGGCTCAAGATCGACAAAAGAGTTATGCGGATCTTCATCGAAAGGACGTGGAATTTAATGTAGGGATCATGTATTGTTATGAGTTGCTCCATGGAAGGGAGTTACAAGATTTGGGAAGAGAGGAAAGCTCAATCCACGATTTATTGGTCCATTTCAAATTCTTGACCGAAGTAGGAAATGTAGCCTATAGACTTGCGTTACCTCAGAGTATGTCTCGTGTTCATAATGTGTTTCACATATCTCGTACTTCGTAAATATGTGAAAGACCCGAACCACATTATTGAGTTAGAACCGGACGAGATAATAAGAAGACTTAACGTATGAGGAGGTACCTATCAAGATCTTGGATAGGAAGGAGCATGTCCCTACGCAAGAAAGGTCATACCACAAGTTAAAGTTTTGTGGAGGAATCATGCTATAGAGAAATGACACGGGAATTGGAAGCGGAAATGAAAGCGAGGTATCCTCACCTTTTGAAACACCAGTATGCGACGCCAATTTCGAGGACGAAATTTCATAAGGAGGGGAGTTGTAAGACCTCAAATTTTTTAAATAAAAAGGAATTTCCTTTATTTATTATTTTGAAATAGTAAGGGTTGATTTGATTAATGTGGATAGTTAAGGGTTAAATACGCAAATATTTCAAAATAAACAAGTGGTTATAAAATATTCATTTTGTCGGGGAATATTCGTTTGGTCGTGGAATATTAAATCTTTGTGGAGAATATTAAATTTAGTAGCGACAAAATGCCATGTGGGCCCCATAACGGAAAGCGATTGGATGAAGAAAGCGACAAATATAAGTTGGTTAAAAATAACTTGGCGTAGTTATTACCGAATTAAGGCATTGGAATACCCGGTGGTTAAAATACTGATGTCTGGCGTGGTTAAAGTGATGCTACTGCGTATTATTGCGACAAGATTGTTGAATTATTGATCCTTACGTAAGAAGGCACTACTCAATAATTTTTACACGATAATTCTTGTTCAATATTTTATTTATTGATTCAATAATTGCTGCGTTGATATTTTATTATTGTTGTTCAATAATTGTCCACGCACATTATCTCCATTATCGGATCAATAATTCATATTATTTAAATAATATTATTAGATAGCATTATTGGCAATGTCTAGAAAGTTCATCGAGGAGAGGTTTGGTCACCTAATTGCGCCATGAAGGAGAAATCCTTATCTGAAAGCCCTCTTTCTGAGGAACGGCTGGTTGTCATAATTGTGATTACGTAATATTATTTGTGAATAATTAATTATTGATTCATATGATAAAGAAATATTTATTTTATGTGGATATAAATGATGGATTTATTTATGTGGTTATAAATGAAGAAATTATTGTTGAGGTGTTTTATCGGTATTTTACCAGTTGGAGGTATTAAAAATTAAATCGGGGTTTTGTGATATATTGCGGGATTATAATTTTAATCCGACCAGATTGGATAATGGTAATTTTTGGGTATGTTATACATACATAAGTTGAGTATATGTCCACAAATTTTGAACCGTTAAAATGCACGAATGATTTGTTATGAATTTTAAGAGGTGTCTGATTAGAAAATTAGGGTTATAATTGATTTTGGTGGAAAATTCTAGAATTGAGTGGGCCCCACTTGTGGTTGGTGAAGAAATGTGCTGAATTTTATTTCAAATGTGGTGGGTGGCAATAGTAGTGTAAAGCCATCGTAGTGTAGCAGTCAAGTCTGCTTGGTACGGCTAACATTTTCCTATAAATAGAGGGCTAAGTTAGAATTGAAAATCACACCGTAAACAAAGTTTTTCTCTCTCTCTCTATATTATTGAGCGTATTTTGTGAGTATTTAGATACTTTGAGATTTCTTTGTCAAGATACAAGTTTCATTCAAAGATCACTTCCGACCTTTCCTTCCGAAAATCGATTCTTTGAGGTAAGGGATATTATTTTTTCGTAATGATATTATTTCTTCAATATCATTATCTTTGAAATGTTGATCCGAGGTTTTTATCAAATTTGGAACTTTTTCATGTCGGGGTTACTATTCATGAGTTACTATTCACGAGTTACTATTCATGAGTTACTATTCACGAGTTACTATTCACGAAAGTACTATTCACGTAAGCGTGAAAATATTTTTGTGGAATTTCTATCTTTTGGTGTGAGATTCTTATTCACGATATCAAGACTTTATTCACGATACTGAGACTATTCACGATATCTGGAACTATTCACCAAAAAATAAAATTTCTTCTTTTCGTCAAAATATCTATTCGGATACTAGCTTTGATTGTATCCATGTTTTGATCATTCTTGAATTTTACACCACTATGATTATTTTTGAGGTATTGTTGGACATGGATAAAACAAAGTATTTAATCATTAATCCTTAATCCTTGTCATTTTGTTTCATTGGATTCGTTCTTTAAAAATATTTTCATCATCCTCGATCTTAAATGATGATATTATTGAATATCTTTGGCCCGTAGTGCAAAGATGAATGATTTTCTGAAGAATATCTTTGGCTGTAGTGCAAAGATGAGCAGTGTTTAAATGAACATGACTAATCGATGAATATCTTTGGCATTCGTAGTGCAAAGATGAGCAGTGTTGAGATGAACATGACCGATTGATGAATATCTTTGGCACAGTAGTGCAAAGATGAATATTTGATTTGAGATGAATATTGATTGATGTTACGAGGATAAAATATTGATGGTGGATCGTTAAATTCATAGATTATAGTAGATTTCATTCTCTACGTAACTCTTCTATGAATTATTATTTCCATTGCGAATATTGATCCGAAACTTGTTGTCTCATCAGATTCTATTAAATTTTTTCCTGTTGAAGACTAACGATAATTTGTTGTATATTATCTTAGTCATAATATTCTTTTTGAGCTAGTTGAGCTCACCCTTTTCCTTTTTGTTCCATTCTTCTTCTCGGGAGGCTTAGAATATAGCGAGTATTTAGCTCAGGGTATGGAATGAAGGATTTAGAAAGGATTGTTTAGTAGTCCTCACCATTTTTGTAAAATAATGTATCAATAAATGTGATGAGGATTTATTTGAGTATAAATATTGTCAGAAGATAATATTTGTATTTAAACTCACAGTTTTACTGTTGTAATAATAAAGATGTAGTTGTTTCTGTACCATGTATTTGGCGACTCAGAATGGGTGTTGTGTATACCTATTTTGGGGGCGTCACAGGTACGGCTTCGGGATGGAGAATGGCTTTAGATCAGATTTTGGATGTCTTCGGCTTTGAGATGGCGGAACTTTGTGATGGTACGGTAGAGGCCTGTATCAAATGTCTTATGTTCTTGGGGAGTCTCGTTTCTCATATCATAGACCAGTTTATAACATATTTTTAGTCAAGGTTGAGTCTATAAATCGTAGCAGAGTCAAGAAAATAATGAGTTGTTTCGGTTCTAGGATTGAGGTAGAGGAGTTATTACCATATTCAAATAGATATGGGGAATTGGATTTCTTTAGAAGAATGGATCAGTATTAAAGTACGATTTTTCAGCACAAATATGCCATTTATAACGCAAATACCCAATATCAAAACACATAAACCCATAAACAGAAATCGGAGATGTTGAAGTGAAAAAGAAGTAGAAAGTATAGAGGAGAAAGAAATATAGGAGAGGGAAGAATTTTACAGGCTCCACAATTTAATACTGCGGATGTCAAAAGTTTTTTTAGTACAATAAGGGGTATTTTGGATATTTGTCCCGTTCGCAGTATTAAACTGCGGAATACTGAAAACTAAACTGCAGACGGAGTCTTTATTAAATCGTTCGATCTTCGAATAAAGGATCGCGATGTGTTATAAGACTAGACACTTTTTTTACAACGTTTGCTATGAATTAGTCCCCATATATATATATATATATGCTCAACTAGGTTTTATATATGTGGGCCTTATCTATAACAATAAATAGTGATTGTGGGAATTTATATGATTAATAGATTTTGTATTGTTTATTGTAATATATGGCCTTCACAATTTAAAATTTTATATAAAATCATCCACAAAATAGTCTCATTAGGAGCAAGTTATTAGCAAATAATCAAGTTTTTTTTCCAAGACACAATGTTGTCGTAGCATGCGAGACTATGGAGAGATGTCTTTTTATATGTTGTCCTTTAAATTTTATAATTTTATATCTTATTCGTTAAATTTTATAATGATTAAAGATTAAAGATTTGTACAACATGATTGTAAGACCCCAACTTATTATAAACTAAATTAATAAGGTGTTAATTTGATATAATGCTTTGGTTATGGGTAAAATATGCAAATTTTACAAAATAAGCAAGTGGTTATAAAATATTCATTTCTGTCGGGAAATATTCGTTTGGTCGTGGAATATTCTTGTTGTTGGGGAATATTCGTACGACGGCGCAACCATTTATGGGCCCCATAACGAAAAACGGTTGGATGAAGAAAAACGACAAAGTATGAGTTTTTATGAATAACGGCGTAATTATTACCGTTAACACTGTTGGATTACCTGGTGGTTAAAATACGATGAATACGCGTGGCACAAGAAAGATATTATTACGGTATTCGCATGTATTGTTGAATTATTTATTCGTATGTAAGAAGGCACTACTCAATAATGGTTACAGTAGTTAATGTTCAATATTTTATTTTATTGATTCAATAATTGCTGCGTTGATATTTTATATTATTGTTGTTTCAATAATTGTCACTGCACAGTATTTCCCATTATCAGATCAATAATTCATATTATTTGAATAATATTATTAGATAACATTATTGGCAATGTCTAGAAAGTTCTTTAAAGGAGAGGTTTGGTCACCTAATTACGTGTCAGTAAGGATAAATCCTTATTGGAAAGCCCCCTCTTTCCTGGGAATGGCCTGGTTGTCATAATTGTGATTCTGTAATATTATTTGTGAATAATTAATTATTGATTTATATGATAAAGAAAAATTTATTTGATGTGGATATAAATGATGAATTTATTTATGTGGTTATAAATGAAGGAATTAATGCTGAGGTGTTTTATCAGTATTTTGTCAGAATAGAGGTATTAAAAATCATCCGTTTGTGGATTTCAGATATTTTTGTTTGGAATTTGGAAAAACTCAAAGCTACAAAGTTGTAGAGAATTTGATTTCGTGCGGAATGGACATAAAATTCGTATTTTTCTGGTAAACGGGCTATTTTCTATGAATTATTGAAGTTTTGAAAAATAAAATGATTTTTATTAATTTATGGGTGTGATCCACTTTTGTTTTAACACACGAGGGCTGCTGATTTTGGTTCAAAGATGGCTGCTCTTCAATTGAGGTGTGCGTGGAAGGAAAAGAAAAGAACATAATATTTTATTATTTTAGTCTCCTTTGGCGTTCTAGCATTTTCCTATAAATAGGCGTTTAGGTTAGAATTAAAAATCACACCAGAAACAAGTTTTCTTTCTCTCTAGATTATCGAGCGTATTTTTGTGAGTATTTTGATACTTTGAGAGTTCTTTGTTAAGATTTACAAGTTTCCTTCGATTTTCTATCAGATATTAGATCGTAAGTATCGTTATTTTGAGGTAAGGGATGTTAATTTCTTCTTAAATGATATTATTTTCTTAAATATCATTATGACGAAATATTGGTTTGAACTTTTTAATCAAATTTGAAACTTTTGGTGTCGGGGTTACTATTCACGTATACAACACTATTTACGATATCAAGACTTTATTCACGAATCGACCTTATTCATCAGAAAATGAAATTTTTTCTTTTTGTCCAAGATGTCTATTATGGTTACTATCTTTGATTGTATCCATATTTTGATCTTTATTTTTGAATTCTGCTTCACAATTGGTTATTATGAAATATTATTGATCTTGGATAAACTGTTATATGAATCCCTAATATTTGTCCTTCTGTCTCACTGGATTCATTTTCTTTAAAATATTTTTTATCATCCTCAGTCTTAAATGATGATATTATTGAATATCTTTGGCCCAGAAAGTGCAAAGATGAATGATTAATCGATGAATATCTTTGGCCAGTAGTGCAAAGATGAGCAGTGTTGAGATGAACATAACCGATTGGTGATATAAATGAATATCTTTGGCTTTTGTAGTGCAAAGATGAATATTTGATTAAAGATGTATATTGATTGATGTTACTGGGGATAAAATATTGATGATGGACTTTTAAATCTTAGAAGATAGTAGAATTCATTCTCTACGTGACTCTTCTAATGGATTGTTGTTTCATTTGTATTTGTTGATCTAAAACTTGTTATCTCATTATATTCTATCGATTTTTTCCTGTTGAAGACTAATGATAAATTGTTGTATATTATCTTAGTCATAATATTCTTTTTCTTGGGCTAGTTGAGCTCACCCTTTTCCTTTTTGTTTCATTTTTCTTTTCAGAAGGTGAGAACATAGCAGGATCGAGTCGGGGTATGGAGTGATGGTTCTAGAAAGATGTTTTAGCAGTCTCACTATTTCTGTAAAATAGTGTATGAATAATTGTAATGAGGACTTATTTGAGTGTTGATATTGTCTAGAAGACAATATTTGTATTTAAACTCACAGTATGTGTTGTCGTATTTTGCACGACAATTGTATTATTGAAGTTGTAGTTTGTTTTCTGTACCATGTATTTGGCGACTCAGAATGGGTGTTGTATACCTATTTTGTGGGCGTCACAATGATCATCTTATATATATATATATATATGTAAGACCCCAAAATTTTTTTTTAAATAAAAAGGAATTTTCTTTATTTATTATTTTGAAATAGTAAGGGTTGATTTGATTAATGTGGATAGTTAAGGGTTAAATATGCAAATATTTCAAAATAAGCAAGTGGTTATAAAATATTCATTGTTGTCGGGAATATTCGTTTGGTCGTGGAATATTAAATGCGATACGGGAATATTAAATCGACCAATAAGCATGACCATGTGGGCCCCATAACGGAAAGCGATTGGATGAAGAAAGCACAAATATAAGTTGTTTTTAAATAATGGCGTAGTTATTCAAGTAATATCTTTGTTGGAATACCCGTTGGTTAAAACACACTAATACGCGTTGTTGAACAAGAGCTTTGGCAGTATTGCACCAATTATTGATTCTTACGTAAGAAGGCACTACTCAATAATGGTTACGTGAATTATCATTCAAAGATTTTATTGAGTTAATAATTCTTTGCGTTGATATTTTATATTGTTGTTGTTTCAATAATTGTCATTACACAAAGTATCTTTCATTATCGAAGCAATAATTCATATTATCTCGAATAATATTATTAGATAACATTATTGGCAATGTCTAGAAAGTTACATCAAGGAGAGGTTTGGTCACCTAATTGCGCGCCAGTAAGAAGAAATTCTTATTGGAAAGCCCCCTCTTTCCTGGGAACTGCCTGGTTGTCAATATTGTGATTCTGTAATATTATTTGTGAATAATTAATTATTGATTTATATAATGAGGAAAATATTGATTTTATGTGGATATAGATGGAGAAAATTTTTAAAATGACAATTGTTGAAAATTAATATTTTATCTTTTTCTGATAAAATAATTCATTTAAATATATTATTTTAATAATATATTAATCTGTGATATTTTTACAATGAATGTGGGATATATGAGTATATGAGGAGGAAGAGTATTTTGTGGCATTAAATGTTTAACACATGTTTTGTGTGTTGGTGGACACAATTATCAATCGAAATTTGATTATAACTTGTAAAATCACCCGTTTGTGGATTTTTGGTCAATTTCTATTCGAATTTGAAAAACTTTCTTCTGCAAAGTTGTAGAGAATTTAATTTCCTATAAAAACTCATGAGATTCGAATTTTCTGATGAAAGGGCTATTTATTATGAATTATTGAAGTTCAAGTCTCAAATAATTGATTTTTTGAAGTTTAAAATATTTAAAATTAGAAAACGTTTTTCTTATTTTTTCTAGAAGGTGGCATGTGTTTGATGGCTGAAATCAGATTCTAGACATGTGTAGAAAATAATATAATTATATTATTAATTTATTAAATTTTTCGCTTTGGTGTTCTAAGCAATTTCCTATAAATAGGGTGCTTGGGTTAGAATGAAAATCACACCGTAAACCGAAGTTTTTCGTGGACCCCCAAAATAGGTATACATCACCTATTCGAGTTGTCAATACATGGTATGTAAACAACTACAACTTTATTATTACAACAAAAGCTGTGAGTTTGAATACAAATATTATCTTCTGCATAATATCTATACTCAAATAAATCCTCATCACCTTTATTGATACATTATTTTACAAAAATGGTGAGGACTACTAAGCAATCCTTTATAAAACCTTCATTCCATACCCCAGACCGTACTCGCTATATTCTCGCCTCCCGAGAAAAATGGAACAAAAAGGAAAAGGGTGAGCTCAACTAGCTCAAGAAAGAATATTATGACTAAGATAATATACAACAAATTATCGTTAGTCTTCAACAGGAAAAATCTAATAGAATACAATAGACAACAAATTTTAAATCAATACTCGCAATGAAATAATAATTCATTAGAAGAGTTAAGTAGAGAATGCAAACTACTATCTTCTATGTATGAATTTAAAAGTTCATCGCTCATCTTTTATCCTCGTAACATCAATCAATATACATCCGAATCAAATATTCATCTTTGCACTACTGTGCCAAAGATATTCATCGATTGGTCATGTTCATTTAAACACTGCTCATCTTTGCACTACTGAGCCAAAGATATTCTTCGAAATCATTCATCTTTGCACTCTGTGCCAAAGATATTCTTAAGAAATCATTCATCTTCACACTACTGTGCCAAAGATATTCCATAATATCATCATTTAAGACCGAGGATGATGAAAATATTTTTTTTTAAAAAGCGAATCCAAAGTGAAACAAAATGACAAGGATTAAGGATTAAGGATTAGTACTTGGTTTTATCCACGTCAAAAATACCTCAAAAATAATCATAGTGGTGTAAAATTCAAGAATGATCAAAAACATGGATACAATCGAGCTAGTATCCGAATAGATATTTTGGACAAAAAGAAGAAATTTTATTTTTCTATGAATAGTGCTTAGATATCGTGAATAGTCAGATATCGTGAATAGTGCCGTATAGGTGAATAGTAACTCCTACACCAAAAGATAGAAATTCCACAAAAACATCTTCACGCTTCATTGAATAGTACTCGTGAATAGTAACTTTCGTGAATAGTAATTCATGAATAATAACTCGTGAATAGTAACTCATGAATAGTAACCCATGAATAGTAACCCCGACATGAAAAAGTTCCAAATTTGATAAAACTTCAGATCAACATTTCAAAGATAATGATATTGAAGAAATAATATCATTTAAAAAAAATAATATCCCTTACCTCGAAAGATTAGACTTACTAATTTGGAATAACTAAGGGTATAGTCTTTGAAGGAACTTGCACCGTCTAACAATACTCAAAGTATACTCACAAGAATACGCCAATATATCGAGAGAGAAATAGAGAGAAACTTCAGTTTACGGTGTGTTTTCAATTCTAACCTAAACACCCTATTTATAGGAAAATGCTTGTAACACCAAAGCGTAAAATTGAATATAATATTAATATATTTTTCACATTTTCTTTAGCCCACCATAGACAACTGATCTCAGCCCATTTGAATCACATGTGAGGCCAACTTAGTTGCAAAAAACGTTTTTCTCAAAATAATTAACTAAAACTCCCAAAAATTAATTATTTGAACTTGAACTTCAATAATTCATAATAAATAGCCCTTTCATCAGAAAATTGAATCTCAT
Organism: Panax quinquefolius; assembly: GCA_020205615.1. Taxonomy (NCBI): domain Eukaryota; kingdom Viridiplantae; phylum Streptophyta; class Magnoliopsida; order Apiales; family Araliaceae; genus Panax; species Panax quinquefolius. Next base: position 26,374,217 of record CM035173.1, read on the forward strand.
GAGTTTTTATAGGAAATTCAATTCTCTACAACTTTGCAGAAGAAAGTTTTTCCAAATTCCAAATAGAAATTGACCGAAATCCATAAACGGGTGATTTTACAATTTATAATCAAATTTAGGATAATAATAATTGTGTCCACCAACACACAAAACATGTGTTAAACATTTAATGCCACAAAAACACTCTTCCTCCTCATATACTCATATATCCCACATTCATTGTAAAAAATATCTCATAGTTAATATATTATTAAAATAATATATTTAAATGAATTATTTTATCGGAAAAAGATAAAATATTAATTTTTAACAATTGTCATTTTAAAATTTTCTCCATCTATATCCACATAAAATTAATATTTTCCTCATCATATAAATCAATAATTAATTATTCACAAATAATATTACAGAATCACAATATCGACAACCGTGCGGCCCTCAGAAAGAGGGGCTTTCAATAAGAATTTTTCTTCATCATGGCAAGCAATTAGATGACCAAACCTCTCCTTAGATGTAACTTTCTAGACATTGCCAATAATGTTATCTAATAATATTATTCAGATAATATGAATTATTGCTTCGATAATGAAAAAATTGTGTAATGACAATTATTGAAACAACAAAGAATATAAAATATCAACGCAAGCAATTATTAACTCAATAAAATATCGAATAAAGATAATTCATCGTAACCATTATTGAGTAGTGCCTTCTTACGTAAGAATCAATAATTGGTGCAATACTGTGTCTTCTTTGCTCAACAACGCGTATTAGTGTGTTTTAACCCGGGTATTCCAACAAGATACTTCAGAATAACTACGCTGTAGTTATTTAAAAACAACTTATATTTGTCGTTTTCTTCATCCAATCACTTTCCGTTATGGGGCCCACACATGGTCGCTACTGGTCGTACTAATATTCCCGACAAAGATTTAATATTCCACGACCAAACGAATATTCCCCGACGATAATGAATATTTTATAACCACTTGCTTATTTTGAAATATTTGCGTATTTAACCCTTAACTATCCACATTAATCAAATCAACCCTTACTATTTCAAAATAATAAATAAAGGAAATTCCTTTCTATTTAAAAAAAAAAAAATCGGGGTCTTACAACCTCCCCTCCTTATGAAATTTCGTCCTCGAAATTGATGTACGTACCTGGTGTTTTGAAAAGGTGAGGATACCTCGCTTTCATTTCCGTTTCCAACTCCCAGGTCATTTCCTCTATAGCATGATTCCTCCACAAAACTTTAACTTGTGGTATGACCTTTGCGCGTAGGACATGCTCCTTCCTATCCAAGATCTTGACAGGTACCTCCTCATACGTTAAGTCTTCGGCTATCTCGTCCGGTTCTAACTCAATAACGTGGTTCGGGTCTTTCACATATTTACGAAGTACAGATATGTGAAACACATTATGAACACGAGACATACTCGGAGGTAACGCAAGTCTATAGGCTACATTTCCTACTCGGTCAAGAATTTGAAATGGACCAATAAATCGTGGATTGAGCTTTCCTCTCTTCCCAAATCTTGTAACTCCCTTCCATGGAGCAACTCGCAACAACAATACATGATCCCCTACATTAAATTCCACGTCCTTTCGATGAAGATCCGCATAACTCTTTTGTCGATCTTGTGCTTTGTATACGTTGTCGAATCATTTGGATCTTTTCGGTAGTCATATCATTTACTTTCGGGTCCCAACAATGTTGCTTCACCCACCTCATCCCAACATATTGGAGAAGCGACATTTTCGTCCATATAATGCTTCAAATGGAGCCACACCTATACTTGCACGATAAGCTGTTGTTGTAGGAGAATTCCACCAATGGTAAATACTTATCCCAACTACCTTTGAAGTCTAGGACACGAGTCTTAATAGATCTTCAAGAGTTTGAATAGTCCTCTTTGATCGTGTCCGTCCGTTTGGGGATGGTATGTCGAACTAAATCGCAAACTGTGCCCATAGCTTTTTGCAAGCTAACCCAAAATCTTGAAGTGAATCTTGGGTCACGATCCAAAACTATGGATACTGGGCATGCCATGCAACCTCACAATCTCATTCACGCACATACTAGCAAGGCGTTCAAGGAATAATTCTCCGTATCGGCAAGAAATGAGCGGACTTGGTTAATCTATCAACAATAACCCAAATAGCATTGATGCCTTGAGAAACCGTAGGAAGACCCGTAACGAAATCCATAGTAATGTGTTCCCACTTCCATTAGGAATCTCAAGTGGTTGCAACGGACCCTTAGGTACAAGATGCTCCGCCTTTACACGTTGGCAAGTTAAACACATCGAGATAAACTTTGCAATCTCTCTCTTCATATTGTTCCACCAAAATGTATGTCAAGATCACGATACATTTTAGTACTTCCAGGATGGATTGCAAATGGCGTATTGTGTGCCTCCATCATAATCTTGTACTTCAAATCGAGTCGTTAGGAACACAAAGTCTAGAGTGGACTCAAGTATTCCTTCTTCATCAATTCTCGCTTAAGAATAGCTCCTTCTTGTACTTTTTTCTTCATACGCATCGACTCCGGATTGGTGGCTCGAGCAACCTTAACTTTTTCTATTAAAGTTGGCTCTGTCGTATACTTGACATCATCGCACTTTCGTTCCAAGATATGATCTTCTACTCAATCATCGGCTACCACGTTAAACTTTACGGGATGGTATTGAATAGTGTGGTCGTAGTCTTTCAATAGTTCGACCAACGTCGTCGGCGCCGCATGTTTAGTTCTTTTTGAGTGAAGAAATATTTAAGGCTTTTTATGGTGCGAATATATCTCCACTTTCTCCCCATATAGATAGTGCCTCCATATCTTTAAGCAGCAGAAACGATCGTTTGCTAACTCTAGATCATGAGTAGGATAATTCCTCTCATACTCTTTAAGTTGTCATGAGGCATAAAGCTATGACTTTCCCACGTTGCATGAGAACACATCCTAACCCTTTGCCGAAGCATCGTCGTAGATAACAAATCCATCCGAACCGGATGGTATTGTTAGAACAGTCGAAATAAGTCTCCTCTTAAGCTCTTGGAAACTCTTCTCGCATTCTTCACTCCAAACGAATTTTGTATCCTTCCGAAGTTATTTGGGTTAATGAAGTAGCGATTCGAGAAAACCCTTCCACGAATCTCCGATAATAACCAACTAAGCCCAAAAACTACGACTTGATCCACCGACTTCGGTTGCTCCTAACTTTGTATTGCTTCAATCTTCGCACGGATCAACAGATACTCCATGTTTCGACACCACGTGCCCAAGGAATGCTACTTCCTCAAGCCGGAACTCACATTTCTTCAATTTGGCATATAGTTGGTTTTCACGAAGCCTTTGGAGTACCGACTTCAAATGGTGCTCATGATCTTCACGGCTTTGGAATATATGAGGATGTCATCAATAAAGACAACAACGAATTGATCCAAATATTCCTTGAATACTCGGTTCATCATATCCATGAAAGTCAGCGAGGAGCATTAGTTAGTCCGAAAGACATGACTAAGAATTCATAATGCCCATACCGAAGTTCGAAGGCGCTCTTTGGAATATCCTCGATTTTAATCTTGGTGATGATGATATCGAAGCGAAGATCGATTTTTGAAAAGAATTGTGCCCTGCAGAATCGGGTCAAACAAGTCATCAATACGAGGTAGAGGATACCAATTCTTGATGGTGACATGGTTCAATTCCCGATAGTCAACTGAAAGTCGCATACTCCCGTCTTTCTTCTTTACGAATAAAACAGAGCACCCCGAGGAGATGTACTAGAGCCGAATGAAACCGATGTCCAACAATTTCTGTAGTTGGACCTTTAACTCTGAAGTTCAATAGGAGCCATTCGATATGGGGTTTTAGAAATGGGCTTTGTATGCGGGTTCAAGATCAATAAAGAATTCAACTTCACGTTACGGGGGTAGACCCGGGAAGTTCTTCTGGAAATACGTCGGAAAGTCAATAACAACAGAATATTATTCAAATTTGATGTGTCTTTATTCAAATCCATAACATGGGCTAAGAAAAACGACATCCGTTTTTTAATAAGCGAATAGCTTTATGATTAGATATGATGATGATCGATTTTAATGGTTTAGTTGCTTGAATTCGCATAACAACGGGTTGGTTAGGAATATGAAAACTAACAACCTTACGAAAACAATCAATTTTGGCATGATGAGTAGTTAACCAATCAATCCCTAAAATCACATCAAAAGCAAGTATCTTTAAAGAGATAAGGTCAACGGGTAAGGTAATGGTGCCAACTTGAATCAAACAAGATTTATAAACAAGTGGATGTGATGAAAGTTTCTCTAACGGAGTTTCCACGAGATAGGTCAAAGTCTAATTTCTCCGGAGTCAAGTTTAAACGTTGAGCACATGCGGGAGAGATAAATGAATGGGTAAGACCAGGATCAAGTAAGGTATAAACTTCGCAAGAATTCATAAATAGCTTACCCGTGATCACCCTCGTTTGGGTTCCTCGCATTATGACCGATCCACAACAAACGCTCTTCCGGAATCGTTGACTTTGACTTTTTCGAACGATCTTTTGAGTCACCGTCCCTCATTGAACTAGGTTTCGCTATATCGCATAATCTCGAAGCGATATGTCCTTCCTTTCCACAACTATAGCATACCTTGAATCTGTTGTGGGCGGTTTGACTCGATATGTCCCTCTTTTCCGCATTTGTAGCATATGATGGGTGGTCGTTCTCCTCCCTTAGAACCGATTCGCTTAAGACTTTATCGTCTTTATATGGTCGTTGTTAAATCTCCTCTTTTAAAATCTCCTCCCGACTCGCTTCTTACATTTTCATGGCCATGATTACCACCAGAGTGGTTACCATTTCGTCTCGTCTGTTTCTTTCTCCGCAGTTATCATTATTACATTGATCGCTATCTCTCGATACGATCCTGGTTGTGGTCCCTCAGTTTACCAGTACTCGTTATCTCGCTCTAATAATTGAGCCACATTTTACAACATCCGAATAAAGAGAAAATTTATGAGAAATGAGATCTTGACGTATCGGGTTTCAAACCTCTAAGAAACATCCGCGTCATCGTTCCTCATTCTCCACCAAATGAGGTGCAAACTCGGATAACTCGCAAACTTTGCCTCGTCTTTGAGACACCGTCATGTTGTTTTGTTCAATCGATGAACTCCACTTCCTTCATACGACGAATACTTTCGAGGAAAGTATTTGTCATTAAATAATTCTGAAATGTCTCCCACGACATCTTTGAGTCTTGTTGGATGGGTACGCTTCACGGACTCCCACCGGTGAGTACGCCTCGCCACGGAACATAAAGGTGGCGAATGGAACCTTCGTTCCTCCGTGCATCCCAAGACATCGAATATCTTGGTAATTTGCTTGACCCATGTTTCCGCCGCATGATCGGATCGCTTCTCTTGAATTTCGGTGGTCCCAACTCTTTGAGCTCGCTTGGTTTGTGACAACCCGTGAATTGCTATCATTTCTCCTGTATTTTGAACACGAGTCTCACAAATGCGATTTTGCATGAATCGCAAAAAACTTCTAAACATCCCCTCGTTCATCATCTCGCTTCAATGGTGTTGTTCATGGGAGGTACATTGTCGACTGTTGCACGTTCTCCTCGTTGGTAAGTCACGGGCATCTCCACGGTCTCATTTACTCCATTAATATTCTCATTCGACATTCTCAAATCTTGTCGTAATAAACAAGGGTTAATTAAGGAAATCAATATATCACATAATATCCCTATATATGACCAACTAACAAATAAGCTTAGTATGCGACACACTAGCGAAGGATTTACTCGTCTCTCCCTCCTAGTTCTATTCCATTCCGATCTCCGCTGGAGATCATATCCCTAAGCTGATATACTATGGCGCCCCAAAATAGGTATACATCACACTATTACGAGTTGTCAATACATGGTACGTAAACAACTACAACTTTATTATTACAACAAGAAAAGCTGTGAGTTTGAATACAAATATTATCTTCTAGACAATATCTATACTCAAATAAATCCTCATCACCTTTATTGATACATTATTTTACAAAAATGGTGAGGACTACTAAGCAATCCTTTATAAAACCTTCATTCCATACCCCAGGCTGCATACTCGCTTATATTCTCCGCCTCCACGAGAAAAATGGAACAAAAAGGAAAAGGGTGAGCTCAACTAGCTCAATTAAAGAATATTATGACTAAGATAATATACAACAAATTATCGTTAGTCTTCACGAGGAAAAATCTAATAGAATCTGATAGACAACAAATTTTAAATCAATACTGCATGTGAAATAATAATTCATTAGAAGAGTTAAGTAGAGAATGCAAACTACTATCTTCTATGTATGAATTTAAAAGTTCATCGTCTATCTTTTATCCTGTAACATCAATCAATATACATCTGGAATCAAATATTCATCTTTGCACTACAAAGCCAAAGATATTCATCGATTAATTCATGTTCATTTAAACACTGCTCATCTTTGCACTACGGGCCAAAGATATTCTTCAGAAATCATTCATCTTTTGCACTACTGAAGCCAAAGATATTCTTAAGAAATCATTCATCTTTTGCACTACAAAAAGCCAAAGATATTCCATAATATCATCATTTAAGACCGAGGATGATGAAAATATTTTTTTTAAAGCGAATCGGTGAAACAAAATGACAAGGATTAAGGATTAAGGATTCGTACTTGGTTTTTATCCACGTCCAAAAATACCTCAAAATAATCATAGTGGTGTAAAATTCAAGAATGATCAAAACATGGATACAATCGAGCTAGTATCCGAATAGATATTTTGGACGAAAAGAAGAAATTTTATTTTTGATTGAATAAGGTCAGTATCGTGAATAGTCTCAGATATCGTGAATAAGGCCGTGATAGGTGAATAGTAACTCAGAGCTACACCAAAAGATAGAAATTCCACAAAAACATCTTCACGCTTCATGAATAGTACTCGTGAATAAGAACTCATGAATAGTAATTCATGAATAGTAACTCGTGAATAAGTAACTCATGAATAGAACCCATGAATAAGTAACCCGAGCATGAAAAGTTCCAAATTTGATAAAAACTTGAGATCAACATTTCAAAGATAATGATATTGAAGAAATAATATCATTACAAAAAAATAATATCCCTTACCTCGAAAGATTAGTACTTCAAATGGAATCAAGGGTATAGTCTTTGAAGGAACTTGCAATCTAACAATACTCAAAGTATACTCACAAGAATACGCTCAATATATCGAGAGAGAAATAGAGAGAAACTTCAGTTTACGGTGTGTTTTTCAATTCTAACCTAAACACCTATTTATAGGAAAATGCTTGTAACACCAAAGCGAGAAAATTGAATATAATATTAATATATTTTTCACATTTTCTTTAGCCCACCATAGACAACTGATCTCAGCCCATTTGAATCACATGTGAGGCCAACTTAGTTGCAAAAAACGTTTTTCTCAAAATAATTAACTAAAACTCCCAAAAATTAATTATTTCGGAACTTCGGAACTTCAATAATTCATAATAAATAGCCCTTTCATCAGAAAATTCAAATCTCGCGAGTTTTTATAGGAAATTCAATTCTCTACAACTTTGCAGAAAAAAGTTTTTCTAAATTCCAAATAGAAATTGACCGAAATCCATAAACGGGTGATTTTACAAGTTATAATCAAATTTCGGTCAATAATTGTGTCCACCAACACACAAAACATGTGTTAAACATTTAATGCCACAAAAATACTCTTCCTCCTCATATACTCATATATCCCACATTCATTGTAAAAATATCACCGTTAATATATTATTAAAATAATATATTTAAATGAATTATTTTATCAGAAAAAGATAAAATATTAATTTTCAACAATTGTCATTTTAAAAATTTTCTCCATCTATATCCACATAAAATTAATATTTTCCTCATCATATAAATCAATAATTAATTATTCACAAATAATATTACAGAATCACAATATTGACAACCGAGTAGGTTCACGGGAAGAGGGGCTTTCAATAAGAATTTCTTCTTCTTTGCCAATGCAATTAGATGACCAAACCTCTCTCCTTAGCGTAACTTTCTAGACATTGCCAATAATGTTATCTAATAATATTATTCAGATAATATGAATTATTGCTTCGATAATGAAAAATCTTTGTGTAATGACAATTATCAAACAACAAAGAATATAAAATATCAATATGACAATTATTAACTCAATAAAATCTTTAAAGAGCAATTAATTATCGTAACCATTATTGAGTAGTGCCTTCTCTACGTAAGAATCAATAATTGGTGCAATACCGTAGCTTCTTTGTTCAACAACGCGTACAGTGTGTTTTAACCACCAAGGGTATTCAGCGAAGATAATTGGTAACAACTACGTGCTATTATTTAAAAACAACTTATATTTGTGCGTTTTCTTCATCCAATCACTTTCAGTTATGGGGCCCACACACGGTCACTGCTTGTCAGATAAATGCGAATATTCCCCAAAAGATTGAATATTCCACGACCAAACGAATATTCCCCGACGATAATGAATATTTTATAACCACTGCTTATTTTGAAATATTTGCGTATTTAACCCTTTAACTATCCACATTAATCAAATCAACCCTTACTATTTCAAAATAATAAATAAAGGAAATTCCTTTCTATTTAAAAAAAATAATTTGGGGTCTTACATTTTTCTCTCTATATTATCGCGTATTCTTGTGAGTATTTTGAGTATACTTTGAGTATTGCTATACTAAAGTGAAGTCCAAGTCATAGCTTTATATCCAGGTGTTTCATTTAGAAAGATCGATCTTTCGAGGTAAGGGATATTATTTTTTTGTAATGATATTATTTCTTCAATATCATTATCTTTGAAATGTTGATCCAAGTTTTATAAATTTGGAACTTTTTCATGTCGGGTTTCTTATTCATGGGTTACTATTCATGAGTTACTATTATTCATGAGTTACTATTCACGACGAGATTACTATTCACGCACTATAGTATTATTCATAAGCGTGAAGATGTTTTTGTGGAATTTCTATCTTTTGGTGTTGAGTTTCTTATTCACGATACTGAGACTATTCACGATATCTGATATTATTCATAAAAATAAAATTTCTTCTTTTTGTCCAAATATCTATTCGGATACTAACTCGATTGTATCCATGTTTTGATCATTCTTGAATTTAACACCACTATGATTATTTTTGAGGTATTTTTGGGCGTGGATAAAACCAAGTACGAATCCTTAATCCTTAATCCTTGTCATTTTGTTTCTTTGAATTCGTTTCTTTAAAATATTTTTCATCATCCTCGGTCTTAAATGATGATATTATTGAATATCTTTGGCCCAGAAAGTGCAAATATGAATGATTTCTTAAGAATATCTTTGGCCTTGTAGTGCAAGATGAATGATTTGAAGAATATCTTTGGTCAGTAGTGCAAAAGATGAGCAGTGTTTAGATGAACATGACCAATGATGAGTATCTTTGGCTCAGTAGTGCAAAGATGAATATTTGATTCGGATGTATATTGATTGATGTTACGAGGATAAAAGATAGGCGATGAACTTTTAAATTCATACATAGAAGATAGTAGATTTCATTCTCTACGTAACTCTTCTATGAATTATTATTTCATTGCGAATATTGATCCGAAACTTGTTGTCTATCAGATTCTATCAGATTTTTTCCCATTGAAGACTAACGATAATTTGTTGTATATTATCTTAGTCATAATATTCTTTCTTTGGGCTAGTTGAGCTCACCCTTTTCCTTGTTCCATTTTTCTTCTCGGGAGGCGAGAATGTAATGAAAGTCTTAGTCGGGGTATGGAATGAAGGTTCTAGAGAGAGTTGTTTAGTAGTCCTCACCATTTTTGTAAAATAATGAATCAATAATTATGATGGGGATTTATTTGCGTGTGGATATTGTCTAGAAGACAATATTATATTTAAACTCACAAGTATATATTGTCGTATTTCACACGACATTTGTATTATTGAAGTTGTAGTTGCTTCTTGTACCATGTATTTGGCGATTTCGAGAATGGGTGTTGTGTATACCTATTTTTGGGGGCGCCACAGTTGGTATCGAGCTTAGGGATATGATCTCTGGCGGAGATCGGGGGAATAAAACTAGGAGGGAGAGGCGAGTAAATCCTTCGCTAGTGTGTCCTACCTAAGCTTATTTGTTAGTTGGTCAAGATATAGGGATATTATGTGATATATTGATTTCCTTAATTAACCCTTATTTTATAGCGGTGATTTGAGAATGTCGATCGAGAATATTAATGATTGGAGCAAATGAGACCGTGGAGATGCTGTCTTCACCAACGAGGAGAGCGTGCAACAGTGGTAATGTTCCTCCCGTGAACAACACCACCGGAAAGCGAGATGATGAACGAGGATGTTTAGAAGCTTTTTGCGATTCATGCAAAATCGCACGAGGAGACTCGTGTTCAAAATACAGGAGAAATGATAGCAATTCACGGGTTGTCACAAATGCAAGCGAAAGAGTTGGGACCACGAGTAATTCGGGAAAGCCGGATCCGATTAAAGCGAGACGTGGGTCAAACAAATTACCAAGATATTCGATGTCTTGGGATGCACGGAGGAACAGAAAGTTCCATTCGTCGCCTTTATGTTAAAGTGGCGAGGCAGGACATCGGTGGGAATCGTGAAGCGTACCACTCCATCCACTTTCGGCGTATCGCGGGAGACGTTTGAAACAGATTCAATGACAAGTACTTCACGAAAGTATTCGCTATATGAAGGAAGTGGAGTTTATTAGACTGAAGCGAGAATAAATGGCGGTGTCCCAAAGACGAAGGCGAAGTTCGCGGAGTTATCGAGTTTGCACCTCATTTTGTGGAGAATGAGGAGCGTATGACGCGGATGTTTCGAGAGGTTTGAAACCCGACATACGCCAAGATCTCATTTCTCATAAATTTTCTCTATTCAGATGTTGTCAATGCGAGGCTCATTGTTAGAAGCGAGATAACGAGTACGTTCAACCGAGGACCATAAACGAGGATCATCTAGAAGATAGCGAGTCATCAGAATAACGATAACCACGGAGAAAAAGAATACAGATAGATAAAGCGGTAACCACTCACGGTGGTAATCGTGGCCATGAAAATAGAAGAAGCGAGTCGGGAGGAGATTTTAAAAGAGGAGATTCAACAACAACCATGTGAAGACGTCGGCGCCCGAAGTAGCAATCTGGTTCCAAGGGAGAGAAAGACCATCGGTCAGTATGTTACAAATGCTGGGAAAGAGGGACATATCACCCAAACCGCCCACAACAGTTTAAGGTATGCTATAATTGTGGAAAAGAAGGACATATCGCTCGAGATTACGATATCGAAACCCGATCCGGCGAGAATGGTGACTCAAAAGATGTCCCAGAAAAGTCAAAGTCAACGATTCCGGAAGAAGCGTTTGTTGTTTGGTCAAATGCGAGGAACCCGAACGGTTAACGCAGGTTAGTTAATTATAAATTCTTGCGAAGTATATACCTTACTAGATATTGGTTCTACCCATTCTTTATCTCTTACTTGCTTTCAACGTTTGAACTGACTACGGAGAAATTAAACTTTGACCTATCTCGTGGAGACTCCATTAGAGAAACTTTCATTACATCCGTTGTTTAAAAATCTTGCTTGATTCAAGTTCAGTACTATCACATTACCGTTAACCTTATTTCTATAGAGATATTTGCTTTTGATGTGATTTTAAGGTTAACTACTCATCATGCCAAATTGATTGCTTTTGTAAGGTTGTTAGTTTTCATATTCTAAGCAACTTTGTTATTTGAATTCAAGCAATCAAACCATTGTAGTCAAACATTTTCATATCAAGCCATGAAGTCATTCGTTTATTACGGATGTCAAGTTTTCTTAGTCCATGTTATGGATTTGAATAAAGACACATCGATTTGAATAATATTCTGTTGTTATTGATTTTCTGACGTATTTCTGAAGAATTTCTTGGCTTACTCCCAAAGCTCGATATTAAATTTTGTATCGACTTTGAACCCCAGACAAAACTCATTTCTAAAATCTCATATCGAATGGCTCTATTGAACTTCGTGAGTTAAAAAATTCAACTATAAATTTGGTACTGAGCCTTTATTTTGTGACTTCCTTTGTGGAATTCACTAAGCGAACTCTCTGTAGGGGACGTCATATTCGATGCGATAGTAAAGCGATAGGTGTCATTTGTGACGTCTTTATCCAAGATTGGGATATGAGTCGCGATTGAGAGCAACCTAAGTCGATTATTGAAAGACGTAGCTTTTAGGCTTAGTTGGTTATTATCGGAGATTCGTTGAAGGATATTCTCGAATCGCTATTCCATTAACGCGGTGACTCGTAGAGATACAAAATTCGAATGGAGCAAGGAATGTGGGAAGAGCTTGAAGAACTCAAGAGAGACTCATTTCAAAGACATGTTCGATCGTGCCATCCCGAAAAGCGAACGTGGTAGGCGGACGCGGTGAGTAGAAGATTATATGCGGAGCGAGTGCGATGATGTCAAGTATACGCGTAGAGCCAACTTTAATAGAAAAAGTTAAGGTTGCTTCAAGCCACCCTTGGGCCGGAGTTGATGCGTATGAAGAAGAAAAGTACAAGAAGGAGCTATTCCTAAGCGAGAATTGATACTTGAGTCCACTCTAGACTTTGTGTTCCTAACGACTGACGATTTGAAGTACAAGATTATGATGGAGGCACACAATACGCCATTTGCAATCCATCGTGGAAGTACTAAAATGTATCGTGATCTTGACATACATTTTGGTGGAACAATATGAAGAGAGATTGCAAAGTTTATCTCGATGTGTTTAACTTGCCAACGTGTAAAGGCGGAGCATCTTGTACCTAAGGGTCCGTTGCAACCACTTAAGATTCCAGAATGGAAGTGGGAACACATTACTATGGATTTCAATTCACGGGTCTTCTGCGGTTTCTCAAGGCATCAATGCTATTTGGGTTATTGTTGATAGATTAACCAAGTCTGCTCATTTCTTACCGATACGAGAGACTTATTCCCTTGAACGTCTTTCTCGTATGTACGTGAATGAGATTGTGAGGTTGCATGGCATGCCTGTATCCATAGTTTCGGATCGTGACCCAAGATTCACTTCATGATTTTGGGTTAGTTTGTAGAAAGCTATGGGCACGAATTTACGATTCAGTTTGGCATACCATCCTCAAACGGATGGGCAATCAGAAAGGACTACTCAAACTCTTGAAGATATATTAAAACTCTGTGTCCTAGATTTCAAAGGAAGTTGGGATAAGTACTTGCCATTGGTGGAATTCTCATACAACAATAGTTATTAAACATAGGCATGGTTCCATTCGAAGCATTATATGGACGAAAATGTCGTTCCCCAATATGTTGGGATGAGGTGGGTGAAGCAACATTGTTGGGACCCGAGTTAGTACGTATGACTAATGATTCGACAACGATACAAAGCGGCACAAGATCGACAAAAGAGTTATGCGAATCTTCATCGAAAGGGACGTGGAATTTAGTGTAGGGGATCATGTATTGTCATGAAGTTGCTCCATGGAAGGGAGTTACAAGATTTGGGAAGAGAGGAAAGCTCAATCCACGATTTATTGGTCCATTTCAAATTATTGACCGAGTAGGAAATGTAGCCTATAGACTTTGCGTTACCTCGAGTATGTCTCGTGTTCATAATGTGTTTCATATATCGTACTTCGTAAATATGTGAAAGACCCGAACCACGTTATAAGTTAGAACCGGACGAGATATTTGAAGACTTAACGTATGAGGAGGTACATTGTCAAGATTTTGGATAGGAAGGAGCATGTCTCACGCTTAAGAAAGGTTATACCACAAGTTAAAGTTTTGTGGAGGAATCATGCTATAGAGAAATGACACGGGAATTGAAAGCGGAAATGAAAGCGAGGTATCCTCACCTTTTGAAACACCGTGCACGTACGTCAATTTTGAGGACGAAATTTCATAAGGAGGGAGGTTGTAAGACCCCAAAATTTTTTTTTAAATAAAAGGAATTTCCTTTATTTATTATTTTGAAATAGTAAGGTTGATTTGATTAATGTGGATAGTTAAGGGTTAAATATGCAAATATTTCAAAATAAGCAAGTGGTTATAAAATATTCATTGTTGTCGGGGAATATTCGTTTGGTGTCGTGGAATATTAAATGCGGTCGGGAATATTCGTGCTGACAGTAGTGACCATGTGTGGGCCCCATAACTGAAAAAGCGATTGGATGAAGAAAACGACAAATATAAGTTGTTTTTTAAATAATCTGGTAGTAGTTATTAAGATTAATATCTTGTTGGAATACCCGGTGGTTAAAACACACTAATCTGCGTTGTTGAACAAAGATATATGCGGTATTGCACCAATTATTGATTCTTACGTAAGAAGGCACTACTCAATAATGGTTACGGTAATTCTTATTCAAGTATTTTATTGAGTTAATAATTCTTTGCGTTGATATTTTATATTCTTTGTTGTTTGATAATTGTCATTACACAAATTATCTTTCATTATCGAAGCAATAATTCATATTATCCGAATAATATTATTAGATAACATTATTGGCAATGTCTAGAAAGTTACATCTAAGGAGAGGTTTGGTCACCTAATAATTGCGGCAAGAGTGAAGAAATTCTTATTGAAAAGCCCCTCTTTCCTGAACCTGCTCGGTTGTCAATATTGTGATTTCGTAATATTATTTGTGAATAATTAATTATTGATTTATATAATGAGGAAAATATTGATTTTATGTGGATATAGATGGAGAAAATTTTTAAAATGACAATTGTTGAAAATTAATATTTTATCTTTTTCTGATAAAATAATTCATTTAAATATATTATTTTAATAATATATTAACGGTGATATTTTTACAATGAATGTGGGATATATGAGTATATGAGGAGGAAGAGTATTTTTGTGGCATTAAATGTTTAACACATGTTTTGTGTGTTGGTGGACACAATTATTGACCGAAATTTGATTATAGCTTGTAAAATCACCCGTTTGTGGATTTCGGTCAATTTCTATTCGGAATTTGGAAAAACTTTCTTCTGTAAAGTTGTAGAGAATTGAATTTCCTATAAAAACTCGCGAGATTCGAATTTTCTGATGAAAGGGCTATTTATTATGAATTATTGAAGTTCCGAAGCTCCGAAATAATTGATTTTTGGAAGTTTAAAATATTTAAAATTAGAAAAACGTTTTTTCTTATTTTTTCTAGAAGGTGGCATGTGTTTGATGGCTGAAATCAGATTCTAGACATGTGTAGAAAATAATATAATTATATTATTAATTTATTAAATTTTTACGCTTTGTTGTTCTAAGCAATTTTCTATAAATAGGTGCTTGGGTTAGAATTAAAAATCACACCGTAAATCGAAGTTTTTCTCTCTATATTATCGGCGTATTCTTGTGAGTATTTTGAGTATACTTTGAGTATTGCTATACGGTGCAAATCCAAGTCATAGCCTATATCCAGGTGTTTCAAATAAGAAATCTTGATCTTTCGAGGTAAGGGATATTATTTTTTTGTAATGATATTATTTCTTCAATATCATTATCTTTGAAATGTTGATCTGAAGTTTTTATAAATTTGGAACTTTTTTCATGTCGGGGTTACTTATTCATGGGGTTACTATTCATGAGTTCTTATTCATGAGTTCTTATTCACGAGTTCTTATTCATTTAGTACTATTCATGAAGCGTGAAGATGTTTTTTGTGGAATTTCTATCTTTTGGTGTCGGAGTTACTATTATTCACGATATCTAAGCCTTTATTCACGTATCAAGACTATTCACGATATCTGATCTTATTCATAGAAAAATAAAATTTCTTCTTTTGTCCAAAATATCTATTACGGATACTAACTCGATTGTATCCATGTTTTGATCATTCTTGAATTTAACACCACTATGATTATTTTTGACGTATTTTTGGGCGTGGATAAAACCAAGTACGAATCCTTAATCCTTAATCCTTGTCATTTTGTTTCAATTGGATTCGTTTCTTTTAAAAATATTTTCATCATCCTCGATCTTAAATGATGATATTATTGAATATCTTTGGCCCGTAGTGCAAAGATGAATGATTTCTTAAGAATATCTTTGGCCCGTAGTAAAAGATGAATGATTTCTGAAGAATATCTTTGGTCAGAAGTGCAAAGATGAGCAGGTGTTTAGATGAACATGACGGTGATGAGTGATATCTTTGGCCCTGTAGTGCAAAAAGATGAATATTTGATTCCAGATGTATATTGATTGATGTTACTGGGGATAAAAGATGAGCGATGAACTTTTAAATTCATACATAGAAGATAGTAGATTTCATTCTCTACGTAACTCTTCTATGAATTATTATTTCATTGCGAATATTGATCCGAAACTTGTTGTCTATTGTATTCTATCGATTTTTCCTGTTGAAGACTAACGATAATTTGTTGTATATTATCTTAGTCATAATATTCTTTTCTTGGGCTAGTTGAGCTCACCCTTTTCCTTGTTGTTCCATTTTTCTTCTCGAGGAGGCGAGAATGTGTAATCTTAGTACTAGTCGGGGTATGGAATGAAGGTTCTAGAGAGAGTTGTTTAGTAGTCCTCACCATTTTTGTAAAATAATGAATCAATAATTATGATGGGGATTTATTTGCGTGTGGATATTGTCTCAGAAGACAATATTATATTTAAACTCAAAGTATATATTGTCGTATTTCACACACTTACATTTGTATTATTGAAGTTGTAGTTTGCTTTTTGTACCATGTATTTGCATATTTCAAAATGGGTGTTGTGTTGTACTATATTTTGGGAGGCCATATATATATATATATATATATATATATATATATTCATATATATATATATATATATATATATATATATGTTTAATTCTTTCTTGAGAGATGATATATTCATGAGAGCACAACTGCGCGCTTTCCCCTTTTCAAAATTGAGAACTAAGAAACAATAATTGCCCTATTATAAAAAATAAATGAAGCTTAGCTAGCTAGCTATGATCAACCCTCGTGGATTAGCAAACAAGTCTTGATATGATACAATTTTAATCAAGATTAATATTTTTTCAAAGGAGAAGCTATAATTCTAATTGGTATTAATTAGTGAAATGCTAAATTAAGAAAACGAAGAACAAGAAGAAATAGTGATAAATATTAGTACTATTGGGCTTAGTTCTTGGTGTGTAGATCATTGAACATAATTACCACTCCCTCCGTTTGACAAAAAAAAAATTTACAAAATTTATGAAACTTTTTTGTTCCATTTATGTTTATTCTCAAATTTATTGAGTATTTGGTTTATTAATAAATATATTTAATTATAATTATAAATTAACTTGAGAATATTATGTCATTTATAATATTATTAAGAAAATTGAGATTTTTTTTTTGGAACAAAAAGTGTTTTACAAATAGAAAGAACTCCTTTTTGTGTAGAAATCATGGGCATGTATTGATGCTGCTTGAGAGGAGACAATAGCTTTCGGCTAAGATGCAATGGATTAGCTTTCAGTCTTGCATTGTTAATTTAAAGTGAATAAAAGCAAGCATGACTGCATGAGGGTTCACATGTACATGACTAAGTTTTTTTTCACTTACTTTATATTATGTACCAAAGAGAAACAAAGGTTGAACTAATTAACCATAAGTAACACCTACTATATCTCTTTTGAAATTAGAGATATATTTTTAAAATAATAAATTTTAATTTTGAAATCTATTCTTTATATTAACTAATATTTCAGTAATAATAAAAGAGAAATGTATTTTGGAACACACTTAGACATATTTTCTCAATAATAGTTTTAAGAAATGTATTTATAATATGTTTTTTTCCTTAATTATGACACAAGAAGAATAAACATACATAGAAAAAAAAACGTCCCTAGCTAGTGGTTGGATTCTCAGCATAACTAATAATCTACATATAAAATATAATATGAACACTAAATTAGCACTAATAAGAAATTTTCCTAGTCCTTTTCTAGGCACAAGGGAATTTGCACCAAGCAAATTAAATACTCTCCTGATCTAATATTTTAAAAGTTAAAAATACATTTCTAAACGAAGAAATTTGAGGAATAATTATATTCTCAAATATATCCTTAATATATATTTGGTAGCGGCTTGATAAAAATTGTCTACCTATAATATAAGTACGTAATGATATGTTAGGAATTTTATTTTATCTTATAATTTAAAAATAATAATATATTTTTAATTTTAGAATATAATAAAAAGAAAATTATATATCAAATTTTAACAAATTTATTTAAGAAAATATGAAGATTGTCTGGTGTGAGAGTACGTACGTGAGAGACAACCTTTTCTTATTCTTCTCTTTCACTAAAAAAGGAATTAATAATTAATCATAGTATATCATTGCATACGTATTATGGAGAGAGAATATGAATATAACCCACAGAAAAATAGAACCAAGTGCTGCCCTGTAACAGAAGGCTAGCTAGTATAATATTGTGATTCATGCATGGTTCCTAAAGTTGTTGACATTATTGGTCTTATGTAGATACAGTTAGATCTCTCTCATGATCGATACATGATGTAAAGTATTTTGTGGAATATCCCCTCCGTTTTTAAAATATTGTTATTCTAATTTATTTGTCATTTACAATTTTTTAAGAGAATAAATTATTTATTTTTCTATAGTACATCTACTTTCTCTCACTATTCCAAGAAATTCTCTCCCTTATATGATAGAATTTTAAACAAATTTTAATTGTTAAATGATAGTATTAAATGACTTTCTTAATTCATATACAAAAATCTTAAACGATAATATTTTAGGAACGAAATTAGTATTATAAACTACCTCCGTTCCTAAAAGATTGTCGTTTAAGATTTTTGCACATGGATTAAGAAAGTACTCCCCCCATCCCATTATATCTGACGTTCTACAAATTTTCACATAGATTAAGAATATATACAATTTTACTATTTTACCCTTAATTAACATTGTGCTCTATCTTCTTCTTCAGCCTGCGCGGATCGTTTTCTTCTTCATCTCTTCAATGGATTACCACCTCCACCTCCGTAACCACCTCCACCACCGTATCCTCCGCCATCGCTACCATAGCCTCTACTACCATATCCACCACCACCACAACCTTCGTACGACCATCGCAACAAATTAAATAGTTGTAAAGCCTCAATTTTTTAGGGGAAAAAAATGAGCTAATTTGTTTAATTTTGTGGATTAACAGGGGCTACAACCATCCGATTCTGACCCACCGGAATTCACTCGCCGACAGCTCCCGCCAGAAGCTGATCACCTCTGAAACCGTCACCGACGAAAATACGAGCAAGCCCACTTGCTCAACTCCGATCTCGCCGACGGCTAGTCCGATATGGCTCTGAGTGATGATTTCTTCATGGGTTTGGAGGAAATTACCAGTCCGATCGCCGGAGATGGATTCTCAGATCATTTGCATTAAAGTGAGTCTTGTAGAGGAAAAAAGAGTTTATTCCTTGTTTCTTTTTATATCATGCTAACAAGAACTGTTCTCAATCAGGTACTCAACGGATTCACCATCACCTAGGCTACGGAATCCTTCAGATCTGATAGACGACTGGTGAACGAATAGATCTTTGGAGCCATCGTCGGGCGTGATGAATCCAAACCCTTTGGTATCATTGAACCACTTCACTAATCCCTTTTGTCTGGTACCGTTACCCTCATCCATTGTTGTTGTCGGATCTCAAAAACCTTGAAGAAGAAGAAGAAAGCGAACCCTAGCTCTCTCTCTCTTTTTCACTGGATTTTTTTGAGGTGTGAAGAATGAACTGAGTAACGGTGACTGAGTTCCAGGAAAAATAGGCATTAATAGTGGTAGAGAAGGAAGGGTAGAGAAGGAAAATAAATGGCAAAATATTCTTGGGATTGTAAAACTTCAAATATTTTGGAAAAAAAAATCCCTAAAACGTCAGATATAATGGGATGGAGGGAGTATTATTTACCAAGTAAAATTTGTTTAAAATTTCATCACTACCCATTTATGGGAAGTTGAAAATTATTAATACAAGGAAAAAAATTTCTTGGGACAATAAGAGAAGGTAAGAGTAATATAGGAAAGTATATAATTTATTATCCTCGAAAGTTATAAACCATAAACATTTTGAAACAAATTTTTTCTTCTAAAACGACAATCTTTTAAGAACGGAGGAAATAATTATTAACCAATTATTGAATATGTAAGAGAAAGATCGCATAAGAGTAAGGAAAGTTTGTTTGGATACGTTTCAAACTTGAAAAACGCCATCGATCACCACTTGGTTCATTGGTATAATTCACTTTTATAATACTAATATATAGGTTATGATTGAAGACAATAAGTTATCTCCTCTCCCTAGATGAGGATAAATTATTGTAATAAATTAAGATATTAAAAAAACCTTGAAAAGGCTAAAGAAAATAAGGGAAATACATAAATAATTAATCGTAAGAAAGAAAAATTATATATATCTTAACGAATATGGTTTTAATTATTTATACTTTAAGACCAAGAATAATATGAAACTAGAACATAAATCTAATTATTGATACTTAATATCAAGAATAAAAGTAAAAATGTAGTGTGATTGGATGATTAAGAAAGCTTCAAAATTTCTATTAATTTTTTTCTCAGAGTTTTCCAAGTTTTTAACATATATATCCATGCAAGAATATTAAAGATTATTCCATTTGGCTTTCTAATTCAAAATTATAAAATCTTAGAAAGTGTAGGTTAAATCAACATTAATTACTTAACATTAAAATTAATGAGTCTTGTTAATATGTGTAATTATGACTTGTATAATGGAAAGAAGAGAGTATATATTTAATAAAAATATTAGTATATTTTTATATTTGCAAATGAGACAGAGATAACGTAGCTAACTATAGCTGGCACCAATCAGCCAGGTGTATTGATAAGGAAGTATCCAATAAATGGCAAATTTGGAAGGGAAAGGCATCGAGAGTGAAGAGAGAAAAGGTGCTATTAAGGAATGCAGAATAATTGCATATATATATATATATATATATATATATATATATATCAGTTTTATTAATCCGATAAAGAAAGAGAGATTCACATAATTTTGTTTGGTGAAAGATGCTCTTTCATTTTCTTCTTTTGTGTGAAACCTATCAATCCATGCAACTTATGGTCCCCGCTTTATAACTTGTACTTAAATCATTCTTTCTTTTTCTTTTAGTTCCAAATTTAGAGTCATTTGAATTCATGCTTAAAGTTCACTATTGACCTTAATAGTTCCTAATTGTAGTAATACAAAAAAAATTGATATTCCCAAGCAAAGTGATAATTTCAATAGGTTTCCCTCACATAAATACTCCTCCCTCCATTCTACTATAATAATAAATTTTTAGAGAAAAAAATATGTTTCAATTTATTTATTGTTTATAATTTTTTAATAGAATAATAACTTCTGTCATTGTCTCTAAAAAATCTCTCTTGTATTATAAAAATTTACAACTTTCCATGAATGGATAGTAATGAAATTTTGTACGAATTTTAATTGTTAAATAATAGTATTAAATAAATTTCTTAATCTATGTGCATGAAACTAAAAAGATTATTATTATATTATGGAATGGAGGGAGTAAATACATCTCCGCATTCATGTTGTAAAAATATTAAATTTTACTTGTAACAAACTATATCAACAATCTTCTTTAAGAGGGGTTAGAAGTATCAAATATTTCATAAAAAAACAGAAAAATAATATACATGTCGATAAATATTTGACGAAGTAGAATTGTGAGTTTGTGACTAACATGAAAATGTATGCGATAAGATATAATAAATTAAAATAGAATTTTTTTTAATATTTACTTATCACATGTGTGTGTGTATATATATATATATATAATAACTCGATATGAAATAAGTGTTGATCAAAGATTTGACGATAGTCAGACATTTGATGATTAGATTTTGTTGAAGTAGCAGGGATTTGACTAGCGAAAATATCGAAGGGTTTGGGCTGACTAGAGAGAACTGAGGAGTAAGGCTTGGGGACTGTACCAAGCACCTGAAATTTATTGTGGGTTTGGGTAACTGGATGAGGAACAACAGTTCCTTTTGATTGATTAACTGAACCGGCGGAGCGGCCATGACCACGAGAAGATGAACCTCCTCGTACACTCATAAAACTATATGTATATCTGGCATTTGTGTATTCTGCGATAAAAGTATAATGACATGATTTTTTGAAATTTTATAACAACGGTAAAAAATGTCATCATTAAAGCTCTTATAGCTATGACGACGGTGAAACCGTCGTTATATATTAAAAAAATCGTCGCCATAACTTCATGTATGTAATACATACATTTGTGTATACATATATTTTTTCATATATATATATATATATATACGTGTGTGTGTGTGTGTGTGTGTTGGAAGCATAATTGGGTCGAAAACTTTAACAATATATTGGAGGAGCCTAAAACAATACTTACTTTTTGTAGATTGTATATTGTGCATTATTAGCATGGTGTTAGAGGAGTTGGCGCATGCACACTTATATATGTTAAAAAACATTTTGTATAATTATGTAGACACTACATACCAAATAGTATGATATTATTGATATCCTCCTGGTAATATTTTCTCTTTACTAAGCTTGGTCACTCATCCGAAAACAAATTCAATTTAATTTACCGTAATAATGGTAAGCTTTTCCTAAGTACCCTAGTTCTCTTCCTAACCCCTCCCTCCCAGTCCTAAGCCCCTCATTGAAATATAATAATGTAGATTATTCAAAAAAAAATAAAAATATAAGACTACCAATTTTAATTTCTGTGTAAATGAGTCCTAAATAAATTAATCTTATTACTCCATCCGTTCCTAAAAGATTATCATTTTAGAAGAAAAAATTATTCTAAAATGTTTGTCGTTTACAACTTTCGAGGAGAATAAATTATTTACTTTCCTATACTACCCTTACATTCTCTTATTGTCCCAAGAATTCTCTTCCTTATATTAATAGTTTTTAACTTTCTATAAAAGGGTAGTGATGAAATTTCAAATAAATTTTATTTGGTAAATAATACTTTTTTAATTCATGTTCAAAAATTTTAAACGACAATCTTTTAGAAATGAAGGGAGTATGTATTATTAATTATAATAAGCCTAAATAAATATGTATTTATATACTATTAATGTATATCTCTCTCTTGATCTATACTCTACTTAAAAAGGCTGACAGAAATTAAGTGTCCCCACGCTTCCCTTCCAAGCCTATAAAGTTAATAAATGCTCTTACAAAATATAGAAACTCTCACTAACCTGACTGCAGTATGCATGGTAGTGGTGTTGGCGTGACATTATTCAATTTGCATCACCTCCTCCATGGACCACTTTCTTTTCATATTTAAATTTTGTTTTATTATATGATTTTTCCAAAGCTTTTCAGTCACCAGTTCTCTATCTTTAATTCTATCAAATTAATGAAAAGATAGCCCTTTCAATTAAATTAATTAATTCCTCTGGTAGCTTAAAGCTTCACCCATCTATTTATACCCACCTCATCCATCCTCTCAATTCCATAGGCGACCCTTTTTGTACGACTTTAAAGAAAAGCAATCCATCCATCAATATTTAGCCCCTCCCCCCTCCCCCCTCCCCCCTCCCCCCTCTCACATAGCCTAATTAACATGTTAATTTTATTTTATTTTTTTAATTTTATCATGCACCATTAACAGTTGAAGCTGCCAGCATGATCTAAACCTTGATTTTTATTTATTTATTTAATTTATATACCAATCGAGGAAAGATTAGATCATGTGGTAGTTTCACTTGTTGTTGGTCGCATGAGAAACCCTAATTTCTGCTAGAAAATGTAAGAGTCTGGAAATTAAGGTATGTACACGATTTCTTCTTTCTTGCTCTCGTTTTAAGTTTTTATGATGTCTTTTCTTCATTTTTGCTCTCATTTTAGAAAATGTAAGAGTTTCTGGAAATTAAGGTATATATTTACACTTTAAATCATGTTTGTTAGTTATATATGCCTCTCTCTTTTTTCCTTCTAGTTTCTGTTAAATCCTTCGGGAAAAATTAAATGTTAGTAGCACTTTGACTGACATGATTTTTGTGTCTCGACAATTTAATGATTCCATGATCCCTATTTATATACATATAGGGAGCTGGAGTATATACATATAGGGAGCTGGAGTAGCTCCTTATGCTTTGGGTATTGGGCCTCTTGATACCCCTTGACTTCTGAATGGTGTTTTTGTTGATACAGTAAATTCGATATATCTTGCAGTTTGCATTTATGATCACCGATGTACCACTTTCAACATACAATTAATGAATAGATTTTGAAAATGCTTGGTAGTTGTTTGAGTTTAAATCTGATTTTTTTCTCAATTCAAATACCTAGCTAGGGTTTAGTTAATGAGAGGTTGGTGAAGGTTTTCTTGTCCAACTTATGTAACATTTATTTAATTTACATAGAATGTTTTCCAAGTAATGTTATGTACCGAGACACAAACTTATGTATAGACAAATCTACAAAATTGTAAGAAAGTAATTCTGTTTTATTTTTCTTTCCTATTTGCAGTGTTGGGTTTGGCCTGGCTTATTCTTTTGTGATCAATGATTAGGGTTTTTGAATATATATATATATATATATATATATATAATGAGAGAGACAGAGATAGTAAAAGAGATATAGATCGAGAAGGTGATTTATTACAAGTCTTAATGTATTTGTTTCCCTACGTAATGTTGATAAAAACCCTGTACCTGCCTTCACTTTTTCTGATATTTTTTGTGCCCTAAGTTTAGGGTTTTGATAGCTAAGCCAGTGAGAGAGAATTGCCTTAGCACATTTGCAACAACACTATTAGAAACTATAACCCTATTAATTTCCCTCAGGTTAATAAGTTACATGCATGAAGTTAATCAGGCCTGTTTGAAAAAAGAACTCTTCTTTATGTTTCTGTCGGATTAATTCTTCGAAGTGTTGATGAATTATAGCAAGGCAGAACTCTTGAAATACTAAATATCAGATGCATGATTAAAAAAATGCTTCCGATATTTGTGATGGAGGCATCCTCAAGCAAAAGGTCAATAGCCACGAACAATAGCTTGTCCAATTCATTTCTAGAACATGGAATCCATGTTTAAGTCGTCGAGATTTTATATTTTTATGAAGTTTTAGTTTTTAATTCTATTTCACACTCAGGAACATGGACTTATTCTTTGAACCCTTATCAGTTTGTTATTCTTAATTACTCCATATCCTCACTTAAACTCCCCGGTGTTAATTAAGATTCAATTCCAATGATATCCGCGAGTTGGTCAGAAATTAGAGGCCTGGTTTCACTCATTTCTTCCCTTTCTGTCAATTTCTTGTTGGTCAGTCCACTCTCGTCCCTCAAAAGATTGTTAAACTTCACAGTTATTTATCGATATATATATATATATATATATATATATATATATATATGGAAAGGGAAAGCAGGTAATTAAATAAGAGCATAACGGGAATAGAAGTAGTCAATCCAAAGAAGGGTGTGGCTTCATACCCATTTGACTTAATTAGCTAATCTCCCGGCTCCCCACAATAAAAAAATTAAAGAAGATGACACATTCAGATATACATGCACACAAACAAATCCCTTAAAATTAAAGTTCGAGTAGTCAATTATTTTTTTCTCAAAGCTGTATATGGCCTCAGTGAGTTCACAAAATGATGGCAGAGTTCTATATACGTTTTCTTGATGTAGAAGCAGAATTGACACCTACTACTAGTATATGTAATAGGAGTTATATATATATATATATATATATATATATATATATATAGATGTAGGGAAATGGTATTCCTACAAGAAAATATTTTATTTGTTTCAAAATATAATATTATTATTGTTTTTTTAAAAATTCATTAAAAATTCTTTCAAATTCAAAACTGGTATAATTAATTCATTAAAAGTTAAAAAAAATAATGTTTTACAATATATCGACTAAAATTAAGATAATTTGTATTAATTTTAAGTATTAAAAAAGTTCTTATATTGTCTTTTAACTTATATTTTAAAACGGATGGAGTATCAATTTTTTTTTTCTGAAAAGAACAACTTGTAGGCTTGTAGCTAAATGTAACATATCAAGTTGTAAACATTGGCATGTGAGCCTACGTAACTCGCTCCAACTGATTTCCCTATTTCTCTCTTTAATTCTTTGAAGAGATGAAAGTTTGGAGTTTCTAGTCCTAGTAGTATATGAGTTTGGAGTTTCTGCAACCTAAGTCTCTCTTCAGAATCTTTAATACATTTATTTTATTTTGACAGAATCAAAATTATATGAAAAATATTAAAAATATTTATTTTGCTTAATGAGTTTGATGAACAGTTCATTTTAAAATTTAATATCATTCTTTTTTATTTATTTATTTATCATATTGGATAAAATATTATTTTGATTACTCTTTGATAATCACGTTAGTTATGACCCTCTGGTTTATCCAATATGACCATCTGTCACATGAATTAAAAATTTAGTTTTAATTAAATATTAATTTTAAATATAATTTATTTTCCAAAAGTTATCTTTTAAAAAATGAATGTTGTTAATTATTTCAAATGTTATCAATTATTGTTTTAAGTCAAATACCGCATTAATTAAATTGAAGAGACTGATGATGCACAAAATATTAAAGTAACAAATACTATTCTTCAAATTGTTACGTAGGTCTATAAACTTCAATTTGAAATTTTTTTTTTGCTACTACTTAGAGATGCTCTAAGGAGGATATATATATATATATATATATATATATATATATATATATATATATATATATATATATATAGACACACACATGGACTCAAGCACGTACCCTTGAGCTTATTAATTAGTAAGCTTCATTAAGGCAAAGATTCGATATATGTAGGGTAGCTTTCATAACTACTAGTACTATTCAGTACTCCTCAGTCCCAAATAAATTAACAAAAGATATCAATTACTACATACATCCGTACTTAAATTACAGATATATTTCAAAAATGACAATGTCTAAGAATAATTTTATTTTTAAATATAATCATAGGTAAGAATTAAGTAAGGGTAATAGCTAGGATGCTAGAAACGATAGTAAAAATCTAATGATAAATTAATTAGAAATTACGTATATAGTCCTTCTGAATTATAAAATATTTGTATATTTAATTTTGCACGGAAGAAATAATATATTGTTTGATATATTATTTCAAGTACTACTAATAATTCTCCCTAGCTAGCTCGTTTGTCACTATCAAATCTCTCACTCGTGAAGGAAATAAGGATCACCGCTGGCTGTCTACCATGTTTATAGACGTTGGCATTACAATTATATAATGTGCCCTTTGAACTACCATGTTTATAGACGTTGGCATTACAATTATATAATGTGCCCTTGTAGTCTTTTGTAGCTCTAACTGAAAGAGAGATTAATTGGTAGATCTTTTGTTTTCATTACTAAAGCTGATTACGCACGCACACATGAATACCGGCTGCAACACAACTGTATTGCAATAGACGAATTGTGTTTTCCAATCATGACGGCCGGCCGGCCGTAAAATCAACTGTCTAAGATATAGCATCCCGCACCTAATCCGATGTAGTTTTAATTGACAAATTGATGAAATGTCAAAACAACCATTAATGAGAATGATGAAATGCCAAAATTATCATTCATAATTTTTTTTTTAAATAATAGAACACACAAGCTTGTGTATCGAAGACAATAAAGTCCATATAAGACAATCAGAACCTAGAATTAGTATATTATATCATTGATGGCTTGCTCCAGTCATTGTTAATTCGGTTCAAGTTGATGCTTCAAGACAAAGCTAAATAAGTAGCTAGCTAGGGTTTCTTGTTCCTCATATTGATATTCGGCGTCAACTTACATGAGAATGAATTGAAGGAAGCTAATTAAACTCTATTTTACTGGTATGTGAGTATATATATACTTTTCTTTCTAAATGAGAATTGATCTCATAATTAAGACTGTAAAATGAATCAAATGGTTCGGACTTGATTGGTACTCTCTCGATTAAAAATTCGATTCAAGCTCGATTCGAAATATAAACAATTTAAATATGAGCAAATTTTAAAATTCGATAAATTACTTGAACATCTTCAAATTGCAATTTTCTATTGATACTTAGATCATATTCGCTCAAAAAGTTTGACTCAGTAGTTAAGCCAAATTTGAGCAACTTAATACTCGGCTATGCTCGGCTCGGCTTATTTACATTAGCCCTAACTTACTTGAACAATTCAAACCATTTTAGAAAACCTTTACTAATTTATGAAAAGGATCCGAATTGAAACTGTTCGGATTCTCTATAGATGGGAATTTGATGCTAGTAGAGGTGAATATTAATTATTGGACTTCTGGAATTCGACTGCAGTAGTTAATTAACTTGAAGAAAGTTATATATATATATATATATATATATATATATATATATATATAATGGGAAAAGAAATCGCACAGTACTTTAGGGTTAGGGTTTTCGTGTTGGTGAGGAGAGAAATCCACGAAAAATCTGAAATTGATTGATTGATTGAAGAGGAGAGAACGATGCAATTGGCGATTACTCCAACGACGCCTTGGCAGAACTCCCTAGAATCCGGGAGGCCGTGTTAGGGTAATAAAGGATTCCAAGAGCCTTCTTGAGTCCTTCAAGTTGAGAGAATGTCCAAACCCCTTTGGTGCTTTTAGGTGGAATCTCCAAGCCTTTAAGTTACCAAAAAGGTCCTTTGATCTTCCAAGAGTCCAAGTCGCCGGCCTCCGGAGAAGTCCGGTCCCCCCTTTCCCAATGGAGTGGAAGGGGTATTTATAGGTTTTACGAAGAGTGGTCGTGTGCTGAGCACATGACTTGAAATTTCGATTTACCCTTAGTCATCGAGTAATGCCCGGATCGTCGTGTCCTTCTACAGCCACCAATCCAATCCTCAATCAATTTAAAGCGAGCCGCCTCCACGAAGTCTTACGCCTTTCGGGACACGTGGAGGCTTCTCCTGTGTCTAACGATTTATTTCTGACTTTTTCGTCTTTATTTCATTAGGTTATGTGAACCCTAATTTGCACATTTAATTCAATTAGGTCATATGAACCCTAATTTTACACTTGGGCCCACATTTGCCCCCTGCGCGAGAGTCGCATTTCCAAATAGACGATCGTGCAAGAAAAACTGCAAGCCTTTGAACGATTTTTTCGAGACTTCACTTTACACGTCTTTAAGACAATGGTCCTAGAAGAGGGAACCCCTAGGGAGTCAAACCCTTAGAGTTAAACTCTAGGAAGGCAAGACCTAGCAAGGCTCTTCCTTGGACATATTGAAAACTCTTCTGAAATCTTTCTGTATCTTGCCCAATCTTCGTTTCCTTGAAACAGAATCAAGATAAATTAAATTATATATTAACAAATAAAATCTTATTTTATTTTTGAAAATCAAATCCTTTCAAAGATTTTGGAAATAAAATCCAAACATTCCTATTTAAAAAATAGGATATTTGTTTCAATAATAATTAATTTTTTTTTTTTATTTGTTTATTTTAATTATTTATTTATTTTTTGAAACATCTCAATTATATATGTAATATAATATAATGAGTGATATAATGAACCCATATTACTATATCTGCAATTGTCAAGAATACAATTATCTAATAGCTTCACAGTGCACGAATAGTAGAAATTGTAATTGCCAAAACTACAATTTAATAGATTCACAGTCGTCATTCAAATGAGTTATATATACGAAAAAAATCTCAACTGCCGTATTATCAAGCCTAAGAATAGTAGAAATTGTAGTCTTGTCAATTGTAGAATATTTAGCTTCACAATTACCTAATATATAAAATATTATTTTATAATCTATATGTATGCATAATTGATTGACTTGTAAAAATAATAATCAACCATATGATGCATGTATAATTAAAACCCATAGGATTTTTCCTTTTTTATCATATCAAATATTAATTTGATTTGCAAAATAAAATCAAATCTTAATTAAATCTTAATTTTATTTTGAGAAACCAAATCAAATCTTTCTTAATTTGAAAAGAGATCAAATCAAATCTTATTATTATTATTTTTTCGAAAAATTAAATATCTTTTTTTTTTTTTGAAAATAAAACAAAACCTTTACTTATCTTATTTTTTTTTTTTGAGAAAGAAGGAGTCGATGAACACGTCTTGCACCAAACTGAAGCCTTGATAATTCTTTGGGCAAAGATGACTGTAGCTTTGATAATTCTGACACCTCTTGTATGAGAAAAATCTTCACATACCTCTAACTTTTATTTGCCAATTATAAAAAATCCATTCAAGTCAGCGCAAAGATGAAGCCTTCTATTCACGGTCTTTATCGTATAAGCAAGGTGCTTATGCAGATTATGTGAGCAAGGTGCAGTTGCTTTCCCTCTTTTTTTTTTTTTTTTTTTTTAAAGGACCTCATCCACTTCATCAGACCGTAGCACTTCAAAGACAGCAAAACCATACAAGGCAATATGCAACTTGCTATTTAAAATCAAAGGAGTCCTCCTTTTCTTCACAGGTAACAAGGCTTGCTTCCTAGATAATGATGTAACATCAATCAATCAGGTTCAAGGTCTTTGATTATCTTTTCTATGTATAACCTCATGGCAGCCTCCATGTTCTTTCTTCACAGTACCCATCAATTGAAGTATGTCAAACACCGAATTTGGGAAGACCCGTGCCATATTTTTGTGTTTCCACATTTGATAAAAAAAAACACATGCCTCCTCCAATCAAATAATTTAATTTGTGCGGCTACCAATTCACTTGCTTTGTTAAGTCCATTAACTATTATACAAAATGAGGCAACTTTGGCAGCATGTCATGGCTCACCATTTCGTGCTGTGATTCAAGATTTTTTTTTTTTTTAAAATAAATAAATAGATAAATAAATAAATAAATAAAACATTTACTTATCTTATTTTTGAGAGGTAAGGATTTGATATCCATAATCCATGGCCACAAGTCTTGCTTCTGAATCGTAGTAGGGAGTTTTGTTGCCGCATTACTTGATGCACTTTTTATTTAAGGAAATCATCATTTGAAAGTTGCTAGCTATTATTCTTCTCACATGACACGACTTTTTTTTTTTTTTTTTTTTTTGCAGTGATAAGGAGCCCATCATTTGAAACGCTTTGCCTGATTAATCGCTGCGCAGCAATCCATCAGTCCCACTTCGGTAATTTGGATTAACCGGCTCAACAATTAGTCAAAAGATTTCTTTGCAATGACAATTAACACCTTCCTTGCCCATCAAATAATTTTGTGTGGCTACCACCTGCTTTACTAAGTATATTAAAATTTAGCAGCATGTAATGGCGTGATTTTTTTTTTTTCTCCAAAATACTAGCTACACGCTACTGCTTTATTTGGGCCGAACCCTTCTTAGTCATTCATTTTTTTTTTCAACATAATAAAATAGCCTAACAAAATGTTTTACTTATTGCCTCCAAAATGCTAGCTACGTGCTACTGCTTTATTTGGGGCGATATAATTATATAGGCTATTATATATAAGCAACTCAAGCCGTACCCTTCTGAGTTCTGACTCATGCTTTTTTATATATATATATATATATATATATATATATATATATTTTCTTACACCTTTTCACGTGAATAACAATTAAGTTATTCAAGAAAGATATATATGTTCATGCATGACCTTAATTTTTATGAAAGGTATTTTAGAATTTATGGGATTTTGTAATGTTTGTTCAAACAAAGTCTAATTGTAGTTTAAAGACTTTCATGATAAGCTTTTACTTAAATCCAACTCCTAGTAGTTTAATTTGATAAACTCAAATAATATTAATGGATAATGTTGGTTTTTATTTGTTTAATATTTTATTATTATTTTGATTGTTTCATCGATTTCTCTTTCGGTGATTGTAGTATTTATTTTAGGGCCATTTCACCTTAACAAGGATCTTGGCTGGATATTCTCAAAGAAAGGACAACACCGCAAGGAGAAGGATTTATTAGAGCCATTTCACCTTAACAAGGTCATTGGCTCGGATATTCTGGAAGAAAGGGAACACTGCAAGGAGGAAGGATCTATTCCGAACCATTTCACCTTAACAAGGTCATTGGCTCGGATATTCTGGAAGAAAGGAACACCGCAAGGAGGAAGGATCTATTCCGAGCCATTTCACCTTAACAAGGTCATTGGCTTGGATATTGGAAGAAGAAAGGAACACCGCAAGGAGGAAGGATCTATTCCGAGCCATTTCACCTTAACAAGGTCATTGGCTCGGATATTCTGGAAGAAAGGAACACCGCAAGGAGGAAGGATCTATTTCGAGCCATTTCACCTTAACAAGGTCATTGGCTCGGATATTTTGAAAGAAAGGACAACATCGCAAGGAGGAAGAATTTATTCCGAGCCATTTCACCTTAACAAGGATCTTAGTTCGGATGTTCCGGTGAAGTAGCATTCATTCCAATCAGTTGATCTGACGAGTAAGGAGAAGTTAAATGTAAAAGGGGAGAGCTCCTTAGGTGGCTAAATCCTACGGGTCAACCCTTAGGGGAACCGACCTAATGGCCTCCTTTTTCACATTTCCCCGTTCTTCTTTTACCCTTTTTATTTGAATGGCTCCTAATGCTTGTGCTCTTTTTCTTCGTTCAGGTGTTCGTGATCTTCCTTTCCCAAATTCAATCTTCTTATTTAAGTTTCATACCCTCTCTCTTGTTATGGTAAGCACTTAATTTCAAATGCTCATTCACTTTTTTTCCTTGTTTCTAGAATTCTCATGTTATATTTTCTTGTTGCAGGCCAACTCCAGTGAACGTTCCACAGACCCGAAAACTACTAAGGAGGTTCCTTTCATCACGATCGGGAAAGGCTCCCTTTATGGGTCTTCCGACGTTTTGTGGGGAGCAAGTGAAGAATTATGATCGTCTAACCTTTCCTCCTCCCGGAAAGCGTGCTTATTTCTATACGCTACGGCTTTATGTAAGTTTGACGATTTTCGCATTCGCTGCAGTTCCTCGTCATGTATAGAAAAAGCGAGAATACCCTCATGATCTCATTCATTTCATATCCACTCATCCAATCGCCTTCTTGGGGTGGCAACATTGGACCGACGAGGTTCTCGCCAATTTCGATTATGTGGATATATCAAGAGGGTCGAGCATTTTGCGTTCATTCAATTATGCGAGGATCTTCGTGATCCAAGTGGGACCAAGATGCTCTTACCGTCTTGATTTCACTTATTTGGTGTTCTTCCACATGTACATTTGTCTTTGCTGGGGGAGTTCACCCCAACTCTAGAGGACGCGTTTATGCCATTTACCAAGTAATCTTTTTTTTTTATTTATTTTTATTATATATATATATATATTTATTTTTTTAGAGTATGAACTCATTCTAGATTATATCTTGTAGCCTTCCCGCCGCATTGCAGACGGCTTCTCAGTAGCATATCTAGCTTGTCTCTAGAGATGTTGAGTGTATTGCTTGTGGCGCCCCCAAAATTAGGTATACGCCACCCATCTTGGGTGCGCCACTTACATGGTACATAAATTCAAATACAACTTACTAATATAACTGCGTAGGTACAATCGACATAAAGCTGTGAGTTTGAATACAAATTTTGTCTACTAGATATTATACAAACTCAAAAGGAGTCCTCATTACAACTATTATCACACTATTTCACGAGAATAGTGAGGACTACTAATGCTATCCTCGGACCATTACTTCGTTCCCCGACTCGTCTCGGCTATGTTCTCATTTTCAAGAGAACAATGAAAGAAAGGGTGAGCTCAACTAGCCCAAGAAGAAATATTATGACTAAGATAATGCGAATAAATTATCATTAGCCTTCAATGATGATTAAACCGATAAAATACAATAGATAAACCGGTTTAAGCTGCAGCAGGTAGTAATTAGTAATCCATTTAAAGAGTCAAGTAGAGAATAAAGTCTACTATCTTTTAGGTTTTAAAAAGGTTTTCATCAATTTTTATCATTTGAGACTCGCCTTAATAAATAAACCACCACATCTAATCATCCCGTACTACACGGTCAAGGATTTTCATCAAATTATCAATGGTCATGACTATACCGAATCACCCCCGGTCATAATCATACCAAAACTATCCATCAACGCATTACAAACAGCCACCGAGGACTTTTGTCACATCATTTATATCAAGTCGTGATTATACCGAATGATCCTCGGTCATAATCATACTAAGTTCATCTATGCACGTAAGCCAAAGATAACATAATATAACATGAGGATGATGACAATGACATAATAATTCAATAAAACAAGTTCAAGAATTATTTAATCCATGAATTATTAACGCCCAAATTGTCAACATACGACATGTTTTCGTAGAGAGTAAAATTCAAGAATGATCGGAAGAATATTTTCATGAAAAGATATTGGATGAAACGCAAATATCAAGGATATTCTACTAATTTCATAGAGTATATAAGTCAAAGTTTTAACCAACTGGGTATAATAAAGAATGGAATAACAAAAGAAATCACCGTACGCATGTAGATGCCGCGTAGGCAAAGTTATTCAGCAGTAATAATAATAACGGAACCGGTCGGTGAAATTCACACCGACAGGATGTTCCAATGTAATAATAAAGATGGAACCGGATCCGGGTGTAAAAACACACGTATAGGATATTCCAAATGTAATAAATCTGGGAACCGTGTTCGATTGTAAAAACACATGCATGTGATATTCCAATGTAACAATAGAAGAATGTCACCAAGTATAGGGTAAATGGCATGATACAAAGTTATTCCAATGTAACAAATAAGAATGGAATAACATAAGGATTTCACCAAGTATAGGGTATGCCATGTATACAAAAGTTATGTATAGGGTATGCCACTTTTACAAAAGTTATTCCAATGTAATAATAGTGAATGGAATAATGAAGTTCTCTTCAAGAAGAAAGAATAACACCCTCACCAGTAAAAAGAACCGAATATAGAAGTAGTGAAGTAGCGAGAATACTCTTCTTCTTTCTATAATTTTCTCTATAGCTTCTCTCTATAATTTCTCTCTCTAGAGTTTCAAATGAATTCGTAAGAAAATAATGAAGGAATGAGCTTCTATTTATAGGAAAATGGAATGCATAGTAATTCTAATCCATGAACGGTCAGATTGATTTACTTTAACTGACGGTCCATATTTAAAGAAAAATCTTTAAATAAAATATAATATATTCTATTTATATAAAAACATTTTACTATGCAAACACTATGCAATACTATGCAAAACACTATGCAAAAACACTACGCAACACTATGCATAATAAAATATAATATATTCTATTTATAGAATAACTTTAATAAAGTATTCTATTTTATATAAAAGATGTTTCGCTTTTATTACGTTAATAATACGAATAAAATAAAACGTCATTATCATTATAATAATTCATATTATTAATCGACAATAATGGAATCAAACCGAAAGTGACTTCTCACATAAGCATCAATAATCAATACCGTGTGCTTATTACGCAACAACCACACGACATCGTACTTTTACTAATGAGTAGTTCAACAAGAACTACCAGTAAAACTTCCGCCGTTATTTCAATAAAATATTTTTGTCGTTTTCAATCCGACAATAATTATGTCATAGGGTCCACCAATGATCGAGATTGGTCAGTTATTTAATATTCCCGCAAAACCGAATATTCCCCACCAATCGAATATAATATAACCACTGCATACTTTGCAAAATTTATAAATACTACCCACAACTATAATATTTATCTCAAATTCACACCATAATATTAAAAATTATTTCGACAAAATTTAAATCTTTATTGATAAAATCTGGGGTCTCACAATCTCCCCTCCTTATGGGAATTCTCCCTCGAAATTAGAGTGCGATACACTGGTATGATAAGAGATGAGGATACCTTGAATACCTTTATCGCTTAAAAATATTAAATTCATCTTTGCAATCCTACCAAAGATATTCATTAACAATTCATCTTTTGCACTACGGTGCCAAAGATATATAATCGTAAAACCAATAATAATCGAGACTTAGCTTAATAGTATCACGACCACGAATTATCCATGCCACATCGCCAAGGATATTCGTGTTTTCAATTACATACCATGATTATACCCAATAATCCGTGGTCATAATCATACCAAGTCTATCAATGCACTACTACCTAAAGATGACTTTTTACCACATCCATGAATTAATATTTCATTGCCGAGACTCATTTCAATAATTAATCCATATCATCGAATCATCCACGCACTACGTGCCAAGGATATTCATTAGTATCACGACCACGAATTATCCATGCACTACTACCAAAGATAATTGTGTATTCATTAGTATCACGACCACAATTATCCATGCACTACTACCAAAGATAATTGTGTATTCATTAGTATCACGACCACAAATTATCCATGCACTACTACCAAAGATAATTGTGTATTCATTAGTTTCACGACCACAAATTATCCATGCACTACTACCAAAGATAATCGTATTATTCATTCATTAAGAGTATCCGACCACAATTATCCATGCACTACTACCAAAGATAATTGTGTATTCATTAATATCACGACCATTTAATTATCCATGCACTACTACCAAAGATAATCGTGTATTCATTAGTATCACGACCACAAATTATCCATGCACTACTACCAAAGATAATTGTGTATTCATTAGTATCACGACCACAAATTATCCATGCACTACTACCAAAGATAATTGTGTTTTCAATTACTGGTTATGATTATACCGAACAATCCTCGGTCATAATCATACCAAGTCCATCTATGCACCTTCTGTGCCACGAGATGACTTTCAACATAATATAAACATGAGGATAATGATATAAAGAATCAATCAAATAAGATAAAGGATAAATATTAAACATTTATAATATAATTTATCCAGATTCAAGAATATCCCCATGTTATCAATCACTTAATAATCTTATAATCTAATATCATTAATATTATAACAATATTTTAATCACTTCTTAAATTTATAAACAATTTATCTCAATTGTTTACGCTTTTACCATATAATGCATTTAATCATTCAAAATGTCATACTCATAAAATATCATCACCAATTATCAAATCCTCATCAAAAAAAATATGCATATACTCTATATAGGATTCTCTAGCCATAAAATCCTATTTTCAACTTTGTTACTTCACATAACATATTTAACTCATATGTTCAGAATTAAACTATTTTCATGAAAAATACCAAATTAGTCCCAAAAATATTTCTTTTCTGGGATTTAGCATAATATAGTCCCATAATGAAAATATATTTTCTCGAAATTTTAAAATTCATTTACTATTTTTCAAAAATCAATTTCTAATTAATTCCTTAAGAAATTAGCTACCTCAAGTTTAACTCCAAAATTCCCAAATCTTGGCAGGATCTTACACATGTTAACTTGAGTTTCTAGTTTAAATTTCATGGTCATCTGAGTTATAGAACTCCGGTTATATAGCGTCATTCGGAAAAACCTAAATATTGAAAAGAGTCATAACTTGCTCATTTTAAGTCGTAATGAGCTCATTTTTGGACAGGAGATACTTTATACCATATACCTTCATGTCCCTAAAGGCCAGAATTTTTCTCATAATTTAAGTGGCCGAAACAGCCCCTTAAAGTTTCTGGGCAGTAGTAGCATTTTCGAAATTTACAGCTTTGGCCTCCTTTGCTAAAAATCAGTCCACACAAAAATCCACAACACCTTTTCCAGTAATTCCACTTGGATTAGTTAGGTAACTCGTAGATCTAACTCTAGGACTTGACCACATTAAAAAATTCAAAATATAATAAGAGATATGGTCAATTGAATTTCATGTTACGCTTTTTCACCAAAATCGATTTTCAACTCTTTGTGATTTCTAAGAAACTTTCATGTTTTCACATACTAACCAACATAACTCATCATAAAACTTACTAATACTTCATATACCCATGATTTTCATTATTCCAATGCTTTTATTATGACTTTCATCATAAACCACGTAAACCTGCTCATTTTAGTTGAAGAAATATTTGAGGGTTTAAGAAATGGGTTTTTTTCAGATTTGGGGTCAATACAAAATTGATTTCACGCCTAGGGTAGGCTAGGAAATCTTCAAGAATACGTCAAGAAATTTATTAATGATAGAAATATCATTCAAAATCGCTATTCTTATCCAAGACTTGGATAAGACGTTACATTGATACCAACTATGACTTCTATCCCTTAACCTAGATAAGACCTCACAATGATACCTATAAACTTGCCATCTTCATTCACGATGTCGCTTTCTGTAATGTCATTTTTGCATTCCACACAAGGAAGTCAACAAATCTAAAGGATCGGGGCTCTTTACTTATGGCTTGATATAATGGTGATTAACTTTAGGGTTTGGTTACTTTGAATTCAGATAACAAAGTTGGTATAAATATAAAAGCTAACAACCTTACTTAAAAGAATAATGAGTAGTTAATCAATCATTTTCTAAAATTACCTCAAAGGCAAGTATTTTCAAAGAGACAATATCGACGGTGTAACGTGAAAGTGTTTATTTGAAACAACAAGATTAATACAATGTGGAGGTAACGAAGGTTCCTACTAACGAAGTTTCAACCAATAAGTCAAAGTTTAACTTCTTCTAATCAAATTTAAACGTTGAACACAACTAGGTGAAATAAAAAGAGGGTAGAACTTGTATTGAATAAAGTATAGACTTCGCGATTAATTTATAATTAACTTACCCGTAATAACTTCGTTCGGGTTTCTCGAACAAACGCCTCGCTTAAATTATCGAAGTTTGACTTTACTATAGGTACATTCCACCCTTAAGTGTTTCTTCACATTCTCGATCCATGATTTGAATCATTATTCTCTCGATCCATATCGAATTCGGGTTGACCGCCATGCATTGTGGTAATTCAATTCGATGTTGGGTTCTCCCAATTGTGCCCAAAAGCAAAGTCCATTTCATCTATTTTCGCTTTATTGGATCGGACGCTTTTTTCTACACTATCAACGCGTTGTGCAGCCTTTTTACCCATGCATCGCCTATTCTCCTTCGTTCGCTTGTTTCTTCCTTCAGTTGATCCTTGATTTTTAAATTCTCAGATTCCAACTTTAATATCTTACACCCTGCCAAAGCGTGATTTTGTTCGAGCATCACATATCGGGTAACCCAATTTTGAATTGTTATATCCCTTTGTTCCACGACCGCTTGCCGCTTCTTCAACTCGTTTCTTCTAGCTCACGAACACGATTTTGTAATTCTAAGTTTTGATCATAAATTTCTTCTAACCAATTCTCCTCAGGTTCCTCTTCTTCCTCTTCTTCCTCACTTTCAGCTGCTACCTCTGCAACTAACTCGGGTGCAATAATTAGTTCTTCATTCACTACGTGGATATCTCTAATTTGTTCCTCGTCTCCATTAATCGCATTAACTCGATTAGTGATTAAAGGTGTCACAACGGCCACATTCACTCCATTGTGAATATTTTCACCGCCATTTCCAAACACCGCCACAACACAAGGGTTAATTAATATATCAAATATTATCCCTATACTCGATCGACCAATTAAATACCAAATAAACTTAGGTAGGTCATACTAAATAAGGAATTTCCGCTCTCCCTCCTAGTTCTTATCTCACATCTTAGCTGTGGATCATATCCCTAAGCTCGATACCAACCGTGACGCCCCAAAATTAGGTATACGCCACCCATCTTGGGTCGCCACTTACATGGTACATAAATTCAAATACAACTTACTAATATAAGCTGTCGTGGTACAATATACGACATAAATCGTGAGTTTGAATACAAATTTTGTCTACTAGATATTATACAAACTCAAAAGGAGTCCTCATTACAACTATTATCACACTATTTCACGTAATAGTGAGGACTACTAATGCTATCCTCTCGACCATTACTTCGCTCCCGACTCGTCAACCTATGTTCTCATTTCCAAGAGAACAATGAAAGAAAGGTGAGCTCAACTAGCCCAAGAAGAAATATTATGACTAAGATAATGCAGAATAAATTATCATTAGCCTTCAACAAAGATTAAACCGATAAAATACAATAGACAACCGGTTTAATCTGCAGCAGTAATTAGTAATCCATTTAAAGAGTCAAGTAGAGAATAAAGTCTACTATCTTTTAGGTTTTAAAAGGTTTTCATCAATTTTTATCATTTGAGACTCAAATTTTTAATAAATAAACCACCACATCTAATCATCCCCTGCATTCACTGGCCAAGGATTTTCATCAAATTATCAATGGTCATGACTATACCGAATCACCCCGGTCATAATCATACCAAAAACTATCCATCACCGCATTACATGTGCCACCGAGGACTTTTGTCACATCATTTATATCAAGTCATGATTATACCGAATGATCCTCGGTCATAATCATACTAAGTTCATCTATGCACGTAAGCCAAAGATAACATAATATAACATGAGGATGATGACAATGACATAATAATTCAATAAAACAAGTTCAAGAATTATTTAATCCATGAATTATTAACGCCCAAATTGTCAACATGACATCTTTGTTTTCAGAGAGTAAAATTCAAGAATGATCGTAAGAATATTTTCATGAAAAGATATGGATGAAACGCAAATATCAAGGATATTCTACTAATTTCATAGAGTATAGAAGTCAAAGTTTTAACCAACTGGGTATAATAAAGAATGGAATAACAAAAGAAATCACCACGCATGCAGATTGCGATGTATAAAAGTTATTCCAACAGTAATAATAATAACGGAACAGTGTCGTGAAATTCACACCGACTGTGATGTTCCAAATGTAATAATAAAGATGGAACAGCATCCGGTGTAAAACACACAGATAGATATTCCAATGTAATGATAAATATTTTAACTGTGTCCTGTGTAAAACACATGCATGTGATATTCCAATGTAACAATGAAGAATGTCACCAAGTATAGGGTAAATCACAGATACAAAAAGTTATTCCAATGTAACAAATAAGAATGGAATAACATAAGGATTTCACCAAGTATAGGGTATGCCACAGATACAAAGTTATGTATAGGGTATGCCACTTTTACAAAGTTATTCCAATGTAATAATAAAGTGAATGGAATAATGTAAGTTCTCTTCAAGAAGAAAGAATAACAACCCTTACCGTAAAAAAGAACCTGAATATAGAAGTAGTGAAGAAGAATACTCTTCTTCTTTCTATAATTTTCTCTCTATAGCTTCTCTCTATAATTTCTCTCTCTAGAGTTTCAATGAATTCGTAAGAAAATAATGAAGGAATGAGCTTCTATTTATAGAAAATGGAATGCATAAGAATTAATCCATGAACTGGTCAGATTGATTTACTTTTTAATCTGACTATCCATATTTAAAGAAAAATCTTTTAAATAAAATATAATATATTCTATTTATATAAAAACATTTTACTATGCAAACACTATGCAATACTATGCAAAACACTATGCAAAAACACTATGCAACACTACGCATAATAAAATATAATATATTCTATTTATGTAATAACTTTAATAAAGTATTCTATTTTATATAAAAAGATGTTTCGCTTTTATTACGTTAATAATAATGAATAAAACAAAAACGTCATTATCGCTATAATAATTCATATTATTAATCGACAATAATGGAATCAAACCGAGTGACTTCTCACATAAAGATCAATAATCAATACCACTGGCTATGCTATTATGCAACCACACGACATCGTATTTTTTACTACCGAAGAGTAGTTCAACAAGAATCACCAGTAAAACTTCCGCCGTTATTTCAATAAAATATTTTTGTCGTTTTTTCAATCCGACAATAATTATGTTGTGGGTCCACCAATGATTGAGCTGCATCTAATATTCCCCGCTAAACCGAATATTCCCCACCAATCGAATATAATATAACCACTTGCATACTTTGCAAAATTTATAAATACTACCCACAACTATAATATTTATCTCAAATTCACACCATAATATTAAAAATTATTTCGACAAAATTTAAATCTTTATTGATAAAATCTGGGGTCTCACATTGCTTATTTAACAGAAGCTTCCAAGCGAGCTCCCAATTATATCTCGCGATTTCAGGGTGACATGCTCCTCCCAAACTTTGAGACTTCTAACCGGCAAAAGAATTCCTGTTATCTTGGGTGCGCTACTTCTTCGTGGATTATGGGCAGGACACGGAAATAGTTCGACTACAACAAGTCCGTCCTCACTTTCCATGAAGAGCCTTGCCATTTTCCCTTAGTCGCTTATTTGGCTATGTGGTTATCCCGCTTCATTTTTCCCGGGTCTCCCGTAGATGGTCCTTCGACTCGCATGTTTGGTTTAGCTTCCATGTTATCTCGAGGTCTAAATGTTCCTCTCGCTCCTCTCTTCTTAGGAACATCAGATCGTCGTTTTGACGAAACTATTCTCGCCATGAAGGAATCATTGGGAGGTATCCATTTTCGTATTTTATTATTAACCGCCTTTCACATCGTAATTTTTCTTATTAATCTTTTTGTTTCTTTTACTCGTGTATGACGTAAATTGCTTCATTTCAATCCGAGAATCATTCGCAGATGACAAAAGGAAGGGACTTATGAGGAGCTTTTTGAGGCCTTGGAAATGCCCACGTAAAAGAGGGTTTCGTGTCATCGA
This sequence comes from Panax quinquefolius, assembly GCA_020205615.1. Taxonomy (NCBI): domain Eukaryota; kingdom Viridiplantae; phylum Streptophyta; class Magnoliopsida; order Apiales; family Araliaceae; genus Panax; species Panax quinquefolius. The sequence continues at coordinate 26,417,061 of CM035173.1, forward strand.
GGAGAGAGAAATCCACGAAAAGTAACGAAATTGATTGATTGATCAAGAGGGAGAACGATGATGCGCTGACACTCCAACGACGCTGTGGCGTAACCCCAGAATCCCGGAACCGTGTTAGGTAACAAGGATTCCAAGAGCCTTCTTGAGTCCTTCAAGTTGAGAGAATGTCCAAACCCCTTTGGTGCTTTTAGGTGGAATCTCCAAGCCTTTAAGTCACCAAAAGGGTCCCTTTGATCTTCCAAGAGTCCAAGTCCTCAGTCTCCAGAGAAGTCCAGTCCCCTTTCCCAATGGAGTGGAAGGGGTATTTATAGGGTTTTCTGAAGAGTGGTCATGTGCTAGGCACATGACTTCGGGAAATTTCCAGATTTACCCTTAGTCATCAGAGTAATGCCCAGATCGTCCTGTCCTTCTAGCCACCAATCCAATCCCTCAATCAATTCCCAAAACGAGCCGCCTCCACGAGTCTTCTGCCTCAGGACACGTGGAGGCTTCTCCCAGGTCTAACGCATTTATTTCTGAATTTTTCGTCTTTATTTCATTAGGTTATGCGAACCCTAATTTGCACATTTAATTCAATTAGGTCATATGAACCCTAATTTTACACTTGGGCCCACATTTGCCCCCTGCGCGAGAGTCGCATTTCCAAATAGACGATCGTGCAAGAAAAACTGCAAGCCTTTGAATGATTTTTTCGAGACTTCACTTTACACGTCTTTAAGACAATGGTCCTGAAGAGGAACCTGTGGAGTCAAACCTTAGAGTTAAACTCAGGAAGGCAAGACCTAGCAAGGCTCTTCCTCGACATATTGAAAACTCTTCGAAATCTTTCAGATTCTTGCCCAATCTTCGCTTTCTTGAAATGTAATCAAGATAAATTAAATTATATATTAACAAATAAAATCTTATTTTATTTTTGAAAATCAAATCCTTTCAAAGATTTTGGAAATAAAATCCAAACATTCCTATTTAAAAAATAGGATATTTGTTTCAATAATAATTAATTTTTATTTATTTATTTGTTTATTTTAATTATTTATTTATTTTTTGAAACATCTCAATTATATATGTAATATAATATAATGAGTGATATAATGAACCCATATTACTATTCTCAAGCAATTGTCAAGAATACAATTATCTAATAGCTTCACAAAACAAGACTTAATAGTAGAAATTGTAATTGCCAAAACTACAATTTAATAGATTCACAAATCGTCATTCAAATGAGTTATATATATACTGAAAAAAATCTCAACCGCCGTATTATCGCTTCCAAGAAGTAGTAGAAATTGTAGTCTTGTCAATTGTAGAATATTTAGCTTCACAATTACCTAATATATAAAATATTATTTTATAATCTATATGTATGCATAATTGATTGACTTGTAAAAATAATAATCAACCATATGATGCAAGTATAATTAAAACCCATAGGATTTTTCCTTTTTATCATATCAAATATTAATTTGATTTGCAAAATAAAATCAAATCTTAATTAAATCTTAATTTTATTTTGAGAAACCAAATCAAATCTTTCTTAATTTGAAAAGAGATCAAATCAAATCTTATTATTATTATTTTTGAAAAATTAAATATCTTTTTTTTTGAAAATAAAACAAAACCTTTACTTATCTTATTTTTTTTTTTGAGAAAGAAGGAGTCGATGAACACGCTCTTGCACCAAACTGAAGCCTTGATAATTCTTTGGGCAAAGATGATCGTAGCTTTGATAATTTCGACACCTCTTGTATGAGAAAAATCTTCACATACCTCTAACTTTTATTTGCCAATTATAAAAATCCATTCAAGTCGTTAAAGATGCCAAGCCTTTCTATTCACTTGCATATTATCATGTAAAGAAGGTGCTTATACGCAGATTATATGAGCAAGGTGCGATTGCTTTCCTTTTTTTTTTTTTTTTTTAAAGGACCTCTTCCACTTCATCGAATCAGTAAAGCACTTCAAAGACAAAGAAACCATACAAGGCAATATGCAACTTCTTTATTTAAAATCAAAGGAGTCCTCCGTTTCTTCATGAGTAACAAGGTTTGCTTCCTCAGATAATGATGTAACATCAATCAATCAAAGTTCAAGGTCTTTGATTATCTTTTCTATGTATAACCTCATGGCGTACCTCCATGTTCTTTCTTCACAAGACTCCATCAATCAAGTATGTCAAACACCGAATTTGGGAAGACCTGTGCCATATTTTTGTGTTTCCACATTTGATAAAAAACACATGCCTCCTCCAATCAAATAATTTAATTCATATGGCTACCAATTCACTTGCTTTGTTAAGTCCATTAACTATTATACAAAATGAGGTAACTTTGGCAAAGATGTCATGGCTCACCATTTCGTGCTGTGATTCAAGATTTTTTTTTTTTTTTAAATAAATAAATAGATAAATAAATAAATAAATAAAACATTTACTTATCTTATTTTTGAGAGGTAAGGATTTGATATCCATAATCCATGGCCACAAGTCTTGCTTCTGAATCGTAGTAGAGAGTTTTGTTGCCGCATTACTTGATGCACTTTTTATTTAAGGAAATCATCATTTGAAAGTTGCTAGCTATTCTTCTCACAGCCATGCACTTTTTTTTTTTTTTTTTTTTTTTTGCAGTGATAAGGAGCCCATCATTTGAAACGCTTTGCCTGATTAATCGCTGCGCAGCAATCCATCAGTCCCACTTCGGTAATTTGGATTAACCGGCTCAACAATTAGTCAAAAGATTTCTTTGCAATGACAATTAACACCTTCCTTGCCCATCAAATAATTTTGTGTGGCTACCACCTGCTTTACTAAGTATATTAAAATTTAGCAGCATGTAATGGCGTGATTTTTTTTTTTTTCTCCAAAATACTAGCTACACGCCATCGCTTTATTTCAAATAACCCTTCTTAGTCATTCATTTTTTTTTTCAACATAATAAAATAGCCTAACAAAATGTTTTACTTATTGCCTCCAAAATGCTAGCTACGTACACGCTTTATTTGGGGCTTATATAATTATATAGGCTATTATATATAAGTTGAACTCAAGCCGCATCTTTCCGAAGTTTCGACTCATGCTTTTTTTATATATATATATATATATATATATATATATATATTTTCTTACACCTTTTCACGTGAATAACAATTAAGTTATTCAAGAAAGATATATATGTCACGCATTTATGACCTTAATTTTTATGAAAGGTATTTTAGAATTTATGGGATTTTGTAATGTTTGTTCAAACAAAGTCTAATTGTAGTTTAAAGACTTTCATGATAAGCTTTTTACTTAAATCCAACTCCTAGTAGTTTAATTTGATAAACTCAAATAATATTAATGGATAATGTTGGTTTTTTATTTGTTTAATATTTTATTATTATTTTTGATTGTTTCATCGATTTCTCTTTTCAGGTGATTGTAGTATTTATTTTCCGGGCCATTTCACCTTAACAAGGATCTTGGCTCGGATATTCTCAAAGAAAGGACAACACCGCAAGGAGGAAGGATTTATTCCGAGCCATTTCACCTTAACAAGGTCATTGGCTCGGATATTCTGGAAGAAAGGGAACACTGCAAGGAGGAAGGATCTATTCCGAACCATTTCACCTTAACAAGGTCATTGGCTCGGATATTCTGGAAGAAAGGAACACCGCAAGGAGGAAGGATCTATTCCGAGCCATTTCACCTTAACAAGGTCATGGCTTGGATATTCGGAAGAAAGGAACACCAAGACGGAGGAAGGATCTATTCCGAGCCATTTCACCTTAACAAGGTCATTGGCTCTGGACATTCGGAAGAAAGGAACACCGCAAGGAGGAAGGATCTATTTTGAGCCATTTCACCTTAACAAGGTCATTGGCTCTTGATATGTTGAAAGAAAGGACAACATCGCAAGGAGGAAGAATTTATTCCGAGAGCCATTTCACCTTAACAAGGATCTTAGTTCGGATGTTCCTTGAAGTAAAGCATTCATTCCAATCACCTTTTATTTGATCCGACGAAAGGAGAAGTTAAATGTAAAAGGGAGAGCTCCTTAGTGGCTAAATCCTACCTAAGTCAACCCTCAGGGAACCGACCCAATGGCCTCCTTTTCACATTTCCGCTCTTTTTAGACCCTTTTTATCTATGGAGGAATGAAATGGCACCTAGGTTCTTTGTTTGAAAGTGAGGATTAATCAGTCGTAACTATTTCTGACCCCAGAATTCTCAAAGTCTCAAAGTACGACATGCCTCCCAAACTTTGAGACTCTAACCAAGAAAAGAATTCTGTTATCTTGGTGCGCTTACTTTAGGGATTATCAATCTTATTAATTTTAAATAGTTTCGACTACAACAAGTCTGTCTCACTTTCCATGAAGAGCCTTGCCCTTTTCCCTTAGCCGCTTATTTGGCTATGTGGTTATCCCGCTTCATTTTTCTGCGTCTCTCGAGATATGGTCCTTCGATTGCATGTTTGGTTTAGCTTCCATGTTATCTCGAGGTCTAAATGTTCTCTCGCCTCCTCTCTTCTTAGGAACATCAGATCGCTGCTTGACTTAAACTATTCTCGCCATGAAGGAATCTGCTGGGAGGTATCCATTTTTCAGATTTTTATTAACTCGCCTTTCACACCGTAATTTTTTCTTATTAATCTTTTTGTTTTTTACTCGTATGACGAAATTGCTTCGCTCCCCCCGCCCTTTCTTCAAATCTTTCTTCGAGCATTTTTTGAGATATTCTACCCCGCACATTTTCCTAAGAAGAAAAGCAGATTCGATCCTTCTTCATCATAAGAACATTGTCCCTCGTGACAAATTACCGGATCGATCACCGATCTAATTCAGATTATTTAGATTTTATCGACGATTCTTCATGCTTTATGTACCGTCCATACACTATTATTTCGCATACCGCGCTTGCCCTCATTCCCACTTCTATAGCATCACTTTCGCTTCCTACTCGATATCAATGAATTGAGTGGTTCTTCGTTGTCTTGGTTCGCCTTCCTTCGGGTCATGGAGCTTCCTTACTTCGCCGAAGATAATGGTTTTTGCATCGTGGCTTTATTCTCCTCATGTGGTCACGAGGGCTTTGGTTTTCACCAGAGCGCTGCTTTTGGCCACACTTGTCGTGAGAGACTTATGAGATCGTTCTTCTCAACTTTGTCTCTACCTCTCCTCTTTACGTGGGCATTTCCAAGGCCTCCAAATGCTCCTCATAAGTCCCTTCCTTTTGTCATACACCGAATGATTTCTTGATTGGGCGATATACTACCAAATGAGCGTAATTATCAAGGTGTCAATCTTAAAAGATGGGGGGATGATACTTTGGTTTGTTCTCTACCAGTTTCTATTCCCGAACGTCTCCAATGGGCCAGGTTGCTATGTTCTCCTAAGACCACTATCCGTTCAGAACGTTGGTCAACCAGTAGTCGACTCATTGAGCGTGAGGCTCTGATGCTTAAGTCTTCTCATCCCCGGTCAAGAGGCATTCATCCTCGAAGTGACCCAACTATTCTTCGTGCACATGTCCCTACTACCTCCGTGAGTCTTCCACCACGCGCTTCGGCCTTATGCATCTCTATCACAGATACCTCCTTCGCTTCCTCCCCAAGGATCCTCGGTGCCGAGGAAATGAGAATCACCCGATTCTAAAGCGAAGGCATCTACCACTCATCGATTCTCGAGGTGGATCCTCCTATTACTTCTATCGTGGTTCCTGTTAGTCGTCCCATTATTAGGCTTCGCTTAAAGCCATCATCAAAACGTCCTCTTGATGATGCTGGTTCTAGTATCTTGGGAAATGAGGGTCCTGGTCAAAAATAACGAGAAATTTGGTAAAAAAATTTTTTTTGTGACATTTCCATATTTTTTTTTATCCCTCGTATAGTTGCTTTCGTGTTTCCTTATGTATTTATTTTCTTGATTTTCAGATTGCAGAGGTCAATGAAGAGGATTATGATGTTCCTCTTGGGTTTATTTCTGGTACTACACATGAGGTAGCTGCAGCGGTTTACGCGCCAAATGAGCCTTCTCAACCTATCCTTATTGGTGTCGAAAGTCGTCTTCTTCGTGATAATGATTGTGTTAGCCTTGATGCTAAAGACATTTTATCCGATGTAAGCCCAAGTCCCGCATTGTGGGTGATACACCGATTTCTTCAATCCTTCCTACGACTTCTCCATATGATGGGCCTAAAGATGCTAATAAGGCTCCTACCTCGAGGGGAATCCTTCCGAGACTATTGCTAATGTCCATCCTCCCCGGAAGGAGTCTCACGAGAGTTAGTGATCGATCGGGAGGGCATTATCGATAGTACTTTGGGTGGATTAAATGACATTCCGTCTCGTGGCATCTCTCGACTCCTTTTCCATTGGCTATATTGTGAGTATCTTTCTTTCAATATATTGTGAGTATTTTTTTTTTATAATATATTATGCTTTGATATTTTTGTTTTCAGAGTGAGAAGATGAAAGATTTGCCTTTACTGTTGAGGCCCTCGGCTTTGTTTGATGTTCTCATCCGGATGTCGCCCACTCGCCTTTATAGTGACCTTGGTTATCCTCAGGTGGCCAAGGCTTCGAGAATCATCGCCATCCATACAAAGATCTTTTCCGATCCTCCATCTCTTGTCTTGTCAAATCCTATGGTGACGTCTAAAAAGTGGCTTCTACCGAGCTTCCTTCAATCCAAGTGGGGATCTTATTCGTGGAGGGTTTTCGGATATCATCTCCTAGTCGGGAAAATCTGAGGCGCCTCCTAGCTGGTTTTCCGAGATATCGACCGATTGATTATTAAGGCGGCTTCCACCCAAACCTTCTTCCTGCAACCAAACTTGCAAGCCTTGTTCTTGGGTTGCACACTATGTCTTTATATTCCTCATGTAATGGATGACTTCAAGAGGTTTAGTGATGATGTGAATGACCTTGAAGGCGTGGGTGTTGACATCTCTCCTTTTCATGTTAAAGTGGATCTTCTCAAATCAAGTTTTAATCTTGTTTCACTACGTTCGGAGGTCATTGCACGTAAGTGTGAAGATGATTCCTTTTCGGTCTTGACTTTTCGAGCTTGATGAAGCCAAGAAACAAACCGAAGATCCGGCCTCAAGATTTAGAGGACAAACTTGAGGATCTAAATGCTAAATATCGGGATGTGGAGTGCCGCTGACGGGACTTCAAGAATAACTACCCAACAAGTTAAGGAGCCGAAAGTCGCAAATCTTAAGGTTCGAGATGCGCCATCTTCGACTTGGAAGCTTTAGCTATGCCTCCTCTTCATTTGATATGTCTTGGCCTTTAGATCATAACTTGTTGTAGTAGTTTTTCCGATTTCCGCTTTGTAAACTCATTTACACATGTTTCATTTATCAAAATGTAGTTTCTTCAACCTTGTTGATTGCTTTTAATTTGAATGATTCCTTAAAATTCAATATTTATCATTGAATCTCAAGTTATTCAAATTAATATTATAAAGACAAACCACAAGTAAATATGAATTTTATCAAAAACATGTATATATAGTTTTCACAAACCAAAACTTGACTTTATACTCTTTTTTTTTTTTTAAGAAATTTAAAAATAATATTCCAAGATAAGTGAAAGTTTGTAAATTTATTGATAATAAAATTGCTTTTAACGAAAAGCATAACGTTTCATTAGTAAATTTTCTTAAGAAATTTAAAATAATATTCAAGTATAAGTGAAAGTTTGTAAATTTATTGATAATAAAATTGCTTTTAACGAAAAGCATAACGTTTCATTAGTAAATCTTGCTTTTGTCGAAGAAAGCATAACGATTGTCACTTTTAGAGGTAAAGTGTAACTTTCTTGCTTTTGTCGAATAATACATAAAGTTTGTCACTTTTAAAGATAAAGTGTAACTTTCAGGGTTGAGGGCTTAAACTCAGGTGCCTCAGTCACTTTTGAAGTTTAAAGTGTAAGCGTACGAGGTCGTTAATCAGTTCCTCGATCACTTTTGAAGTTTGAAAGTGTAACTTCCAAGGGTACAGACTTAGTCGGTGCCTCGATTACTTTTGAAGTTGAAAGTATAACTTTTTGTGATGCTCTTCTTCTCATGTGTAATATTTCTTTACCCACTTCAAGTTCAATGGGCTCGAGATAAAGATTCCGATCCCACACGAGATATCTTGCAATACCCGCTTTTAGAGATCTCTCGTACCTATATGGGCCTTCCCATTTGGGGTAAAATTTGGTGATCGGGGTCCCCTCATGACTTGAGTCATTGTTTGAGTACCGGGTCCCCACCAAAATTCGCTGTGGTACTATCATATTGTATTGTCGTCGCAGTCTTTCATGTAACTGATTCAAGCTTTTCTTTAGCCTTATCTCGAAAAGTCAACTAATGCCTCCAGGTCATTGGCTTTGGTTGGTTTTCTTCCTCGACTAAGCTTCAAGTCTCATTCGAGTAGAAGGTATTTCTATTTCAATGGCAAAAAACTTTCTTCACCATAAACCCAAGCATATGGGGTTTCGCCAGAGGCTTCCTTTTGAAGTTCGATATGCCCATAACGCTATTGGTAATTTGTTACGCCCGTGTCTTCTGGATGATCGTCTCAGGGTTTTGATAAAATTTTTATCAAAGGTTTTGTTTGTAGCCTCGCTTGTCCGTTGCGCTTTTCGGGTAATATGGTGATGACTTGTAATGTTTCACCTGTATCTTTCCATCGATTTTTGACATCCCTATTGATGAAAGGAGTTCCATTATCCGATAAAATTATCTTCGGATTCAAACGGCAAATGATGTGCTCCTTGATAAAATTGGCCCTTCTTTGGTCCCGTGGCCTTCTTCAAGGGTATTGCCTCTACCCACTTTGTGTACATCTCTATGGGCGCTTAAAATCCATATGTTACCCTTGGAATTAGGGTGAACAGACCTATAAGATCCATTCCCCATGTATGAAAGGGCCATGGTGTTGCCATGGTTCGCAAATCCAAAGCGGGAGCATGGATCAAGTTTCCATGTATTTTACAAATGTGGCACTTTTTAACAAATTCTAGACTATCTCCCTCCATCTTTGGCAAGAGTAACCATGATCGATAAGTTGTTTGTACAACTTGGCTCCCCCTAGTGTTCATCCTTGTGCATTTAGTAAACCAAATCTTTGGCATCACCTAGTTCCAGACATAGTAGGGCTTGCCATTGAATCCCTTCTAAACAATTCTCCATTTCGTAAGAAGAAAGCGTTGTGACTTCCTCTTGATTATAATTCGTGCTTTTCTTTTCTATTGGAAGAGTCCCGCTTTGCAAGAACTCCACATAAGTGGATTCGCATAATCCACTATATCTTCAATGAAGGCGATTCATCCTCCCCTGTGGTATTCTTGGCATGAAACACATTGGCGCCAGTAGGGCACCCGCTTCCTTCTTCATTTCAGTGCCAATAATACCTTGACGCAGCGCAGCCTACGATATGCTTCCTATGTCCGCTTAATCCACAATTCTCGTCATGCACTGTTGTTGAAGACTCTATTTGCTTCCGCCTCCCTAAGCATCGTGTCAACACACCATCGCTTCTTTGTGATACAAGACACCTTTGATGATGTCAGCTTCAGAACTTTTACGGTAGGTATTGTTCCCTCCTTTGTTTTCAATTGATTGGAGATGTCAGACGCCAATCATCTATTATATCTTTGGGGAACAAATTTAGCACCTTTGTGGTTGGGAGGGTTCTCTTCATTACCTTTACATCCAAATTCTCACCTTGGACATAGACTCGAGATGCTATTTCTTTGTTGCTATCAAAGTTGTTTATTCGTCCTCTTGGCACATATTCAATCACCACCTTCTTGAAAGCCTCCATCACCTTTTGTGCTACTGATTCGATATGGCGCCAAGATAGGTTCCTTCACTCCAAATTGGCCTCTTATACGTTTGACTATGAGGTTTGAATCTCCCTTTACTTTAAGATATTTGGCTCCCAATTCGTGAGTCGCCAACAATCCTAGTATGAACGCCTCATATTTTGCTTCATTGTTTGTGCGAGGAAATCCAATTTGTATGACAAGGCCACTTCATTTCCTTCTTTAGTAATTGACACCACTCCCGCTCGCCTTTACCTTCTGCGGATGATCCATCAAAAGCCAAACTCCACCATTACGGGTCCTCATTTTTCAACTCGATTGATTCTACTTCTTCACCGGAAGATCCTCGGAAGGGGTTCATATTCTCCATTTGGAAATTGAGCGGCCAGGTGCGCCAAGGCTTGACATCGGATGCGCCTTCTTCATTGTTACACATTTGATGTCGTACTCAAAGAATCATCATCCATCATCTGGCGTGTCTTCCTACTAATGTTTGGCTTAGTTAATAGGTATCCGATTGGATCGGTTTTTGTTGCAAGCTTTATTTCGTGTGCTAAAAAAATAATGCCGCATTTTCTCAAGCAATGAATACCAATGCTAGACAATGCCTCTCTCGTGGCGCCCCCAAAATAGGTATACATCACCTATTACGAGTTGTCAATACATGGTGCGTAAACAACTACAACTTTATTATTACAACAAAAAGCGTGAGTTTGAATACAAATATTATCTTCTGCACAATATCTATACTCAAATAAATCCTCATCACATTTATTGATACATTAATTTACAAAATGGTGAGGACTACTAAACAATCCTTTCTAAAACCTTCATTCCATACCCCAGGCTCGTACTCGCTATATTCTCGCCTCCACGAGAAAAATGGAACAAAAAAAGGAAAAGGGTGAGCTCAACTAGCTCAAGGTAAAGAATATTATGACTAAGATAATATACAACAAATTATCGTTAGTCTTCAACGAGGAAAAATCTAATAGAATACAATAGACAACAAATTTTAAATCAATACTGCATGATGAAATAATAATTCATTAGAAGAGTTAAGTAGAGAATGCAAACTACTATCTTCTATGTATGAATTTAAAAGTTCATCGCTCATCTTTTATCCCCGTAACATCAATCAATATACATCTGGAATCAAATATTCATCTTTGCACTACAGCCAAAGATATTCATCGATGGGTCATGTTCATTTAAAACACTGTTCATCTTTGCACTACTGTGCCAAAGATATTCTTCAGAAATCATTCATCTTTGCACTACTGGGCCAAAGATATTCTTAAGAAATCATTCATCTTTGCACCTGAGTGCCAAAGATATTCCATAATATCATCATTTAAGGCGAGGATGATGAAAATATTTTTTTTTTTAAAAAGCGAATCCGGTGAAACAAAATGACAAGGATTAAGGATTAAGGATTCGTACTTGGTTTTATCCACGTCAAAAATACCTCAAAATAATCATAGTGGTGTAAAATTCAAGAATGATCAAAACATGGATACAAATGAGCTAGTATCCGAATAGATATTTTGGACAAAAAGAAGAAATTTTATTTTTCTATTGAATAGTGCAGATATCGTGAATAGTGCAGTATCGTGAATAGTAATTCGACACCAAAAGATAGAAATTCCACAAAAACATCTTCACGCTTCATGAATAGTACTCGTGAATAGTAACTCGTGAATGAATAGTAACTCATGAATAGTAACTCGTGAATAGTAACTCATGAATAGTAACCCATGAATAGTAACCCCGACATGAAAAAGTTCCAAATTTGATAAAACTTCAGATCAACATTTCAAAGATAATGATATTGAAGAAATAATATCATTACGAAAAAAATAATATCCCTTACCTCAAGAGAAGAAGATTACTCGACCGAATAACGTGAATGAACTTGCATCAGTATATCAATACTCAAAGTATACTCAAAATACTCACAAGAATACGCTCAAAATATCGAGAGAGAAATAGAGAGAAAACTTGAGTTTACGGTGTGATTTTCAATTCTAACCTAAGACCTATTTATAGGAAAATGCTTAGAACACCAAAGCGAGAAAATTTAATATAATATTAATATAATTATACAAATTTTCTTAGCCCACCTTTTGGTCAAAACACCAGCCACACATGTTAATGATGTCCAAAAAATACAAAAACGTTTTTCTTAACAAAATAATTTAAACTCCCAAAAATCAATTATTTTGAGCTTGGAACTTCAATAATTCATAATAAATAGCCCTTTCATCAGAAAATTCGAATCTCATGAGTTTTTATAGGAAATTCAATTCTCTACAACTTTGCAGAAGAAAGTTTTTCCAAATTCCAAATAGAAATTGACCGAAATCCACAAACCAGGCGATTTTGTGCTATAATCAAATTCGGTCGATAATAAATGGGGTCCACCGAGCATGTTTAACATGTTTTAAACATTTAATGCCACAAAATACTCTTCCTCCTCAGTATACTCATATATCCCACATTCGTTGTAAAAATATCACCGATTAATATATTATTAAAATAATATATTTAAATGAATTATTTTATCGAGAAAAAGATAAAATATTAATTTTCAACAATTGTCATTTTAAAAATTTTCTCCATCTATATCCACATAAAATCAATATTTTCCTCATCATATAAATCAATAATTAATTATTCACAAATAATATTACAGAATCACAATATTGACAACTGTGCGGTTCCTGGAAAGAGGGCTTTCAATAAGAATTTCTTCTTCTTGGCCGCAATTAGATGACCAAACCTCTCCTTAGATGTAACTTTCTAGACATTGCCCATAATGTTATCTAATAATATTATTCAGATAATATGAATTATTGCTTCGATAATGAAAAATAACGTGTAATGACAATTATCAAACAACAATGAATATAAAATATCAACGCAGACAATTATTAACTCAATAAAATCTTCGAGCAAGTAATTATCGTAACCATTATTGAGTAGTGCCTTCACGTAAGAATCAATAATTGGTGCAATACTGGTGTCTTCTTGTTCAACAACGCGTATTAGTGTGTTTTAACCACGGGTATTCCAACGAAGATAATACTTGAATAACTACGCCGTTATTTAAAAACAACTTATATTTGTCGTTTTCTTTATCCAATCGCTTTCCGTTATGGGGCCCACACATGGTCTTGTGGTAAATGCGAATATTCCCGACAGCATTGAATATTCCACGACCAAACGAATATTTCCCGACGATAATGAATATTTTATAACCACTTGCTTATTTTGAAATATTTGCGTATTTAACCCTTAACTATCCACATTAATCAAATCAACCCTTACTATTTCAAAATAATAAATAAAGGAAATTCCTTTTTATTTAAAAATTTCGGGGTCTTACAACCTCCCCTCCTTATGAAATTTCGTCCTCGAAATTGACTTACGTACCTGGTGTTTTGAAAAGGTGAGGATACCTCGCTTTCATTTCCGTTTCCAATTCCCAGGTCATTTCCTCTATAGCATGATTCCTCCACAAAACTTTAACTTGTGGTATGACCTTCTTGGCGTAGGACATGCTCCTTCCTATCCAAGATCTTGGCAGTACCTCCTCATACGTTAAGTCTTGGCTATCTCGTCCTGGGTTCTAACTCAATAACGTGGTTGGGTCTTTCACATATTTCTGAAATACGAGATATGTGAAACACATTATGAACACGAGACATACTCGGAGGTAACGCAAGTCTATAGGCTACATTTCCTACTCGGTCAAGAATTTGAAATGGACCAATAAATCGTGGATTGAGCTTTCCTCTCTTCCCAAATCTTGTAACTCCCTTCCATGGAGCAACTCGCAACAATACATGATCCCTACATTAAATTCCACGTCCTTTCGATGAAGATCCGTGATAACTCTTTTGTCGATCTTGTGCCGCTGGTTTGTATCGTTGTCGAATCATTTGGATCTTTTTCGGTAGTCATACGTACTTAACTCGGGTCCCAACAATGTTGCTTCACCCACTTCATCCCAACATATTGGAGAACGACATTTTCGTCCATATAATGCTTGAATGGAGCCACACCTATACTTGCACGATAAGCTGTTGTTGTAGGAGAATTCCACCAATGGTAAATACTTATCCCAACTACCCTTGAAGTCTAGGACACGAGTCTTAATAAATCTTCAAGAGTTTGAATAGTCCTCTCGATTGTCCGTCTGGTTTGGGGATGGTATCTAGAACTAAATCGCAAATCCGTGCCCATAGCTTTTTGCAAGCTAACCCAAAATCTTGAAGTGAATCTTGGGTCACGATCCAAACTATGGATACAGGCATGCCATGCAACCTCACAATCTCATTCACGCACATACTAGCAAGGCGTTCAAGGAATAAGTCTCCGTGTCGGCAAGAAATGAAAGCGAGACTTGGTTAATCTATCAACAATAACCCAAATAGCATTGATGCCTTGAGAAACCGTAGGAAGACCCGTAACGAAATCCATAGTAATGTGTTCCCACTTCCATTCAGGAATCTCAAGTGGTTTGTGACGGACCCTTAGGTACAAGATGCTCCGCGCCTTTACCGTTTGCAAGTTAAACACATCGAGATAAACTTTGCAATCTCTCTTCATATTGTTCCACCAAAATGTATGTCGAAGATCACGATACATTTTAGTACTTCGAGATGGATTGCAAATGGCGTATTGTGTGCCTCCATCATAATCTTGTACTTCAAATCGAGTCGTTAGGAACACAAAGTCAGAGTGGACTCAAGTATTCCTTCTTCATCAATTCTCGCTTAGGAATAGCTCCTTCTTGTACTTTCTTCTTCATACGCATCATTTCCGGGTCGGTGGCTTGAGCAACCTTAACTTTTTCTATTAAAGTTGGCTCTGTCGTATACTTGACATCATCGCACTCGTTCGCGATATGATCTTCTACTCAACGCGATACGCCTACCACGTTCGCTTTACCGGGATGGTATTGAATAGTGTGGTCGTAGTCTTTCAATAGTTCGAGCCAACGTCATTTGCCGATGTTGAGTTCTCTTTGAGTGAAGAAATATTTAAGGCTTTTATGGTGCGAATATATCTCCACTTTCTCCCCATATAGATAGTGCCTCCATATTTTTAAGCTTGAAAACAATCACGCTTAACTCTAGATCATGAGTAGGATAATTCCTCTCATACTCTTTAAGTTGTCATGAGGCATAAAGGCTATGACCTTCCCACGTTGCATGAGAACACATCCTAACCCTTTGCACGAAGCATCGTTGTAGATAACAAATCCATCCGAACAGATGGTATTGTTAGAACAGTCTTAGAAATAAGTCTCCTCTTAAGCTCTTGGAAACTTTTCTCGCATTCTTCGCTCCAAACGAATTTTGTATCCTTCCGAAGTTAAATTTGAGTTAATGGAGTAGCGATTCGAGAAAACCCTTCCACGAATCTCCGATAATAACAATTTAAGCCCAAAAACTACGATACTTACATCACAGGCTTGGTTGCTCCCAACTTTGTATTGCTTCAATCTTGGCCGGATCAGCAGATACTCCATGTTTTCGACACCACGTGCCCAAGGAATGCTACTTCCTCAAGCCGAACTCACATTTCTTCAATTTGGCATATAGTTGGTTTTCACGAAGCCTTTGGAGTACCGACTTCAAATGGTGCTCATGATCTTCACGGCTTTTGGAATATATGAGGATGTCATCAATAAAGACAACAACGAATTGATCCAAATATTCCTTGAATACTCGGTTCATCATATCCATGAAAGCCGCAGGAGCATTAGTTAGTCAGAAAGACATGACTAAGAATTCATAATGCCCATACCGAGTTAAAGCGGTCTTTGGAATATCCTCGGTTTTAATCTTTGGTGATGATATCCGAGCGAAGATCGATTTTGAAAAGAATTGTGCCCCTTGTAATTTGGTCAAACAAGTCATCAATACGAGGTAGAGGATACCTATTCTTGATGGTGACATGGTTCAATTCCCGATAGTCAATACAAAAGTCGCATACTCCCGTCTTTTTTTTTCTACAAATAAAGCAGGAGCACCCCGAGGAGATGTCTTAGCCGAATGAAACCGATGTCCAACAATTCTCGTAGTTGGACCTTTAACTCTGAAGTTCAATAGAGCCATTCAATATGGGGTTTTAGAAATGGGCTTTGTATGCAGTTCAAGATCAATAAAGAATTCAACTTCACGTTACGGGGTAGTACCGGAAGTTCTTCAGAAATCGTCGGGAAAGTCAATAACAACAGGAATATTATTCAAATTTGGCGTGTCTTTATTCAAATCCATAACATGGGCTAGGAAAGCTTGACATCCGCTTTTTAATAAACGAATAGCTTTATGATTAGATATGATGGTGATCGATTTTAATGGTTTAGTTGCTTGAATTAATACAACGGGTTGGTTAGGAATATGAAAACTAACAACCTTACGAAAACAATCAATTTTGGCATGATGAGTTGTTAACCAATCAATCCCTAAAATCACATCAAAAGCAAGTATCTTTAAAGAGATAAGGTCAACGGGTAAGGTAATGGTGCCAACTTGAATCAAACAAGATTTATAAGCGAGTGGATGTGATGAAAGTTTCTCTAACGGAGTTTCCACGAGATAGGTCGAAGTCTAATTTCTCCGAGTCAAGTTTAAGCGTTGAGCACATGCAGGAGAGATAAATGAATGGGTAGCAAGGTATCAAGTAAGGTATAAACTTCGCAAGAATTCATAAATAGCTTACCGTGATCACCTCGTTTGGGTTCTCGCATTATGACCGATCACAACAAACGCTTCTTCCGGAATCGTTGACTTTGACTTTTCTCGGGACGATCTTTTTGAGTCACCCGTCCCCATTGAACTAGGTTTCGCTCTGCGTCAATCTCGAAGCGATATGTCCTTCCTTTCCACAACTATAGCATACCTTGAACTGTTGTGGGCGGTTTGAACCGATATGTCCCTCTTTTCGCATTTGTAGAATATATGGCCGGTGGTCGTTCTCCTCCCTTAGAACCGATTCTTTCTTAAGACTTGCATCGTCTTCACATAGTCGTTGTTAAATCTCCTCTTTTAAAATCTCCTCCGACTCGCTTCTTACATTTTTCATGACCATGATTACCACGAGTGGTTACCATTTCTGTCCGTCGATTCTTTCTCCGAGTTATCATTATTCTGTTGACCGCTATTTCGACACGATCCACGGTTGTGGTCCCTCGGTTGGACTGCGTCTTTCGTTATCTCGCTCTAATAATTGAGCCCCATTTACAACATCCGAATAGAGAGAAAGTTTATGAGAAATGAGAGATCTTGGACGTATCTGGGTTTCAAACCTCTAAGAAACATCTGCGTCATCGTTCCTCATTCTCCACCAAATGAGGTGCAAACACGGATAACTCTGCAAACTTTGCCTCGTCTTGAGACACCGTCATGTTGTTTTGTTCCAATCGATGAACTCCACTTCCTTCATATGACGAACACTTTTCGGAAAGTATTTGTCATTAAATAATTCTGAAATGTCTCCCACGACATCTTTGAGTCTTAATTTGGATGGGTACGCTTCACAGACTCCCACCGAGAGATCGCCTCGCCACGGAACATAAAGGTGGCGAATGGAACCTTCGTTCCTCCGTGCATCCCAAGACATCGAATATCTTGGTAATTTGCTTAACCCATGTTTCCGCCATGATCGGATCGGCTTTCCCTTGAATTTCGTGGTCCCAACTCTTTGAAGCGCTTGCATTTGTGACAACCCGTGAATTGCTATCATTTCTCCTCGTATTTTGAACACGAGTCTCCTAAATGCGATTTTGCATGAACTGCAAAAACTTCTAAACATCCCTCGTTCATCATCTGCTTTCAATGGTGTTGTTCACGGGAGGTACATTGCCCGCCTGTTGCACGTTCTCCTCGTTGGTAAGTACAGGCATCTCCACGGTCTCATTTACTCCACTGTTAATATTCTCAGTCGACATTCTCAAATACTGTCATAAAACAAGGGTTAATTAAGGAAATCAATATATCACATAATATCCCTATATCTCGACTAACTAACAAATAAGCTTAGGTAGGACACACTTAGCGAAGGATTTACTCGTCTCTCCCTCCTAGTTCAATTCCCCGATCTCCGCGCAGAGATCATATCCTAAGCTACGATACCAACTGTGGACGCCCCAAAATAGGTATACATCACCTATTACGAGTTGTAAATACATGGTATGTAAACAACTACAACTTTATTATTACAACAAGAAAAGCGTGAGTTTGAATACAAATATTATCTTCTAGACAATATCTATACTCAAATAAATCCTCATCACATTTATTGATACATTAATTTACAAAAATGGTGAGGACTACTAAACAATCCTTTCTAAAACCTTCATTCCATACCCCGACTCGTACTCGCTATATTCTCGCCTCCACGAGAAAAATGGAACAAAAGGAAAAGGGTGAGCTCAACTAGCTCGATAAAGAATATTATGACTAAGATAATATACAACAAATTATCGTTAGTCTTCAACAGGAAAAATCTAATAGAATCTGATAGACAACAAATTTTAAATCAATACTGCAATGAAATAATAATTCATTAGAAGAGTTAAGTAGAGAATGCAAAACTACTATCTTCTATGTATGAATTTAAAAGTTCATCGCTCATCTTTTATCCCTGTAACATCAATCAATATACATACGGAATCAAATATTCATCTTTGCACTACTGTGCCAAAGATATTCATCGATTGGTCATGTTCATTTAAACACTGTTCATCTTCAGACTACAGCCAAAGATATTCTTCAGAAATCATTCATCTTTGCACTCACTGGGCCAAAGATATTCTTAAGAAATCATTCATCTGCACTCTACAGCCAAAGATATTCCATAATATCATCATTTAAGACCGAGGATGATGAAAAATATTTTTTTTTTTTTAAAGAAAGCGAATCCGATTGAAACAAAATGACAAGGATTAAGGATTAAGGATTCGTACTTGGTTTTATCCACGTCAAAAATACCTCAAAAATAATCATAGTGGTGTAAAATTCAAGAATGATCAAAACATGGATACAAACAGAGCTAGTATCCGAATAGATATTTTGGACAAAAAGAAGAAATTTTATTTTTAAATTGAATAGTCTTGAGTATCGTGAATAGTCAGTATACATGAATAGTGCAGATATCGTGAATAGTAATTCACACCAAAAGATAGAAATTCCACAAAAACATCTTCACGCTTCATGAATAGTACTCGTGAATAGTAACTTCGTGAATAAGTAACTCATGAATAGTAACTTCGTGAATAGTAACTCATGAATAGTAACCCATGAATAGTAACCCCAGACATGAAAAAGTTCCAAATTTGATAAAAACTTGAGATCAACATTTCAATTATAATGATATTGAAGAAATAATATCATTACGAAAAAAATAATATCCCTTACCTCGAGAAGAAAGAGATAGATTTGGAATGGAATAATGTTGAATGAACTTGCACCAAGTATATCAATACTCAAAGTATACTCAAAATACTCACAAGAATACGCTCAAAATATCGAGAGAGAAATAGAGAGAAAACTTGGTTTACGGTGTGATTTTCAATTCTAACCTAAGACCTATTTATAGGAAAATGCTTAGAACACCAAAGCGAGAAAATTTAATATAATATTAATATAATTATACAAATTTTTCTTAGCCCACCTTTTGGTCAAAACACCAGCCACACATGTTAATGATGTCCAAAAAAATACAAAAACGTTTTTCTTAACAAAAATAATTTAAACTCCCAAAATCAATTATTTGAGCTTCTTGAACTTCAATAATTCATAATAAATAGCCCTTTCATCAGAAAATTCGATCTCTCATGAGTTTTTATAGGAAATTCAATTCTCTACAACTTTGCAGAAGAAAGTTTTTCCAAATTCCAAATAGAAATTGACCGAAATCCACAAACAGGCGATTTTACGTTTATAATCAAATTTCGGTCTAATAAATGGGGTCCCACAGACATGTTTAACATGTTTTAAACATTTAATGCCACAAAAATACTCTTCCTCCTCAGATACTCATATATCCCACATTCGTTGTAAAAATATCACCGTTAATATATTATTAAAATAATATATTTAAATGAATTATTTTATCGAAAAAGATAAAATATTAATTTTCAACAATTGTCATTTTAAAATTTTCTCCATCTATATCCACATAAAATCAATATTTTCCTCATCATATAAATCAATAATTAATTATTCACAAATAATATTACGAGAATCACAATATTGACAACCAGGCGGTTCCCAAAGAAAGAGGGCTTTCAATAAGAATTTCTTCTTCTTGCCAAGCATGATTAGATGACCAAACCTCTCCTTAGACGTAACTTTCTAGACATTGCCCATAATGTTATCTAATAATATTATTAGGATAATATGAATTATTGCTTCGATAATGAAAATCTTTGTGTAATGACAATTATTGAAACAACAATGAATATAAAATATCAACGCAGCAATTATTAACTCAATAAAATCTTGAGCAGAATTCAC
The DNA here is from genome assembly GCA_020205615.1 of Panax quinquefolius. Lineage (NCBI taxonomy): Eukaryota > Viridiplantae > Streptophyta > Magnoliopsida > Apiales > Araliaceae > Panax > Panax quinquefolius. The sequence continues at coordinate 26,437,393 of CM035173.1, forward strand.
GTAACCATTATTGAGTAGTGCCTTCTTACGTAAGAATCAATAATTGGTGCAATCTGGTGTCTTCTTGTTCAACAACGCATTATTAGTGTGTTTTAACCACCGGTATTCCAACAAAGATAATCTTGAATAACTACGCTGTAGTTATTTAAAACAACTTATATTTGTCGTTTTCTTTATCCAATCGCTTTCCAGTTATGGGGCCCACACATGGTCACTGCGTCGCATACGAATATTCCCAAGCGAGACGAATATTCCACGACCAAACGAATATTCACAAGCGATAATGAATATTTTATAACCACTTGCTTATTTTGAAATATTTGCGTATTTAACCCTTAACTAACCACATTAATCAAATCAACCCTTACTATTTCAAAATAATAAATAAAGGAAATTCCTTTTTATTTAAAAATTTGGTCTTACACTCTCCACTTGTGAATACACAGTTTAGGTCCTCGGATTATCCATTAATGTAATATCTGAGTTTCTCTTCTCCGTCCTCCTCTGCGTGATCAATCCACCTATGGACTTCTTGGTAGATGTGATGTACAACCGCACCAGTATTCCTCTTTGAGGCACTTTACCATTGTTTGTCTTTGAAGCCAAAATTCTTTTCACCTTCTCAAACGCTTTGTTGTTGGTTTTGCCTCCATTCCATTGTGCCTTTCTTTTTAACAATTTGCCAAAAGGTTCTCGTGACCTCGGCTAATCTTGGCATGAATCTTCTCATGTATGAAACTTTCCTAGAAAGCTCTTCATTTGCTTTCTGCGTTTTTGGTGGGGCATCTCTGTGATTGCTTTTCGCCTTGCTTGGGTCCACCTCTAAGCCTCTATTGTGCACCAAGAAGCCCAAGATTTTTTCCAACCGTCATCCCAAAGGCACTTCTTCTGGATTCATCCTCAACTTATACCTCTAAGACCGTCGAACACTTTCCTCAGTCATCCACATGAGTTATCGTCTTCTTGGATTTCACTACTATGTGATCTACGTAGTCCTCCACTATATCATGAATCATGTCGTGAAATATGGCGTGCATTGCCCTTTGATAAGTTTCGCGATTCTTCAACCCGAATGGCATTACTACATAGTAGAAATTCCCAAACGGTAATGAAAGGTCATCGACTCTGCATCTTCTACGGACATCTTTATCGATTGTAACCCACAAACCCGCCCATGAATGACATCATCTCATGATTAGCCGTTGCATCTACCAAAGTGTCTATGTTGGGTAATGGGTACATGTCCTTTGGGCATGCCTTGTTCAAATCTCTGAAATCCACACATATTCGTAGCTGTCCATTTGACTTCTTTACCGGTACAATGCTGGATAGCCATATTGGATTTTGAATTGGCTTGATGAACCCTACTTCCAGCAACTTCTTGATTTCTTCCTTTATTTGAGTTTCTACTTCAGGTGCATAGTTGCGAGGTGCTTGCTTTACTGGCTTCATTCCCGGACTTATGTTTAGATTGTGCTCCACAAGATCCTTGTCAATTCCGGGCATCTCGTCGTAATTCCAAGCAAAGACAACCCTATATTCTCGCAATAATTGTACGAGCTTCTCCTTCTGTTTAACATCCAATTCCTTGTTGACATAAGTCGGTCTTGGCGTTCCTTCCTCTGTTGCCAAATTAACTTCCTCTAATTCATTTTGTTGAGGTTTTGGCCTATCTTGAAGCATTCGGAGCCTGGTTCTACCTTACATTTATGCAGCTTCTTCTTCTTCATGATTCTTTGGAGTGGGGACACCTCCGAGCCGTTGGTTCACACACTTCCAAGGGCTCTTCCCCCTCAGATCGTCATAATCGAAATACCACTTTTCCGTCAGGTTTAACAACCCTCTCCCATTTCGTCTTCTGGCCCTCCTCAGATTGTGCCATCCGCTTGACATTTATTATATTTCTGGCATCTTCAGGATTCGCTGGCCTTTTCTTTTCTTCTCTTCCTTCTTGTTTTTAGAACATCTTCGCTTGACATTTATTATATTTATGGCTTCTTGTTTTTAGAACATTCTCCGCGTTCTGAGGTCTTCTTCTTTTCTTTTTCTGCAGGCACGAACTTATCTTCCTGCACTTCCTCCAAGATTGCTAGTCTTAGGGAATCGGGTCTTGCAATCTGGTTCTCTCCCTCTTCAGCGACATCATCAAAGAAAGTTGCTTCAGTGATGTGTGCCTCCTCTGGTCCAAAGGGATTCCGAGTTGCTGGTACCTTCACTTCTCTCCCTTTCCAAATAGCTTTAAGGCATTGATGAAAGACCGAGGGTACCACCCCGTAGTCGTTTTGCCAAACCCTTCCCAGCAAGACATGATATGATGCATCCACCTCGGCAACATGGAACATTCTGGGCCCTCGAATCTTCCCAACTTGCATGTCCACCTTAACGTGTCTAGGGTTCTCGTGCTTTGATTGGCGAATCCGGTAATGTTCATTTGTTCCTTCACAATCTTCTTCTCTCGTGAGCCTAATAGTTTGAACACGGTGTTGTAGGGCATAATATTCTACAGACGCTCCATTGTCAATAAATGCCTCCAGTACCTCAATGCCGTTGATTCTGCCACATCGTCCTAGCTACACATTATCTGGGTATCTTATCTCTCTATCGACTTTAGAAAGATATCTTATTTTCTTCTTCCTCCATCGTCTTCATAAATCCTTTGCATATGGCCATACAAGTCTCCTGCGTTTAGCAACCTTGATAATTGCCTGGTTGCCTCAATCCTTGCTTCTTGGCCAATCCTATCGATCAAAAAATTTACGAACTTGGCTCCGTTCATGATGTCGTCACCTGCAGTCCGGATCACACTCCTCCTTTTCTTCCATCATCATCTCCACTTACGGGCTGTGTTGTGAATACTTGATGTTGCACGTTTCCTTCCCTTTGTGGTTTGGCGGTGCTTGTCATGAACACTACTTTCTTTTCCAAGTTCAATCTCCCCATTTGCCAGCTTTTCGTGGAATATCCTCCGCAGGCTATAACAATCCATCGTTGAGTGTCCGCGTATTGGTGGAATACACAGAAGTCTGGTCTTCTCTTTATTTCTTCCGTCACTGCAAATCTAGGTCTTGGGGGTTTCACCACTCCATGTTCAACCCATTGTTCATACAAACCCCTGAATGCTTTCTCATTACATGTGATAGCCTCTGGGGTGGCTTTCTTGCATATTTGTCTTCGAGCTTTTCTCTCTGCTCGATTAAAATTTTTTCGTGTTTCTCCTTTCACTTTCCTGTGGTTTTTGACGAGAGTCGCCAAAGCCACGATTCTTTATCCTCTTGCCCTTCCATTATGTAATCGCATGCATGGTTAGTAGGCAATGTCACGATTCCTCCCAAGTCTTGTGCAAAGATGAGAGGGTGCAAAGGAATCCACAAGCCTTGGTGATGAGGTGGGGCTTGAAAGAATCCAAGGCACCATTGTTGCAAATCTTGACTAAGTTCTTTTCTTCAATCGGTTCGCTGACTTACGTGCTCGGGGCCTGAACACTGTCAACATAATCGACAACTCCTCATTCGGTTTCGCTTGAACCGCATAAGCTCCACAATGGTTTACTGTTTACGCACATAGAAAAATTTCTTGAAAAATTGTAATTTTAAGTCATCCCAATCATGGATGACCCCTTCTCCAAATTGTAGTACCAACTAAAGGCCTTTGTCATCAAAGTCTTGTTGAATTCCGCATCAACAAGTTGTGGTTGTTCACTTCGTCATATCAGAGCCACGGAGACATTGACTTCTACAAACTGGCAATATGTTCCCCTAACATTTCCTTTTTCCCCGTTGTATTTTGGAAATTGCGGGGGTGCTCAATATACCCTATTGGGTAAGGTTACCTCCGAATGTAATGCGAGGTAAGGAGGAGTAAAGTCCGACTCAGGGTCGAGATGTGCTGTCTGCGAAGTTGATTGATCACGTCAATCATATCATCCTTCGTCACATACGGGCTTGTAGCGTGAACTCTACGGGGTGTTGTGATATCTCTTTCTTTATGTCGGCGGTGTGTATGGTAGAGAAATTGGTTGATGGACACTTGCATGAATGAGCGCATTGGCTTTGGTGGAAGTTGTTGGCTCATTCATTGGACATTGCTTGGAATGGTTGGCATTTGCACTGTGAAAATGATGGAATAGAATTTGAGATGATGTTTGCACGAGGTTGGCTTGCTTCCATCCTAGGTTGTGCACGCCACCACCGCATTCGGGCTTCCAAGTTGATTATTGGAACCAATTGATTTTCATTAATGGAGGTACAATGTGGTTCTCTTTGTTGTTGCTACCATTATTGTTGTCTTCCACACCGCTTGTTCCCCATGCAAACTTCACCGGGAACATGGCCTTGAAAGTGGGAATCAGATCAACCGATGGCGGAAATTCCCCATCTCCTCTCTTTCCTCTGCATTTCGAGATCATGGCCATCATCATTCCTTGCCCTTCTCGTGCTTCCCTTGATGCCTTGAGCATCTCCGGTTGCACATCATTCGTCGGGTCTCCACTGCATCCTCGCCTTGCGCCTTTGCGTTGGTTTGTTGTTGATTGGCCATATGTGGTGATGTCGAACTTCCTTCCAAGCGTCTTGATAAGTGGTTGGTCAAAATCCAGGTTTGTGCCTTGGAAAGCTTGAGTGGCTTGCCTTGGGGCTGGATCCGTGAGGTAATCTTTGTTTGTTGGTGAAGCGGCTCTTCTTGTAGTTATCAACTTGAGTTGTGGGCATACCCATACGAATTCTACACCTCCCAAAGAGAGTCGCCAAATAAAATGTGGGCAAGGAAATCGTACCTTGCTAGGGTTAGGGTTTCGTGTTGGTGAGGAGGAGAGAAATCCACGAAAAAGTCTGAAATAGATTAATTGATTGAAGAGGGAGAAACAGACGGTGGCGATTACTCCAACGACGTGGCGAGAACCCTAGAATCCGGAACCGTGTTAGGGTAACAAGGATTCCAAGAGCCTTCTTGAGTCCTTCAAGTTGAGAGAATGTCCAAACCCTTTGGTACTTTTAGGTGGAATCTCCAAGCCTTTAAGTCACCAAAAGGGTCCTTTCGATCTTCCAAGAGTCCAAGTCCTCGGTCTCAGGAGAAGTCCGGTCCCCCTTTCCCGATGGAGTGGAAGGGGTATTTATAGGTTTTTACGAAGAGTGGTCGTGTCTTTAGGCACATGACTTTGAAATTTCGGATTTACCCTTAGTCATCGTGAGTAATGCCCGGATCGTCTCGTCTTCTTCTAGCCACCAATCCAATCCTCAATCAATTCCCAAAGCGAAGTAGCCTCCACGAGTCTTACGCCTCGGGGACACGTGGGCTTCTCCCAGTCTAACGATTTATTTCGACTTTTTTTTTCGTCTTTATTTCATTAGGTTATGCGAACCCTAATTTGCACATTTAATTCAATTAGGTCATATGAACCCTAATTTTACACTTGGGCCCACAATATATAAGTTACTCTTGATCATCACATTCAAGAAAATTAGTGACAAGACTCAATCTTAATGTAACACCTCAATCCTACATCGAAAGATATAGAAAAAATTTATCTATATATAAAAAATTAAATTACTAACAATATAATCTCCCGTCATGACCTTTAATTAGGTAGGCATTCGTTCACATCGTTGTACTATAACCTACATCTCCTTATCCTAGGGTATTTCCGGTGTTATCTCTTTCTAATCCAGTTCTAGGTGGAAAATATTAATTACCCTTCAATTCCTTTAAACATGTGGAGCTAGTATTTTTATTTTGGAGTAAATTGGAATTTAGTTAGGGTGAAATTGTACATAACATAACAATAAGTTGTAAATTTTTTTTTGTTGAATTCGTTATATATAGCAAATGCATGTTGCATTTGTAATGACTCGATCACAAACAGGGTTAAGAGTTTAAAATGCAACATATATTTAATATAACGAATCCAACAAAAAGCTTTACAACTTACCATTGTTATGCGATGTGCCTACTTCACCGTTTATCGAATCTAGTGAATTGTACCTAATATAGGAGGTGATAACTTGTTTGATGTTAGCAGGTGACAGCTTATGAAGATTTTTGTTTACTTTTTATGTGGTTCATGTTGACTTTTGTCAAAATATTAAACAGACGGTACTCCCTCGATCCCTTTTAACAGTGTCTTGGTTTTGTCAAGTTCTTATAGATTGATTCATCTTCATAAATATTACTGTGACGATATCTTATGCATGTGGGTCCCTAACAGGCATGTTGGATCAGAGAACAATTCACCTTCTCGAGTCTATCGTAAAAACAATATACAAATATAAATTTAGTAAATTAAGGTTCAATATAGTTTTGAAAAAATGATTTAACCCTTTTCAAATGATGCATACAAATGTAAAACATAACATCAATGTCACCACCGATATCATCATCATCATGTCATCACCAAACTCAACCAGATTTGAACATCTGCCATCACCAAACCCAACCAGATTTTAACATCAATACCACTAAATTTCATATCCAAATTAAAAGTATATAAAGTGGTTATTCTTATGAGTCACATACGAACCTATATACCAAACTCAAGGAGATTCAAAAGATCAACTTTGCAATTTTCACTACACCAGGCACCATAATGCTGAGGGCTCAGCACCCGAGAATCTGGCACCAACTCACCAAATAGAAATAGCTTAGAGCTTTATAGGAACAAAAAATTTACAAATACTACGTACATATATAGAAATTTAACCATACTGAAATTTTCCACTGGCTTTTCAAATACCAACATATATAAGCTGCCAACAATGGTAGAAAGTCAACTGGATAAATATACTTCACACTAAGCTTCAGTTTGTATTGTTACTGAATGAAGACAAAGAAAAACCACCACTTCCATTAGAGCAGCGCAGACTTACCGACTCTCAAATATAATTAGAAAAGAGTGGGGTCTAGTTTAAGCTGTCAAACAAATGATAGGACAGAAACTTTGAAACGTTTAGATCTGGTTGACAATGATCTAGTCAAACTCGCACCTTGGAGATGTCCAAGTGTTCAAAACCCCACTTGTGCCTATTGATTAGTTCCATGACCTCTTCATCCATATCATCATCTCAGTATAAATGGATACTTGGGGCTCCAGTCTACTTGAAAAGCTAAGTTGGATTCTTTTATTTCAAGATACCCATCTGGACCAAAGCCTGAAAGGCTGGAAGGTGATGAGGAAATACATAAAACAATTGTTGAACCAAGGAAACAGCGAAGTCTAGGACAAATTAAAGAGTGGACCAACCACAACATTCCTTGGATGCTCCAGAGGAAGGAAGACGGGGAGATTCATCGCAGTCGAACGAGATATATATAATATCAAAGTCGTCATCTGTCCCCTCCTTTTCATATATTTGCTTTAGTACAAGCAAAAATGATCCAAATATAACAAATAAACATATACTTTTAGAGCATTGACAACTTCATTTTCAACTGTGGTGTTGTTGTACACCTCTAATGTGTTATTGAAGGTTTCAGAAACTGCAGATCCTAGTGTACTTTAGTAGACGTCATGCGGAATAAATTGATATGGCCTTTGAGCTAGCAACAAATGTGTATCTAAAATTGCTGGAACAAATCAGAGTGTGTTGGCTTACCCTAGTATCGAAGATGTTACCAACATGACTAATTTGACAAATTTTAGGTTTGACAAAGAGAGGACCAGAGATATTATGGCAAATATGATTATGGTGCATGAATATCCATTTAAAATGGTTGAGCATGAATTTTTCATTATTCTTTTGAAATCTCTGAATCCTAAATTTGATCTTATTTCTCGTGTTTCTAAAGAATGACAATATGAAAATTTATGCTTAAAGAAAAGAAAAAAGTGAAAGCTTTGTTGTTTGGCATTGATAGTGTGTTTTAACTTCTTACTTGTGGACATCTAATCAAATAAATTGGCTTCATGTGTCTCTTTGCACATTTGTTAGATTCTGATTGGAGACTTCAAAAAAATTTCTAAATTTTTGTCATTTGCCACCTCACATTGGTCTCATTATTAGTGATGCCATTTTTTTTGTCTTAGTGAATGTGGCATTGAAAATAAGATAATTAACCACAATCACTTTAGACAATGCATCTTCTAATGATTCTGCAGTTAGGAATCTTAAAGATAGTTTTGTGTTAAAAGGTCATTTGTTTTTTGGTGGAAAACTATTTCATGTGAGATGTGCACATATTCTCAATATTATGGTACAAGATAGTTTAGGAGTGATTCATAATTTTATTGTGTAGGTTCGTGATAGTTTTCATAAGTTTTCTGATATTGCAAAGCAATTGCAGTTATGCATAACTAAAAAACTTTTTTTAGATGTGCCAACTCGTTGGAACTCCACTTATGCCACATAAACTTTTTATAGTTTAGGAGTGATTTATAATTTTATTGTTGTTTTTTTTTAGTTTTTTAGTTTTTTTTTAGTTTTCATAAGTTTTCTCGTTTAGTTATGCAGTTTTTAGTTTTTTTTTTAGATGTTCCCTATGTATAAGAAAGCGATCCACATTATCAGTCTTGTCCATCTTTTGAGGGTTGGGAGAAAGCTGCAAAGGTAATGGACTTGCTAGAGGTGTTCAATGTGGTTGCACATGTTTTCTCAGGCTTTGAATATCCTACGTACAGCAAACTTATTTCTTCCTGAAATATGGAAAATTAAAGAGTTGTTGCTTAAGATCTCAAATGATGATTTTCACTTGTTGAGTGACATGGCTTTCAAAATGAATTTTTTTTGATAAGTATTGAGGAGAGTGTAACATTCTGACAAGGTATAAGATGCAATTGGTCATCTTTTGTTTTCCAAAAATTCTTACAACTGAGTTTGAAGCTGATAGAACATTGAGCTTGTGAAAAGAGCCATTTATGAGCTCTATGAGTACTATGCTGCTGCCAATGCTAGTGGTATATAGTTGCAATGAGAAAAATAAAAAAAAGAGCAGAACTGAGTTTGATTCCTGGGCTCAAGGTATGAACACTGTCACTCCTATTAAATCTGATCTGGATGCATATCTTGAAGAGGGTAGGTATATATGTAATGATGATGAGTCTTTTAATTTGATGCTTTACTTTGGTAGAAAGCAAACACTTTAAAGTTTAGAATTCTTTCAAAAATGGCAAGGGATATACTATCAATTCATGTTAGCACTGTGGCATCTGAGAGTATTTTTAGTGCTGGTGGAAGGGTACTAGATCAATATAGAAGCTCTCTCAAGCTTGAGATTGTTCAAGCTCTTATATGTACTTCTGATTGGATAAGGTGTGATTATAGGCTAAGTAAAATGAGTGTTGCTATGGTATGATTTCTTTCTTATGAGCTTTTAGTTTACTTTTTTATTGTTGTTGTTTATGTATATAACAAATTGGTTTAACACTTAACAGGTTGTTTTGTTGCTACCGTGTTGCTGATGTGTTGTTGTTGTGTTGTTGCATGTTGTGTTACTAACGAAGATGGTGTTAATGACTTCATAGGTTAAGAATGAATTTGCAGTACTGGATAGCTGCTTTTTGTAGTGATGTTGTTTTTTATTTTATTTTTCCTTAATGAAGTTGAGTGGAAGTTAGAATTTTGAACTTATTTTATGAGTTGTAATCTTTAATGTGTTAAACTTGAATTGTTTTTGGTACTGTTATATGGGTTTTGTTGAACTACATAATTAGTTGTGTTTGACTGTAGAACTGGTTGTGTTGAACTGCAAAATTAATTGGTACTATAATTTTTGGGTTTTTGTTTGAATTGATTGTGTTTGAATTTTGGTATTAGATTATAAATTGCTTGACTTATTATTTATTTTAATAATTATTATATGATTACTTAAATATTGAAGACTTGAGGTAAGGAACTAAGAATCCAAATTGTTAGAATTTAGGATTACACACGCACACGACAATAGAGAATTAAGATTCACAGACAGAGATTTACGTGGTTCCCCAATTTGGGTACTCGACAGGCGGCTTGTTGTTTATTGATGATTCCTTGGTTAATAGAGTTTTACAATAGATAGCTAGTATTTATAGCTACTAATTAATCATATTCCAACCCTACTTCACATTATGTCTCAATTACCCATAATGACCTTTTCAAAACAACCCAGAAAATCTCTGACCGCCGAACGGCGACCGGCGCTTCCCGCGCCGCTCACAGGCATTCCATGGCACACCCCGCGCTACTAGGGCAGAAACTTCACCGACACTCAGCGAGCCCCGCGCCACTCTGGCTTAGACCCAGCCGCTCCGCGCCACACACCGCAGAAACTTCAGATTGCATCACGGGAGGCTTCACCTCCCGCACCCCGCGACCTTCGGTTCAACCCATCACGTTCCCGAGTGGAGCGGAGCGAAGCGAAGCGACGCACTAGCTTTTTTCAGTAGCTTCTATGTTATGAGTCACAAGTTCCAACAAATTTCCACCTTGACAAATAACCTCGCTCATTCAGAAGATAAGTCACTTGTCCTATCCGATCTTGGGGGGAAATCCTCCAAACTAGCATTCGGAGATATTGATCAAGTCCAAGCAATACTTGAACTTGTCCGCAATCACAGTCTTTGTCAACATGTCAGCTGCATTTTCAGATGTATGCACATTCTCCAATATCACATCCTTCGTAGCTATCAGCTCTCTCACCTTATGAAACCTTACGCTAATATGTTTGGTCCTTGGGTGATACACCTGATGTTTTGCCAAGTAAATGACGCTATGACTATCACAATACAGCTGTAGTACTCCACCTTGATCTATGCCCAGCTCATTCACAATACCCTTTAACCACAATGCTTCCTTGCCAGCCTCAGCCAATGCCATATACTCAGATTCAGTAGCATATAGAGCTAGTAGAGATTGAACCATGGATCTCCAACAAATCGGTCCACCTGCTAATGTAAACACATACCCTGTTGTAGATCTCAAATCATCCAACCTTCCAGCATAATCTGCATCCACATACCCTACAACTGACATCTGAGCCTGTTGCTTCGCAAACATAATCCCATGATTTGTAGTTCCTCTCAGATATCTGAACACCCACTTAACAGCTTTCCAGTGCTCTTTACCTGGATTTGTCATTATTTGCTCACTGTGCTGACTGCATGTGCCAAATCGGGTCTTGTACACACCATCGCATACATCAAACAACCAACTGCGCTCGCATAGGACACGCGTTCGACTTATCCTGAATTTTTTCAGCCAACTTTGGACACTGTGTTGTAGACAACCTAAAGTGACTCGCCAATGAAGTGTTGGCCTGTTTAGCATTAGCCATACTAAAACTCTCCAACACTTTCTCCACATATTTCTTCTGTGTTAACCACAACTTACCAAAAACAACCCAGAAAATCTTTGACCGTCAACCGGCGCAGCCCGCGCCGCTCACAGGCATTCCAACACAAATGTTTATTCTCCTGTATTTTTTAAATTGTGATATTCAAGAATTGAAATATACAACAGGTTTGAATTTGATGCCTTGAAGGTCGAAGGCTTGAAGACTATATTAAGGTTTACTATGGTATGTTCTATTTTCTTTTGAACTTTAATGTTTATACATTTTTTTTGTTTTTATTATTTATAAGTTAGTAACTACATATATTAAATGTTTTGGATGTTTTATTATGTGTGTCAAAATTAGGTTGCTGAAAGTAGAAAGCTCTATGCTGATGAGAAAGAGGAGGAAGTGAGGCTATTAGAGAGGTCTGTAGAAGAGCTAGAATGTACTCTGAATGTACTTGAAAGCAACGTAAATTCTTTGAATCAGTCTTGTATTACTTGTTTTACTGTTCTTTTTTATTTATATGTCTATATATCTATGTATGTATGTATGTATGTATATATCATTGTCTACTAACCTGGTTTTTAATATGTAAGGTTGATTTTGTTAAAGGAGAGGCCGAGCTGCAACGGTTGATGAAACCTTAGCTGCACAACGACTAAAGGAGGTAGCTACTGCAGAGAGCATGACCAATGACGTATATACGTGGTTTATTGGGACTAAAGTCGGACATGAATGGTTATGCAGTATACTTTTGATTTTATATTCATTTTTTTGATCATTTTGTTTGATTCTTTAAGAATTATCTTAGAATTTACGGTTTCTGCTAGTATTTCCTGCCCTTAGAGGATGCATAGTGGATATTATAATGGTCTCGATGATGAGTATTTAGAATCTATAGTAATATATTGTTCTAATAGGTTGATGAATATGGGGTCACTGACTTGAATTTGAAATGAAAAGTTGTGATTGTGAAGGTTGTTTGTTGTCTGCAACCTATTGGTATTAACTTCATATATGTCTGAAACTGCTGCATTTTTTGCTGTGATTATTATTAGTGAATCATTGGAGTCGATGAGTCCTTCCTGCTTAAGGTTACACAACACCAAAACAGAGGTTAGCTTTTTATTATTTTTCAATATTTTATGTATATAAATATATTAGTTAAGAATTTATTATTTACCCAGCAAAGGTGTATTCTACACACTGAAGGTTGCGTGTTATGGTTAACTCTCAACCTTTAGATACGAGGATAACAGAAATTGTGACCAGTAGTGTAATATCAGGAGCACAATAATATTGAATGATTAATTAAAATTGATTCTAGGGACTCACCAGTTATCAACTTACAACTCTTTGTTTATTGTATTTATCATTCTGTCAAAAATATATGGTAATGAGTTAGAGCCGATAGATAAGAGAGTGGTATTGAGTTTAAAGTATCAAGGGATGCAAAAATCTCTCTAACAAAGACATGAAAGCTGAACGCCGATATATTATGTTTAAAATTTGAGCATCTTTCTACAAGTTTAGAGCAATTTTTTAAGATTTTTTTTATCCTCTTTGGACCTTTAATCATACGGTGCAATTCCAAACTTTCTTATGCTTAGGACCTATATGATATATCTCTGAAACTGCTGTAATTTTTTGCTGGTGTTGATGTTACAAAGGAGTTAAGGAGCCAATACATGTTTTACCTACTGTTCATTATAATATGGGTCATGGGTGGTATTCCAACAAATTACCATGGAGAGGTAACTAACTTAATAAGTGAAGTTGATATCATCAGTTTAAATGTTTTAATAGTAGTATTTGTGGTGAAAAGCTTCTCTTACTTGTATTTTCCTTAATATTTAATCTTTTGAATCTCATGTGGTTACAATTAAAGGTGGCGATCCTGATGCAGTAGTACCTGGACTTATGGCTGCTGGGGAGGCAGCTTGTGCGTCTGTTCATGGTGCGAACTCTCTTCTTGACATTGTTGTTTTTGGACGAGCTTGTGCAAATAGGGTAGCAGAGATCCAAAGACCAGGTAAGTAACTGCTTATGAATTTCTGTGGACATCTGTTATGGAACCTGTAGTACAATTTAAGACGCCTTCACTTGGTGTCATGCATGGGAGAAACAAAAGTCTTTGGAAAACCGTTGAAATTATTGACACTTTCTTCTTTCACATTAAGATTTATGTAGGATATACTTTAAACATATTCTTGTTTCATAATAATATTTTTTTACTACATGCCATTTTTACAGTCTCTTTTCAGTTTCCTTTTTGGAACTTCTTGGTTTGTTTATAGTTTGCGGGGAAAAGACCCTTTTGTTGCTGTTAGTAGAAGTAGCAGCAGCAGCAGCATTATTTTTACCCTTTTATTAAAATTTCAAAATTTAATCATGTTGTGCCTTTTTATGTGATGTATATTCTTAATAAAAATATGCTATTTGCATGTCCCAAATGATTTTGGATGTGGATTAAGCATGCTGCAGCTGATCTTGTATGCCATTTACTGCAAAAACCAACTGCTGATGAATCCTCATCCCTGGACTTGGACACTTGAATGCTAATTTTGCTGCTTGCTGAAAACTTTGGTGTTAATGTTGCTGGTAGAAACTTGAATCCTAATATGATACTGTTTGCTGGAAACTTGAACGCTAATGCTGCTGCTGCTAGAAACTTGAATGTTAATGTTGATGCTGCTACTAATGTGTAATTTGTAATTCAAATGCCTTGAACTTTTCAAAATTGTATATTGCAAACAGTAAATTTGGAATCAATAATATGGTACAAGCTCGTTTTTACTGGAATTCGATTCAAAACAAGTAGTTCGAACATAATTTTGAGTCGAATCGAATCAATCTTCGAGTACCATTTTTTGCATCGAATATCAACAAGACATTTTTGTATCAAAACAAATCTGAGCATCAATTCGACTCATTTATAGTCTTAGCTATAGCTCCCCAATTACTTGTCCAATAATACTCTATGTATATAAATTATATACAAAAAAGTTGTGTAAAAAGAGTGAAAAAATATACAAAATATCCGATTCTCTTTTTTTTAGTAGTGTGCGTGCACATTTTTTGTGTAAAGTTGTGTACATAGTAATATTTAGATTCCTAGATTGTTTTATTCTTTATTAATTTACTTTTTTAGTTAGTTTAACTAATTTTAAATATCTTAAAATAACAAATCTCTGTGTTCCAGATGTACTCTCCAATTTTCAATTTGACATTAATAAATCAATTAGTTGTACTACTAAAGTTTCAGCTCAACAAAAGTGGTGTAAACTTAAACGTCATAAATTATAACTAGACATTTAGCTAACTAATCTCAATCTCAATGGTGTATACCTTTTATGTTAGCTTTCATCCAGATGATGCTAATTCATGCCAATTAGGAGCTACTTTATTCTCTTATTTTTATTTTCCATGTTTCTTTTCTTTTCTTCTTTTTAGTTTCAAATCAAAGACAGACCTACTCATCATTAATCAAGGAGATGACTCTGGGCAGCTGTTAAAATTGCCAACTTGACATGAGCTATCCATCTATATAATCTACAATGGCTTTCATTCAAGAAATTATGTTACAAACAGTCGAACAGCACCTGCTCCTGCTCCAGCTTATCTAACCGACGATCTAAACTATAAAACCTTGCAAATAAAGCATCATACACGGCAAAAGAGGGCTCTAGCATACACGCTGAAACTCCCTCTTCACCCTATCTTTCTCCTTCGCCTGTTCTCTACTACTAACAATAAAACATTACTCTTTTCACATTCTCCTTGAGGGCCGGCAGTGGCCGTACACCAGACTCTCCAGCAGCTCGAGTACTCTTGATACCTTGACCGGCACCACACCCATTCTCCTGCATTTCTGGTTCCATGTAGAATCTGGCTCGAAATGCAGCTAAATGTGCATAATATGCTGGAGGAACTGCACAACAGAGTAAATAGCTCATCACTTGAAAGATTTACAACTCACAAGGTAAACATAAGAAGACAACACTTCTCTGTTGGGAGAGAATTTGCATACTTGAATAAATGGTGGAAAAAACATATGGGACCCACATATTTTCCAAAAGGGAGATTTGATATTTCCACCTTACAAGAATGTAGGTCCCATTTATTTTGGTTTCGGCCGAGAGACAAGAAAGAGTCTGAAGACGCAATCAATTAAGGCTATTAATTTCAAGAAAGAACATCAACTCACCAACAGATACAGAACGGGTGCACCTTGCGTATGTGTAGCAAAGATTGTTTGTTAATGACTGAATTCCATCTGCTGTAAAATTGTTCTCATCCCAAAGAACATGGTAATGAGCTGGCCGACTTGTCCCCTGCCGTAAAAATGAAAGAAAGTGAACTTCATTAGATACAAAAAGGAATTCAAGGAAATGTTGAGTTCTTCACGGGTCAAAGTAATCTAAAATTATTGCACAGTGGAAAAAAAGTCACTCCTCAACTTTGTAGCCTATGATTAAGATGTCAATCCATATACCACTTGGCTTCAACATGTAAGCTTATTTACCATTATAGGATCCTAGTCAGTAAAATTGTCATACATCACTTGCATAGCCCGAAAAACAGCATACCACATAAACATTATAGCATTTTCATATCTAGATACTTGGATTGTCACCTGAATTCCAGCATGGCTGCAGAGATAAAAATCAAATTCTGTTGGATGACAGATTTTAGTATCAACCACAGTGCCTGAGAACAGAAGAAATGTCATTGAATAAGTATGATTAAGCTCACTAGGGTATAAATATCTACCTTTCTATAGAAAAACAATTTGGTTTGACATGAAAATTTGCGTACCAGGCAAGATGTTCCCACTCTTGTCAGTGCTGCCTCGGTCCCTATGGTTGTTAGCAAACAATCTCGTATGATGCCGTTTTTGCACCACAATGAAAGTCACTGGCGGTTGGTAATTGGGTTCTAAAGAGGCACAGGCCTGCATAGAATTTATTAATTAGTGCCACAAACTGAAGCTGCCTGTTTATTTAAGCTTTCCATGTTAGAAGAGAGTTTCAGTAAATAAGAACATAACTAACCTTCCGAATAGCATCCAACTCGTAAAGTAGCACTTGATAAAACTGGCCTTCACTGACACCATCCCTGGACAAATATTTTTCCATAAGAAACTATAGAATATTGTGGATGAACGTTATCAAGTGGACAAGAAAGTTAACCTGTAAAATATAATCCTTAGTGGCTTCTGACCAGTTGCCTTCCTGAAAGAAACCAAAAGATCCCTGCATAAACATCAATGAGATATTAGAATCACTTGCATACAAGCATAACACCCCTGCGCGCCACCCCCCAACAAAAAAAAAAAAAAAAAAATTATGGTCAAGGGTAGAAGGAATAATTTTAATAAATAAAATTAAAGGAAGAAAAGTTTATTAACAAAAGGAAGGAAAAAAATCCTCTACCGGATCATGCCACCACTAACTGTGCCTCGTACAGGATCTTGCCATGTTTTGTACAGGTCTTGTATAAGTTCTTGTCTATGAGCTTGAGCGCAAACCAATCCCGCATATTTCGTGACTTCAGGCCAATCCTGAGAAGCTACTACCTACAACCAAAACAACATCTCAGCAAAGAAATTTCTTAATGGTTCAGGTAGCAGTAAAGGGTATTAAAAGCATGGATTTAGTCAACTGTACAGCAGCTATTGAGGGGCTTGAATCTTCTCCATTCTCTGGGTGGGTCACATCTGCTCCAAATATTATGGTTGGTATGTCACTAACTAAAGGTATTCTGCAGCTAATAGCATCCAAAAGAACAGTATTTCTACCACCCATCTGCACCATAATTCAAATGACTCGGAAGTCGGCCATCAGTTGATACTAATAGATGAAGTTAAGAGTACATTGCTAAAACTCCATTGGTATTAGATACATATGCATATGTTTTTGACTAGTACTCAAACATTCAGACAATTAAAAACAACATGAAAACAAGTCGGAATATCACGAGTCATGATAAATCAGGCTCATGGAACAAGAAAACTCTTAAGAGATCAAGCATTACCTTAACATTGATCTTTAGCGACACATTTGCTAAGTATTGTTTGCTAATCTTGAAGACATGTTTTGTCAGACAGCATTGAGAAATCAAACCAAGATCAGTTTCACATATTCTCTTTAGATCTCCTAAAAGAGAAAACCATATCATATACAATGCAAGTTCAAATATGTCTTCAATTTTACATTAACTAAAACAATTCAAGTTATGCACAACATACCGTACAAGGACCCATTGTTGTCTGGTAAAATTGCTAATAGAAGCTCTAGTTCCTTTCCCTTTAATTTGTTCATACTTGCATGGTAAACATGCTTCAAAGCTTTTTCTACATGCTCAGGCCTCGCTGTATAGATTGGTATTACAGGTTCAGGGTTAAATTCCTGTAAAAAATAAAACAGATTACAAATTAGCTTCCTCTTATACTAATTGGAATTTGGTGTTGTCTAGTCAATTAAACATATAGACATGACATCTAAAGAATAGTTAAATAAGTATTACAACAATAACTTACCATCCCAGATACTTGACACATTTGTGCCAGTTCACTACAAAATCCACGAGCAACACTTTCTTGCACGCTCCGTGAGAAGTTGATGCATGCCCATCGACCAACAGTCATACCATTGATCATTTTCTATGATATATGAGAAGACCAAAAATGAGCTGTAATTAACTTGCCATGCTGATACAAGAGTACAAACAACTACATTCCTCTAATATAGCCAAGGAAGAATTCATTACAATGAGACACATTTCGGTGGCTTTAGGAGGTGAAACAATGTATAATTCTATAATTCTGAATTACACTGATAGAGAATATGGCAATTTACTATTTGCATACTAACTGATAAACAGAGGTCCGTTTTTTCCTCCATAGACATGACTATTATTGCTACTTACCCGTAGGAAAAAGATGTTTAAAATATACATCTCCAGTCAAAAAAGAATAATACCTTGTTCATCATATTCCACTGACCGACTTGTGGCAAACAATCCTTTTCTTTACCAGTCTCGTGATATTTCAGCTGCAGATACGAGCACAATCAGATAGCGAGGAAAAAATAGATAATGGAAGTGACCATGAGTGACAAAATATTCGAGGGAAAGCTTTACCCAAGGAGCAGGAAGAACTCGCGCTTCCACAGAAGCTAATTTTTCACTGATTTTCATGCCAAATTCCTTCGCATATGGATCTTGATCATAAGCATTGTGTTGAACCGTCTATATTAGGAGAGTTAGAAAAGATTCCCATATCAGATTATCCAACTACAGTGGTGCTAAATTGAGCACAAAAATGGTCTCGTGTATATATGCACAAATGATTTTATAAAAATGTCAAGTATATATCAAAATTATCAAATTACTCTCGGTATTTATCTGTCAATCTTTTGTGAAACAACAGAAAAGCTCAGACTTCATGCAAATAATGTCAAGGATGAAACAATAAACTGCCCAGAGTATTTAAAAAGTATTCTGTTTACTATCTACAGCACGCCGTATTGAGATGACCAGACAAGGATAGATAGTTTGAAGTGCTCACTGCTTTGCTCCAATTCATTTCAAAATGAAGCCCCTATGTTTCAAAAGTTTCTGATAGTATTTGACAATAAAGATGAATTCCGTTCACAAAGTAGATGTACTCAACTTTTCAAGGTAAAAAATTTCTTAAGTTAAATAATTTACTGAATCCTAGACTCCTATTACCAGGAAGAAAGATCCTGACATGAAAAAACACGATCTCAAAAAGCACAAGTTCTAAAGTACTATGCGTGGTTGGCAAATGACACGGAAAAGGTAAGGAACTTTAGTTTTAGGAAGCATTAACCTACAGGGTGCTGGATGGATATTCCAACTTAATATTTCCCAATGTACATACATGTTCAGGAATAAGAATAATAACTACAGTTAAATTTTATCAGTCACCAGCAAGAAAAGGTAAAAGATAGCAAGATTACAACATTAAAGGTACCTGCAGAATGTCATTTTCTCGATCCCTTGGTCTTTGGCAAGTGACTTTCAGAAGAGCTGTAATTTGCTTCTCATTCAACCTTTTTGTGCATCTCTGACCCTCCACAATCTTGCAAGCCTGGAAAAACTCAATAGTGTTAGATACTGTAAAGAATTATGGAAAGAAATGTAACCGAATCCATCAGTAGGAACTAAAAAGCTTGTCAAATAACTGCTCTCAACCTCCAATGGTAGATAATTTGCCTTCCTCTGGTTTCCTACTTGAAGACAAGGCAGATGAGTATGCTGAATTGTGAAACCGTACATCTCTTGAAAGTATTCAACAACTGACTTCATAGTTGAGTTTTCATCCACAGGAAACCTGCATAACATGACCATTTACCATAAATAATTAGAACACTTGATGAATTTCTTGAAAATTCATAAAAGAAAAAGTAAAGATGATTACATTGATCGAATTGATGGCTTGAAAAAGAAGGCACTTACACTAGTTCTCTTGTGGGTTGAGATGTTAATCCTGAAACTCGATATTTTCTTCGTACATTGCCCCTGTGTGTTACTTCAACTTTGACTCCTCGAAGGGCCTTTTTAATCTGGAAAATATTGCAACTTTCATTCAGTTAAGTCGCAAAAATAAAATCCTGTACACATGACTAACAAAAATAGCAGTATACCTTAATACGATCAGGATCAGACAATGGCCTTGATAACACATCTTTGCCAAGTAGTTGTGCAACAAACTCTATTACAGGGAGAGCCTCAATAAATGCAGCAGAAGCCATATCTGTCAAGTGAATATATATAGAACATGTAATTGAGAAATCCACGATAATGACTATAATTAGTAACATTAATTTGAACTGTTGACTTGTAAGATTCAATTACCAATATTAAGGGACAAGCCCATCTGGGTAGGTCTTATACTTTGATAGAATCCACACCATGACTCCAAGCCCTCACCAAGCCGTTGTGGTTTTCGAATGTCAGGAGAAAAGAAGGATCTCCCAACAGGACAGTACCTTTTATGAAGTATTGTTAGACAACTAATAACTCAACTTATGCAGAAATCACCAATTCCTAGAAATTAGGGTCAAATTTACCAGGCACTTAAAGAGGTCCTACCTCTTGTTTGAAAGTTCTCTCAATACAATGTCAAGAATTTGAAGAGCTTCCTGTGGAGCATCTGCACGTTTACCAGCAAGAAATTGCCCCAAATGATGCAAGTTTGCCCTTGCTACAAACTTGATTACTACTTTGTACTCTCTCACTCTTCTGCAAATTTGTATAAAACTATAAATTTTGAGTTATCTCTCTTCAAATGGTAAGGAACATAGAGAAGATAATTAAAACTTAAGGACATTAAGAAAGGATTTTCTTTTTTGTATACTGTTTCCTTTTCCTTTTTACTTCAAATAATCCATGTTTTGACCATCCAAAGAACTTCTATTATTATCCCTTTGAAGATTCACAGAAATTTTTTATCAAGTAAATTTGAAAGGCCTTTATATCACTACAGAGCTAGGGACTACACAACGAGGAAAAGTCTTCTCGAAAATGTCAAGTCACTTCAATAATTATCATCAAAAAGAAGCAAATTAAAATCTAAGATATAATAAGAATACATTAAGAACTGTTCTTTCTTCCTCGAGTAGGCTTCCTTGTCCTGTTTCATTACCTGCCTTTGTTATTTGGAATAGGAAAGATTTCTGTACAGATAATATTAATGTTATCCGCTAAGAACTGCCGCATCAAAGAGAGGGGACAAAACAGATGCAATAGATACAAAATTAAATTTTGACAGTATGAAATTAGCAATAAATTCTTACTTGGGACCATTGACTCCATCCTCTTCATCAATTAGTTTAATGTTGAACTCCTTCCGGGTAAAAGGAAGCTCACCGGCGGTATACAGACTCTTTCTGCCATCATAAGCAGGCAACCTCATCCCCAAGTCAGATTCTTTGTACAGTTTTATCAGCTCTGCCATTATAGCTCTGTTCACATTTCTTGATGCCACCTCAGGAGTTATAGTCACCTGCAAGTGTTGGGATAAAAAGGTAAATAAAGCATACACAAAGACAGCAAAAAGAACAATATTAATGACCAAATTTAAACCCCCAATAATGTTATTCAGAGTAAAGGACAAGGAGAAAACAGAAACCCATTCAATTTGATTTGCAATATCAAATTTAAGAAGAAATGTCAGTTTAAGGGCCCCCGTTGTTTTGACAAAAATAAAGAAAAGGACCTAATTGTTTTTCTTGAATATTAACAAATGAGGTTAATTTTAAACACATCAAATATCAAATAAAATATCTTACATCATACTGATTTAAGTCCTTCTCTGGTAACTCTGCAAAGAAATGGTTTGCCTTGACAACACATTTTGTCCCAATCTGTCCATACCCAGGCCTAGGAGTAAAACTCAACGACTTGCTTGAAGAAGGAAAACCCCTCTCTATTTCACACAATTTGACTCCATTATTAACTTCAGTAGCTCCACTGGGCTGTGCTGAAACCAGATTATACTCCACGGTGCAGGGCCTTGTGCTCGGGCGCATAAACGCGTCACCTTGATCGGATTTCCGGCCACCTCTTCCTCTTCTCCTCCCTCTACTTTTTGATGGAGGTGAAGATTGGTTATGGGGTTTTGTGTTCTGGGTTTCTTGCACCGGTGGACCTTTACCATTTTGAGCAGTTTTGGGTTGCTTTTGAACTGGATTCATGGAGTTCTGCAAGTGGGGTTTGATCACAAAATGTTGCTCTGAGACTTCTTTAATCTGCCTAATAGGCATGATGATGATGATGATGGTTATTCTTCCTTACTGAAATAGACAAGTGATGTGAAGCACGAACACCTTTGTAAAGCAATATCCTTCACCAGATTCAGCATTCAAACACAATCTTCAGCTTTCTAGTCTTTACTCATTACGCTCAACAGATTTATGCCTATTCTGTACTGAAAGTCCAGAAACAGGGCAAAAAAAATTATGTCAGCAAGATTACCCAAATTATAAAAAAGAATATAATAACATTTATAGAAAAATTGATGAAAATATAGAAACATTCACACACAAAGCAAAATGGTACACATTAAAAACCTGGTCTTTATTTATGAGTGCAGAATCAGGCATTACCATTCCTTTGCAAAAAAAAAAACACAAATCCCAGTCTTTCCCATTTGTTTCAACAACTAAATCAAATAAAAGCATAAACTAGTAAATAATAATTTAATTATTAACAGTTTGAAGCCAATACCCAAAAATGAATGTTCCAATTCTTTCTGTTAGTAATTACTATTTATTCCAGGACCATGAAAGGAGAAGGCAAAAACATTGGACAACTAAAAGAAAATAATACATGCAAACAAAAAAAAAATCTTTTAAATTATTATTACTATTTTTTTGAATGCTCAAAATCTCAAAACCAATAAAAGCAGAGGTTCGAACAGAAAACCCCAAAGGAAGTTTGCAGCAAAAATCAGCTATTGATAGAGAAAAAACATACATGTAGAGACAAAACAAGCCATTGCCCAAAACCCAAATCCTCTTCTATGCTTCTGTACGAAACCCAATAACCAAGAATCAGGAGAAGAAGAATATCTATATGGATTCATATAAAATATATTAGTAGTATATGTGTATATATAGATATCCTAGCTAAATGCAAATACTAGTACTATTAAATGGAATTCTAATCAAATAGTGGAAATGCTCCAGAATACAAACTATTCCTTCACCTTGTCCCCTAACAAAAACCAAACTTTATATATATGAGAAAATCACAAACCGGACTAATGAATCCAAGTAAATAAGACACTGTACTAGAGGGATAAATATAAATGTGAAAGCCCCTATATGACTGCACGAGAAGAGAATAAAAACGCCTAGAAGAAAACAAAAAATAAACCAAGTAGAATAGTAACGTGTACAAATCAAAGGGGGAACAAACATTGAAAAGCACAGCAAAATCACCATCACCCCCAATTTTCATTGCTGCATAGAAAATGACCAACAAAGCTTAGAGATTAGATTTGAGCTCACTCACCAACAAACGACCATAAAAATCGAGCATTTAATACAGAAGTTGAATCTAGAAAAGGCAGGAGCTAGAGCAGAGTGTTTTAATCATGAACAAAGAGAAAAGAATGGAAATGGAGGATGTTCAAACTGAAAAGATACCATTCCTATATGGGGGGACTCTGTTAAAGAACGTGAAGCATTAGAAAGTGGATTTAAAAGGTGGGTTTTTTGTGTGGGGGATTCAGATTACATATATAGAGAGAGAACAATTGGGGGGAATTAAGTGGAATGGGAAAGAGAGATGGATGGGGGATGATGATGATGATGAATCTTTAAACACGCATGCAATTGCTTTTGGTGTTTTCTTTATCACGTGTAAAAGCCTTATATAAGAGTTTTGCTTTTTATGAAGGCCCTGCCCTGCCCTTTTGCTTTTCTTTATATAAGAGTTTACAATAGGTATGTGTATGTTTGGTTATTGCCTATAAATTTCCAAACAAACTTAAAAAATTTATCAGTATAAACATAATTTATTTTAACTTATTTGTGTTATTTGGACTTTAATATAACGTATAAAAAATAATAAAATACATTTGAAATTCTAAACACGATAATATTATGGTGTTATATAAAATAAATTTTATGTGTAATATGATAAGATATTCTTAAATTTTATGTGTAATACGATATGGTATTCTTTTTTCTCTCTCCTCTCTCCTCTCTCCTCTCTCCTCTCTCCTCTCCTGGACTGTTAGCGCAGCCTCGGGGATGTACATGGTTAATATTTATTTAAAAGAAATGCAGTCTATAAACAAAGGGTAAATGACGAAAATGTATTTCCTTAGTTGTCAACTTCTTTGTTTTTGACCCACATGTTTGCAAATTAAACAATCAACACCTTGATGAATTTTTTTTAATACAATGATTTTTTTTGCCGATTTCGGCCAATAAGTCTCCTGAAATATAATTTTACGGTCGTTAACGTAGTTTGAATGTATAAATGTAACAATATACACATAATTCCCACCATATTCAGCAAAACAGAAGATATTTAAATAGATCTCTCACCGTCCAATAATAAATATAATGACCAAAATTAACTTGAGTATGGGCCTGATCGCTAGAAGTATTAGTGGTCAGTGCAACTCTTACTAGCGATCAACGAAATGACCAAGTACATCGACTACTACGTGTGGGACGACCTTTACATTGTTGTTTGGTTTCAATGTATGCTATCTTTATTTCAATGGATGATATTTTAATTTTAATTTATGATATTTTAATGGTTTAATGATTTTAATAAGTGTTTTGTGCATCTTAAAGGGTCTAAATTTTTTTACTGTTTTGATGATAACAAAATAAGATTGAGCAAGTCTTTACTCTACAAACTGGTTTTCTATTGTAGAGTGACTTCACCTTTCATCCAACAATCGTTAAGTTTCCTTTGAGTATTATACTCTACGATAGTACGTAGAATAACTTAGCATTCACTCAACGATCATATTGTTCCCTTTGACCACTTTACCCAATCGATTGAACACTTCATATTTTTTGGGATGCTCTACTTTGCTTTAGTGAATGTACTTCATGAAGTGGAGTCCCTTTGTATGAAGAGTTTGTCTGGGGAGCACCGGTAGTTAACCAACCCCTAGGATTTAGAGAGCTAACTCTTGTTTGTGGTGGTCTAACATTGACACCATGGACCTAAGAAATCAACAAAGCATACATTTAATGAACATACAAAGCAAAACATACAACGCAAAGCAAGCTAAATTTATCTCAAATGACTTACAGTTTGTCTAGGGTGTTGAGATGAACACTGGCAGAATCAGGGGGCCAATATTTTTTGTATATGTTTGGCTCCCTTATATAAAAGTACTTTATATTTATGCTTCTGAGGTCTTTGTATTTGGCGTCAACTTATTCTTTATTCATTACGTTTTACAACTTTCAGCTTCGGTAAGTTCTTTGATTTCGTGCATACTAAACGCAATTTTTGGAGGTCGAGCATTATATAATTATAATTAGTCACATTTACACCCATTAGGACTTCATGGATTCTATTACCTTGGCCCTCCTTAATTTTTGGGATTTTCCTCTGAATGTAATAGTTATCAGCTTTGCCTTTCAATAAGAATATTTTTTGGTCTTTCAATTGGAAAATTCAGTTGACTAAAAAACTAATAGTCTCATAGTTCGAAAGAAATGAAATATATATATATATATATATATATATATATATATATGTGTGTATTTAAAGTCATTAGACTCATAACTCAAATATTGACAATGGTTGGAATAGGATGTTGTGAAATATTATAATTGAACAAAATAAATTTGAAACAAGCACTCCAAACGTTAATAAATAATTTTTTGTACTAATGTATTTTGACCCCCCTCTAAAAATGTTATGATTCCGCCACCGGAGATGAACCCTACCAATTTGGCCTACTTCTCCCTCTTTGCGACCAAGTAAAGAAAACTGAATAGATTTTTCTCAACAAAACTAATGAAATATCTACTGTAGTTGGCACGTTTTATTGATTACACTATTAAATTTTTAATTTTTTAAATTACCCCACTAAACTAATTATTATTTTGAAATTGGGTCATTCCGTTAAAAAAAAATAAACGGACGTTAATTTTTTATCGACAAAACTAATGAATTACCCACTGTAGTTGGCACATTTTACTGATTACACCATTGAACTTTTAATTTTTCAAATTACCCCATTATACTAATTAATATTTTAAAATTGAGTCATTTTGTTATTTCTGCCTCACAGGTGTTAAATCGTTTCATTTTTTATCCTATGCGAACGTGAAAAAGAAAAAAAATAAAAAATAAAATTGATTTATTCTCTCTTTTCCTTCCTCTCATCTCTCCCTTCTCTCCCTTCTTCTATATCAAATAGATTTGCGTATTTTATTTATCTAAAATTTATAAAAATTCCTAGCTCCGAATACCCAAAACATTGAATTGAGCTTTAAAGTTCAGCATTACATATAACAATGGAGTCTGGATCCCCAAAAACAACAACAGATACATTGCTTTTCATTCGCGAGGAAGTTTTTTCTATTGATAAACATATGAGATTAAAGTATTCAAAATATTTTGATTTTTTTGCTTTTACTTTCAAGTTTTTTATTATTTTTTTGTCAGATAAATAATATTTTTTATTTTTGAATTTCTTTTCCAGAGCCACATAGATAAAAAATTAATGTCCGCTTAATTTTTTTTAACAGAATGACATAATTTCAAAATATTAATTAGTTTAATTGGATAATTTGAGAAATTAAAAGTTTAATAGTATAATCAGTAAAACGTGTCAACTACAGTGGATAATTCATTAGTTTTGTCGATAAAAAAATAACGTCCGTTTATTTTTTTAACGGAATAACTTAATTTCAAAATAATAATTAATTTAACGAGGTAATTTAAAAAATTAAAAATTAAATAATATAATCAGTAAAATGTACCGAGTATAATAGATATTTCATTAGTTTTGCCTTGGACAAATATAGAGAGGAGGCAGAAATGCACATTATATATTTAAAAAAAAATGCAGTCTTTAAACAATAGAGAGAGAGAGGGGGAGGGAGAAAACAGAGGAAGGGGGGCATAGTCCAAAGGAAGCACCGAGGATTAAAAGGCCAACATAAACAGAAGAAGAATAATTCGAACTTGCAGTCCTCTCTCTTCTGCAGCTTTCTCAATATCAATATGCGCACTTTCTTTCTCTCTCTATAATATGCACCAGTATTTACAAACTCTATGTAGCTAGGTAGATCTCGAGTCTACAAACCCTAAAATATTTTTTATATACTTCTTCTTCAAGTTCAAAATTAGACATATTAATTGATTAATTTTGATAACAAAATTATTGTTTTAAATACTCTATTCGTTCTAAATTTAAAATTATAATTTAATTTTTGAGATTATATTAAACTTTAAAATGATACGATTTCAAAAATTTAGAATGAAATAAATTTTACGATTAATAATTTTTGTTATGTACTATACAATTATAATAATTGTATCAACGAAAATTAAATAAATTCACATCAATTTAAAGTTTAATACGTCGTCGTTTGATCTTAAAAATCAAATTATACCTCTAATTTTAAAACGAAAGAAATATATTCTATTATTTATTAAAATATAGTAGTAATGATATTATGAGTAATTTTTATGTGAAAAAAGTATTTACAAACAATTGTACACAAATACTAATATCTCATATATTGAATAGTATAAAAAGCTAATTAACCTTATTAATAAGAGTAGTCTTATCTGTACCAACTATATATAAAATTATGGATAAAATATATTAAAAGGAGATTAAAAAATAGTGAGACCTATCATTTAGAGTTCTTACACATCTTATCCCTCTGCATTCATGGTCCTGAATTATTTTATTAATAGTTTCAAAGATAGGGTCTGCATATTAATATACATGCACATAGAAATACGATGGTATTCAAAGGGGTTTAGAATCATTTATAGAACGAAAATTTTATTTATAATCAGTTTTAATATATAAAAATATTTGGTAACCAATTTTTTGAACACAAATTACATTTTAAAAATTGATTATAAATAAAAACACTAATCAAAATGATTAATCCCATGTTATAACAAACGATCTCAAACGTACCCAAATCTTCTAATATATAAGATTTTGCATATTAAAAATTTATGTAGCATTATATAATTTAAAAATAACAATGCCTTTAATTTTGGGAGGGGCCGCTGAAAATAGTTCCTAGTCATCTCTGCTAAACTTATCGGGATCGAAATTCGTGAATTTTCGTGTAAGACATAGAGTTGTCACCAACTATACGTTGCGTGTGAGAATATTCGAATCCAAGCTTTGAGTGAGAAAATTCGATTCACTAACTAGTAGATCATTCTGGCTTCTTTATTAATATACATGATTATATGTTCGAATTTATGGACGGATCTTTTATAACAACAAATGTAAAGTCCAACCGAAGGAAGGACGGCATGGATAGAGAAGTATACAAGTTTTGAAGATGAGGAACACCGGCCGGTATGGGGTGAGTGACTGAGTGGCAAAGTACATAGAAATGATTAAGCATTTGACTACTAGTAAAATTGGTGGTGGAGAGATTCAAACAAGTAGTGATGGTAAATCATGACATGCTGAACTAAGAAATTATGATCCTACCAATTAAGTTAGGTAATTATGGGGAGGGATAGGTAATTAAACAGGGTTTAGTAAATTAAAACCTACTTATCATTATAAATTGGATGGTTGAACTAGTAATCATTTCTTAATACTCAAAACACGGGTTTCAATTTCAAATGCTTAGCTTATGTGGGTGTCATATTGGACTCGTGATATATTATGTTGGTGTTTGATCGATTGTATCTTAATACATCTTAACAATTTTCCTTTTAATGTATTTTAACCGTCATTGTATTTGTATTAATAGGTTCTATGAATATTTTTAGACTCATATTTGTATCTTAATAATTTATTTAGAGGTATTCAGATGAAACTTTGTTATCCCAATTTCAAATATTAAAATACATTAAGAGATGGACTGTTAAAATACATTAAAATGTAATTAAACACCAAGTACTCTACTTCCTATTTTCTTTTTAGTTGGTTCTAAAATTACTTATATTTTAGATAAATTAGGTGTGGTACGTTATGTCATTATTATATTTTAAATAAATTTTTGAGATATATGTGTTTGAAAAACATAATTGAACTCTTGAGAAAAATTAATTTTGTTATTTTTTTTATGTATAGTTTCATAAACCTATGTGACAAGACAATTTTGAGTCCGTTATGTAATGATTTTTATTAATACGTGTTTAAGGTTTAGCACTTTTCATTCTCATTGAGGGTGGACTTTTTATAGTTTTCAAGATTCATCAAACATCAAAACAGGTCGGTGTCTCTTTCTTGTTAATGAAAATGGTCAGCATGAAGTGAATTTTATGGTAAATTCATTTTATATTCAATGCAGTGCTGATTAGTCAATGTTTGTGGTGTACTCCACCATCAAGTGAAATATCCAAGAGTGGATCACAAAGACAAGACCCTACCCATGAAGTATTAGCTTATGTGTTTGGTGGGGTTCTGTATCTATTCCTATGCAAGTTATGTAACTAAAAGTTTATGCAAGTTTGTGATTCATAATTTTTTAGTTTTTTTTTGTTGTATTTGTTATAATAAATATTATATTTGTCATTTAGTGCTTTTTTATGGACCAATAAAGATATAAGATTTTCTATCATAAATGCAATAAAAAAGCTATAAAATTAGAGTTAAAAAGTGTGATAATTTCATGAATTTCGAATACATGTCAGTGCTCATGAAACCAACACATAAAAAATAAGTGACTTAATTACATAAAAATAAAGAATGTACCCATTTGGATGATATTAGTGCACATGAACACAAACACTCCACCACACCATAAATGCACCAAATCATCACCCCAACCACCATATATTTATGCAAAAAGATGAGTTTAATGGTTAGCTTCACTCGATGATATATTATTAAGTTGGTGTGAGCTCAAGATCCACTAATAACTCCTATCAGTTGATATTAATATATAGCATCTTCAACGGTTTTTTCAATTATTTTGGGATATTTAAATAGATAAATTATCTCCAGCAATCTCTCTAACTTTAGAGCATCTCCAATAGCCTTTTCAACTATTTTGAGATATTTAAATAAATGCGTCACATCAAAAAAATATTCTCCAACAGCCTCTTCAAACTGCCATGTAGGTCAACAAATATTTTTCTCATTTTTCAAATCTGCAACTTCCTTCTCACTTTTCAAATCTACAAATAAAGTCTAAAAATATTTATTACGCTAGATATGTTTGATGTATAGCTCATTAAATTGAAGAGACTGGTGATGAACAAAATATGAAAATAACAAATAATGCTCTTCAAATTGACACGTAGGTCTACAAATATCAATTTAAAGAGTTTGTTTTGTTACTATTCTTGGAGATGTTATTAGTCATCAAATATGCAACCTCATTCTCTCTCTTCAGAACTGGTAAGTTGACATTGCCTCTTCAAAATATTTATTTTGTTTTAGGAGAATCAAAATCAAATGAAAAAGACTAAAAACATTTATTTTGTTTGATGGGTTTGATGTAAAGCTCATTTTAAAATTTAATATCATTCTTTTTTATTTATTAAGTCAAATAATGCATTAATTGAATTTGAAGAGACTAATAAGACACAAAATATTAAAGTAGCAAGTAATACTCTTTAAATTGTCACGTAGGTCAACAAATTTTAATTTGAAGAGTTTATTTTGCTACTACTGTTGGAGATTCTAATTCCATGTTTGTGAGTTTAATAAATATTAATTATAGTTAAAACTATTAGTATACTCGCATGTAAAAAAACAAAATTCACCAATTGTATACGTCTTCCGTCTCTTAATATATATACACACTTATAGTTTTAGAGTTGTACATAATTATTTATCATTTTAGAGTTGTACATAAAAAATAGTAAGAGAATCAAAATTTTATTAATATTTAGGATACTATTGAAAATTAATCAATTAATGTTTAATTGACTATAAATATTAAAAAACCAAAAAAAATAAAAAAGTAAGGGAGGTAGTATAATATTTTTGTGTTTTGTTTTGAGGAAAAGAAAGGTGATGAGGGGTGGGGTAGGGTATGGGGTTGGTGCAAGGGAGTGTTGGATGTTTCCAAATACATTAGGGAAGATATAATAGATTAGAGATAATGGAGGAATATGGTAGATGGGTTATGTTTGTTTGTAGTTACTTTGAATTTGGGAATTGTTATTGTTTTAGTTTAGTTTTTTTTTTTTAATATATCTAACACTACTATAGCATAATAGAATAGGATAGGATAATAGGAGGAGGGGATGGAACAATGGAAATCATGGGAATGGAATATACATATTATTCCACATAGGAAGAAGAGGAGGTGAATATTGCGGTTGTGGACAAACAAGAGGGATATTTGAGGAGGAAAGAATGGTGAGTGGGGCTTTCTTTTGCTACGTTGCAACTTAATTCGATATTTGTGGAGTACTTTCCACTTTCCCAAGTTCAGAACCATGAGTGCGTGTGGTGGACCTCCAACCGGCCCCCCCCCCCCCCCCCCCCCCCTCCCCTAAGTCAGTTAAACGGGTCGGACTTGGTTCCGTCCGGCTACCAGTTTGAAATAAATAAAGTTACTCGCTATTTTACTTAAAAAATAATAATAATAATCCTAATTCAGCCCCGACCCTAACCTCAAGGCCTAGGACTTTGGATCCAAGACAATGCATCATTTGGACTCAGCTCAGTCGGGCCTACTCAATCCTTTCTACCCTCTCTAATATTGACCGAACGATAGTTGCATCTCTAGTTTTGAAGATGAGTGTTATTATAGACCACGACAATTTATGTGATATTAAATATTAATATCGGTACGGTTTTAAAACGGATTGATCACATTAATCGGATTTTTTAGCGATGATTGTCGGATTGGTCATTAAAAGTTTCATAACGAGTAATGTTATGGACTTTAAAGAACGGACAATTCCGTCGCTAAAGACTCAATCGATTAATCTAATCATCCGATTGGAGAATGCATGATATATATATATATATATATATATATATATATATATATATATATAATATGAGAGAATAAAAAAATAACATATTATTTTTATATAGAATTCAATATTAATTGTAATCTAAATTCGACATCAAATCAGGACATAAATCATTTCAATTTCTCCTCTTTTTCTCTTTCCCTTGACCAAATATTAGTAACAAAAATAAGTTTGCTATCATATAAAATCGCTCACATACAAATAACGTGGCCCATCAAAATATACATGTGAGCGATATATGAGTGATTTTATATAATAATAGATTTACTATAATAACAAAGGGGCATTATTATACTTCCTACATTCTACAATTATAATATCATTTGTAATATTTTAAATATCAATAATACATTTGTATCTTATTTTATTTATAAATATGGTGAATGATGAATTAAGCATTAAAATAAACAAATGAAACTTGGGATAAGGGAAGTAACATTACTCATGTCAGAGTTGCATTATTTTAGTACCAAGTTTTTACTTTCCGAAATTATTTATAATACATAAGACACATGCATAGGGGTTTTTAATTGATAAAAGGAATAATAAATTTGGAAAGAATGTTGGGAAAGAGAAGGGTAACTGTTACGCTCCCAAAATAAGTATACACCGTATTTATTTTGAGTCGTCAAATACATAGTACAGAAAGTAAATTACAACTTTAATAATACAATTGTCGTGCAAAATACGACAATACATACTGTGAGTTTAAATATAAATATTGTCTTCTAGACAATATCAACACTCAAATAAGTCCTCATTACAATTATTCATATATAATTTTACAAAAATAGTGAGGACTGTTAAAACATCTTTCTAGAACCATCACTCCATACCTCGACTCGATCTTGCTATGTTCTCACCTCCTGAAAAGAAAAATGGGACAAAAAAGAAAAGGGTGAGCTCAACTAATTTCAAAGATAAAGAATATTATGACTAAGATAATATACAACAAATTATCCTTAGTCTTCACGGGAAAAAAATCGATAGAATACAATGAACAATAAGTTTTAAATCAACAATCTTGTTGAAACAACAATTCATTAGAAGAGTTAAGTAGAGAATGAAATCTACTATCATCTATGAATTTAAAAGTCCATCATTAATATTTTATCCCTGTAACATCAATAAATATACATCTTGAATTAAATATTCATCTTTGCACTACGGGCCAAAGATATTCATTTGTATCACCAGTTGGTCATGTTCATCTCAACACCTGTTCATCTTTACACTACGTGCCAAAAATATTCATCAGGTAATCATACATCTTTGTACTACAAGCCAAAGATATTCATCACGTATCATCATTAAGGACTGAGGATGATGAAAAATATTTTAGAGAACGAATCCAGAGAGACAGAAGGACAAATATTAGGGATTTATATTTTGGTTTATCCAAATTCAATAATACTCCATAATAACCAAGTGTGAAGTAGAATTTAAAAATAAAGATCAAAATATGGATACAATCAAAGATAGTAGCCATAAAAGACATCTGGGACGAAAAAGAGAAAATTTCATTTTTCGGTGAATAGTGCTGTATTTGTGAATAGTGTCGTATACGTGAATAGTAACCCCGATACAAAAAGGTAGAAATTCCACAATAAAATTCATAACAAAATCTCAGCATAATAATATTAAAGAAAATAATATCATTTAAGAAGAAAATAACATCCCTTACCTCAAAGAAACAATACTTCGGAATGAAAGGTCGGAAGTGATCTTTGAATGAAACTTCATCTTTGAACAAGAACTCTCAAAGTATCTAAATACTCACAAAATACGTTCGATAAATATAGAGAGAAAGAGAGAAAGTTTATGTTTTCGTGTGATTTTCAATTCTAACTTAAAGCCTCTATTTAAGGAAAATATTACCACGCAAAGTTAGACTTGACTCACACCGATGGCTTTACCGCTACTACTCGCCACCCACCATATTTGAAATAAAATTCAAAGACATTTCTTCACCAACCATAAGTGGGGCCCACTCAATTCTAGAATTTTTCACCAAAATCATTTATAAACCTAATTTCTGAATCAGTCACCTCTTAAAATTCATAACAAATCATACGTTAATTTTTAACGGTTCAAAATTTGTGGACATATACTCAACTTATATATGTATAACATATCCAAAAATCACAATGATCCAACGGTCGGATTAAAAATTATAACTCACGCAATATATCGTAAAAATACTGATTTAATTTTTAATACCTCCATTCCGATAAAAATACTGATAAAACACCTCAACATTAATTCCTTCAATTATAACCACATAAAATAAATAAATCCATCATTTATATCCGCATCAAATAAATATTTCCTTATCAATAATTAATTATTCATAAATAATATTACAGAATCACAATAATGACAACCAGACAGTTTCCAAGAAAGAGGGGACTTTCCAATAAGGATTTCTCCTTACTGGCGCGCAATTAGGTGACCAAACCTCTCCTTAGACAGAACTTTCTAGACATTGCCAATAATGCTATCTAATAATATTATTCAAATAATATGAATTATTGATATGATAATGAGAAATACTGTGCAGTGACAATTATTGAAACAACAATAATATAAAATATTAACGCAACAATTATTGAATCAATAAAATAAAATATTGAACAGTAATTATTGTAACAATTATTGAGTAGTGCCTTCTTACGTATGAATCAATAATGCAACAATACTGTGCAATGCCGTGGGTGTCTTCTTCTTGCAAACCACGCCAGACATCGTATTTTAACCACTGGGTATTCCAACAGTGTTAACGGTAACAACTACGCCGTTATTTATAAAAACTCAAATTTGTCATTTTCTTCATCCGACAGTTATTCCATTATGAGGCCCACAAATGACTGCGCCGTCGTACGGATATTCTTGACAAAAAGAATATTCTACGACTAAACGAATATTCCCCGACAGGGATGAATATTTTACAACCACTTGCTTATTTTGTAAATTTGCACATTTCACCCATAACCAAAACGTTATATCAAATTAACTCCTTATTATTTCAAGATAATGAATAGAGAAAATTATAATTTTATTTATAAAAAAACTGAGGTCTTACAATCACGATGTAAATGAATGGTCAAACTCATAGGTCATGCCTCAACAAATTAAATAATTAGAGAAATACTATATATCAAATTCTTGAGAGCACTATTTTCACATAAATTTTTGATATATTCACACTATCTCTTTTCAGATAAAGGTGGAGCCCACTTTTTTTTCATGTCAAAAATAACTGTAAAAAAACATCAAAAATATAAGTAAAAATATAAGTTTTCAATTCTTTTCATCATTATGAATCACAAACTGCAACCAAGCAAGCAACCTACCAAGCTATGATCACAACAATGACATATACTACTAGCATATATGGCCACCATTAATGGCATTTGATCCTGTTGAGATTTTGTTGTCTCTTTTTTCTTTTTCTTTTTTCTTAATATAATTTTTAGATTTTATCAGTAAATACTGAACTATTTTATACTTTGTTTTGATAATTATAATAAACATTTAAAGGCTGTTCTCTTTAAAAAGCCAATAGTTTGTTGGCATGCTTAAAAGTCTAACACCACATTAAGAGCTTCTTCAACTTCCCCCCCCTCCCCCCTCCCTCCTCCCTCCTCCCTCTTTTTCAATTGATTACTTTTACACCTTTACCCTTTTATTTCAAAATAGTACCATGGTGGCTTAATTAACAATGTGTAATTGTCAGTAAATTTGTAAAATGTTTCAAAATATTTAAAATAAAATTACATACACAGAGTATAATTGTAATGTTGGATTGTTGATACTTTATTTTTTTAAAAAATTTTAAATACTTTTGACCTGTATTTTACGTTATTTTAAGAATGAGTGAACTGATTTCTAAAATTATCTTATATCTGACTATTTACTATATATATTGTCCAAGACACCCTTAAATTAAGAAGTATGCCAAGAGTTTATCAACATAAAATTTTAATATAAAACATGTTGGAAATATATGGCCCATATATGAACATCTAAAAGCACATCTTGAGTCAAATGGTTAACCTAATCTCTTCCTTTGAACTTTTAACTATACCGGTTCTTGGAATTATCGGGCTTATATATAGGCTTCTGAAACCTCATACTGACCCAAAAAGTTATATTAGGTCTATGGTCTATTAGAGCATATATGTCCTTAATTATTTTTCTTGTATTTCAATGTGAGACTTAACTATCATGGGTACTATCATGGGTACCTCAACAAAACAAAGACAAATGTTAGGTGTCTCAAAAAACAATAATATTTTAATCACATAAAATATACCCAACTAATATTATGATAACACATCATTTGAGACAAAAAAAAATTGAGACTCCTTAACATTAATCTATTAATAAATGTACTGTAAAAAAGATAAGGTAAGAAAAATAAAAAAGTGTTGATATTTACAGTCATATCTTTTTCCTTTTCTTATTATTATCCACCAAAAGAAGGATAACTTTCACTGCAGGGCAGGAAAGGAAAAGAAAAGGAAAAAAAGATACATGCACTACATATAATATTAATGCTTGCTAGTTTTTACAGTCTTTTGTTAAAGGTGAATAGTTAAAAATGATAATTAAAAATTGCAAAGGGCCAAATCCTGTGGCATTTGGGGGTACTGTGTGTCTGTGTGTTTTCCTTTAGCAGTAAAATCTGTGCAGAGCTGCCATAACACCACTGTCCTCCCTCCTTGGTGGAAAAAGTCTAATGCCATTGCCATCAACAAGCCTAAGCTCTGTGCATGTAAATCTTATTACTTGCCACGACTGAAATGTCAAGTGGGCCCTTTGATTACCATGTATACACTTACTTGAGACTAAATTTTGGTTATCGGAACAAAAATAATATTATCAGAAAAAGTAATTAAGAGAAATAATATTGAGAATAAAGAGTTTTGATGTGATAATTTAAATGAGATGAGATGATAATTTCCCCAAAGCAAAGTAGAAATTTGAATGTTCACTACTAGTCTATTAGCCGACCGACCATGTCCATGTCCATGTCCATGTCCATGTCCATGGGATTGAGAGAAATCTTATTCATGCTGTTTACTTCTCTTTGTCTGATTTAGTAGTCTCTGTCATTAACAATATATAGGAATAGGAGTAGGAGTAGGAGTAGGAGTAGGAGTATAATCTTTCCATAAAAACCTAATGAAATTTGTCATTATGTTTAGAAAGGGATACCCTTTTTGGTCATTTCCTGTAGCTAATGGACCAAGACTCATATGTCTACATCTAAAGGCACCCCAAACCCCTCGCCCAAAAGCAAAACGGTCAGAGCTCCAAAAAAAAGCCTTCACTTTAATCATCACATCCAAATCCTCCTCTTGACACACACTTTTTTCGTTAAAAGCATCTCCAAACAATTACTAATTATTTAGCATCCTGTCATTAGATATTATTGGGCCCCAATCAACATGCAAAATTTCATGGGTCCACTAAAATCATAAGCAGCCCATGGGCTTTGGTGCAGTGGATCTGCGAGAGATATAAAATAGTTAAAATAATAATAATAATATGATGATGATGCTACAAATGTCTCTCATTATTATTC
Source organism: Panax quinquefolius (assembly GCA_020205615.1). Taxonomy (NCBI): domain Eukaryota; kingdom Viridiplantae; phylum Streptophyta; class Magnoliopsida; order Apiales; family Araliaceae; genus Panax; species Panax quinquefolius. The sequence goes on from CM035173.1 coordinate 26,474,891, forward strand.
TATTATTATATACATTTCTTATGACTGATGTCTGGTTATGTCATAATATACCATTTGTCTTATTTCATTCAATAAAACTTTGAATTATTAGGTTATTTTAATGAAAAAGTTGGTGTAATAGTGTTTGGTTTTGTACTTTTTGAGTGCTATCTCATCTCATCTCTTAAGAAGTTGAGCTTTGGATATAGCTAGCAAAGACATGGTTGGTTGGTTGGTTGGTTGGTTCCAATTCAATGAATGAAGTTAAAGGTTGAGTAGAATCACTTTAGCTTTATATTTTTATTGGAGATGAGAAAAGGGTGTTTTGTTAGGGGCCATCAACTCAAGGTTGAGGGGGAGGGGAGATTCACTTTCACTTTATATTTTTATTGGAGATGCCAAAAGGGTGTTTTGTTGGGGGCCATACACAGACAGAGACATAATAATAAGAGTGTGTGTGTGTGTGTGTGTGTGTGTGTGTGTGTGTGTGTGAGACCAAGTGTTGTGTTATCCTTTTGCTTTGACTCATATATCAATTTTCGTGCCCCCGACATTTTGGTTTAATACATTTTTCATGGGAATAAATAAGGTTTTTGTACATTCAGACTTTGGTTCGATTTTCATTTGTGATTATCGAAACTTTTTTCAGAATAATCGAATAAACTGTATCTTTCAAAAATTTACAAAATGGTTATTACTGTTCGATTTTCCGTTCAAAAAGCGTTAGAATCTTGATCACAAGAAGTTGACTTGACTTTTTTCACGACGTGGAACACAAAAAAGACAAATTAAGCGGATTATTATAAAGATTAATGATTAAAAGCTATTATTCTACTTACCTAAACAATTCCAAAACTAATAATAATAATAATATTAATAATTTTAAAATAATAATAATAAAAAAAATGTTAATTTTAAAAAAAATAAAAAACGTTAATTTTAAAAAATTTAAAAAACGTTAATTTTCTAAAAAATTTAAAAAACGTTACTTTTCTAAAAAATTAAAAAAATTCTGTTTTTATAAAAATTAACGTTTTTTAAAAAATAGACTTTTTTAAAAAATTGAATTTTAAAAACAGTTTAAAATTAAAAAATTCTGTTTAAAAATTTTAAAAAAAATAACGTTTTTAAACTGATTTTTAAAAGTTGACGTTTTTTAAAATTTATTAAATTTTTTAAAATTAAAGTTTTTAAACTGATTTTTAAAATTTATTAAAAAAATTAACGTTTTTTAAAAATTAAAAAATTCTGTTTTAAATTTTTTAAACTGTTTAAAAATTAATGTTTTTAAACTGTTTTAAAAAAAATTAATGTTTAAACTGTTTAAAAATTTTAAAAATTAATGTTTTTAAACTGTTTTTTAAAATTAACGTTTTTAAACTGTTTTTAAAAATTAATGTTTTTAAACTATTTTTAAAAAATTAATGTTTTTAAACTGTTTAAAAATTAATGTTTAAAAAATTTTAAACAGATTTTTTTTAATTTTAAACTGTTTTTAAAATTCAATTTTTTAAAAAAGTCTGTTTTTCTAAAAAACGTTAATTTTATAAAAACAGAATTTTTTAATTTTTAAAAATGTTAATTTGTTTTTAAACCGAACTAATATTTTTTAAAAAGACTGTTTTTTTTAAAAATGTTAATTTTTATAAAAACAGAAAATTTTAAATTTTTTTAGAAAATTAACGTTTTTAATTTTTTTAGAAATTTAACGTTTTTTAAAATTTTTTAAAAAATAATGTTTTCAATTTTTTAGAAAAGTAACGTTTTTTTTAATTTTTTAGAAAAGTAACGTTTTTAAAAAAAAATTTAGAAAATTAACTTTTTAAATTTTTAAAATTAACATTTTTTTATTATTATTATTTTGAAATTATTAGTATTATTATTATTATTATTAGTTTTGGAATTGTTTAGGTGAAGTAGTTAATAGTTTTTATGACTTTTCCAAAATAGGTATACATCACCTATTACGAGTTGTCAATACATATATAGTGCGAAGCAACTACAACTTTATTATTACAACAAGAAAGCTGTGAGTTTGAATACAAATATTATCTTCAGACAATATCTATACTCAAATAAATCCTCATCACATTTATTGATACATTATTTACAAAATGGTAAGGAATACTAAACAATCCTTTCTAAAACCTTCATTCCATACCCGACTCGTACTCGCTTATATTCTCGCCTCCCGAGAAAAATGGAACAAAAAGGAAAAGGGTGAGCTCAACTAGCTCAAGTAAAGAATATTACGACTAAGATAATATACAACAAATTATCGTTAGTCTTCAACAGGAAAAATCTAATAGAATACTGATAGACAACAAATTTTAAATCAATATTCGCAATGAAATAATAATTCATTAGAAGAGTTAAGTAGAGAATGCAAACTACTATCTTCTATGTATGAATTTAAAAGTTCATAAATCTATCTTTTATCCCGTAACATCAATCAATATACATCTGGAATCAAATATTCATCTTTGCACTACAGCCAAAGATATTCATCATTAGTCGTATTCATTTAAACACTGCTCATCTTTTGACTACGGGCCAAAGATATTCTTCAGAAATCATTCATCTTTGACTACTGCCAAAGATATTCTTAAGAAATCATTCATCTTTGCACTACGTGCCAAAAAGATATTCCATAATATCATCATTTAAGAATGAGGATGATGAAAAATATTTTTTAAAGAAAGCGAATCCAAAGTGAAACAAAATGACAAGGATTAAGGATTAAGTGTAAGACCTCAAATTTTTTAAATAAAAAGGAATTTCCTTTATTTATTATTTTGAAATAGTAAGGGTTGATTTGATTAATGTGGATAGTTAAGGGTTAAATACATAAATATTTCAAAATAAGCAAGTGGTTATAAAATATTCATTTCGCTTCGGGGAATATTCGTTTGGTCGTGAAATATTCAGATCGTCGGGGAATATTCGCATGACGAGCGGTAGCAGACCATGTGTGGAGCCCATGTGAAAGCGATTGGATGAGGAAAACGACAAAGTTTGGGTGGTTATAAATAACTAGGCGTAGTTATTACCAATTAAGATTTGTTGGAATACCGGTGGTTAAAATCTGATGTCTGGCGTGGTTGCACAAGATGCTTTACCGGTATTACACAAAGATTGTTGAATTATTGATCCTTACGTAAGAAGGCACTACTCAATAATTGTTACAAATAATTCTTATTCAAAGTATTTTATTTTATTGATTCAATAATTCTTTGCGTTGGTATTTTATATTATTCTTTGTTTCAATAATTGTCACCGCACGATGATTTCCATTATCGGATCAATAATTCATATTATTTGAATAATATTATTTGTGGCGCCCCAAAATAGGTATACATCACCCATTCCGAGTTGTCGATACATGAGTACGTAAACAACTACAACTTTATTATTACAACAAGAAAGCTGTGAGTTTAAATACAAATATTATCTTCTGATAATATTTATACTCAAATAAATCCTCATCACATTTATTGATACATTATTTTACAAAATGGTGAGGACTACTAAACAATCCTTTCTAAAACCTTCATTCCATACCCGACTCGTACTTTCATTATATTCTCGCCTCCCGAGAAGAATGGAACAAAAGGAAAAGGGTGAGCTCAACTAGCTTCATAAAGAATATTATGACTAAGATAATATACAACAAATTATCGTTAGTCTTCAACGAGGAAAATCGATAGAATCTGATGATAGACAACAAGTTTTCAGATCAATATTCATATTGAAATAATAATTCATAGAAGAGTTACGTAGAGAATGAAATCTACTATAATCTATGAATTTAACGGTCCATCATCAAAATTTTATCCCCAGTAACATCAATCAATATTCATCTCAAATCAAACATTCATCTTTGCACTACAGCCAAAGATATTCATCGATCCATCGTGTTCATCTCAACACTGTTCATCTTTGCACTCTAAAGCCAAAGATATTCATCGATGGGTCGTGTTCATTTAAACACTGTTCATCTTTTGCACGGTGCCAAAGATATTCTTCAGAAATCATTCATCTTTTGCACTACAGCCAAAGATATTCAATAATATCATCATTTAAGACCGAGGATGATGAAAAATATTTTAAAGAACGAATCTAGTGAAACAAAATGACAAGGATTAAGGATTAAGGATTCAGTACTTTGTTTTATCCATGTCCAACAATACCCCAAAAATAATCACAAGTGGTGTAAAATTCAAGAATGATCAAAACATGGATACAATCAAAGCTAGTATCCGAATAGATATTTTGGACGAAAAGAAGAAATTTTATTTTTCGATGAATAGTGCAGATATCGTGAATAGTGTCAGATATCGTGAATAGTCTTAAGATATCGTGAATAGTAACTCAGACACCAAAAGATAGAAATTCCATAAAAAACATTTTCACGCTTACATGAATAGTACTTCGTGAATAGTAACTCGTGAATAGTAACTCGTGAATAGTAACTCATGAATAGTAACTCATGAATAGTAACCCGACATGAAAAAAGTTCCAAATTTGATAAAAAGTTCCAACCAATATTTCAAAGATAATGATATTGAAGAAATAATATCATCCGAAAAGAAAATAACATCCCTTACCTCAAAGAATCAAGTGCCGGAAGGAAAGGCTCAAGTGATCTTTGAATGAAACTTGTACTAAATAACAACTCTCAAAGTATCTAAATACTCACAAAATACGCTCAATAATATAGAGAGAAAGAGAGAAAACTTTGTTTACGGTGTGATTTTCAATTCTAACTTAGCCCCTCTATTTATAGGAAAATGTTAAATTACCAAGCAGGACTTGACACGCACCATTGATGGCTTTTACTCGCTACTATTGCCACCCACCACATTTGAAATAAAATTCAGCACATTTCTTCACCAACCACAAGTGGGGCCCACTCAATTCTAGAATTTTCCACCAAAATCAATTATAAACCTAATTTTGAATCCGACACCTCTTAAAATTCACAACAAATCATTCGTGCATTTTTAACGGTTCAAAATTTGTGGACATATACTCAACTTATGTATGTATAACATACCCAAAAATTACCACAATCCAGCATTCGGATTAAAAATTATAACCCCATAATATATCTCAAAACCCCGATTTAATTTTTAATACCTCCAAACTGTAAAAATACGATAAAACACCTCAACAATAATTTCTTCATTTATAACCACATAAATAAATCCATCATTTATATCCACATAAAATAAATATTTCTTTATCATATGAATCAATAATTAATTATTCACAAATAATATTACGTAATCACAATTATGACAACCAGTAGTTCCGGGAAAGAGGGGCTTTCAGATAAGGATTTCTCACATCTTGTGGCGCAATTAGGTGACCAAACCTCTCCTCGATGTAACTTTCTAGACATTGCCAATAATGCTATCTAATAATATTATTCAAATAATATGAATTATTGATCCGATAATGGAGATAATGTGCAAGTGACAATTATTGAACAACAATAATATAAAATATCAACGCAAAGCAATTATTGAATCAATAAAATAAAATATTGAGCAAGAACTCATCGTGAAAATTATTGAGTAGTGCCTTCTTACGTAAGGATCAATAATTCAACAATACTGCAATACCGTGCTGCTCATCGCTCTTGCAACCACGCCAGACATCATTCGTATTTTAACCACCGGGTATTCAGCCGATCTTACTTGAGAATAACTACGCTAGTTATTTTTAACCAACTTATATTTGTCGTTTTCTTCATCCAATCGCTTTCCGTTATGGGGCCCACACATGGCTGCGCCGTCGTACGAATATTCCCCGACAGTACGAATATTCCACGACCAAACGAATATTCCCCGACAAAAATGAATATTTTATAACCACTTGCTTATTTTGAAATATTTGCGTATTTAACCCTTAACTATCCACATTAATCAAATCAACCCTTACTATTTCAAAATAATAAATAAAGGAAATTCCTTTTTATTTAAAAAAATTTGGTCTTTACAACCTCCCCTTCTTATGAAATTTCGTCCTCGAAATTGACGACGATACTGGTGTTTGAAAAGATGAGGATACCTCGCTTTCATTTCGTTTTCAATTCCTGGTCATTTCTCTCTATAGCATGATTCCTCCACAAAACTTTAACTTGTGGTATGACCTTTGCGCGTAGGACATGCTCCTTCCTATCCAAAATCTTGACAGGTACCTCCTCATACGTTAAGTCTTCGGCTATCTCGTCCGGTTCTAACTCTATAACGTGGTTCGGGTCTTTCACATATTTACGTAACGGATATATGAAACACATTATGAACACGAGACATACTTGGAGGTAATGCAAGTCTATAGGCTACATTTCCTACTCGGTCAAGAATTTGAAATGGACCAATAAATCGTGGATTGAGCTTTCCTCTCTTCCCAAATCTTGTAACTCCCTTCCATGGAGCAACTCGCAACAACAACATGATCCCTACATTAAATTCCACGTCCTTTCGATAAAGATCCGCATAACTCTTTTGTCGATCTTGAGTAGGTTGTATATCGTTGTCGAATCATTTGGATCTTTTCGGTAGTCATACGTACTAACTCAGGTCCCAACAATGTTGCTTCACCCACCTCATCCCAACATATTGGAGAACGACATTTTCGTCCATATAATGCTTCGAATGGAGCCACACCTATACTTGCACGATAAGCTGTTGTTGTAGGAGAATTCCACCAATGGTAAATACTTATCCCAACCGCCCTTGAAGTTCAGGACATGAGTCTTAATAAATCTTCAAGAGTTTGAATAGTCCTCTCGATTGTCCGTCCAGTTTGGGGATGGTATGCTTAGAACTAAATCGTAAATCGTGCCCATAGCTTTTTGCAAGCTAACCCAAAATCTTGAAGTGAATCTTGGGTCACGATCCGAAACTATGGATACAGGCATGCCATGCAACCTCACAATCTCATTTACGTACATACTAGCAAGGCGTTCAAGTGAATAAGTCTCCGTATCGGCAAGAAATGAAGCGGACTTGGTTAATCTATCAACAATAACCCAAATAGCATTGATGCCTTGAGAAACCGTAGGAAGACCCGTAATGAAATCCATGGTAATGTGTTCCCACTTCCATTTCAGGAATCTCAAGTGGTTGCAGCGGACCCTTAGGTACTAGATGCTCCGCCTTTACACGTTGGCAAGTTAAACACATCGAGATAAACTTTGCAATCTCTCTCTTCATATTATTCCACCAAAATGTATGTGAAGATCACGATACATTTTAGTACTTCGAGGATGGATTGCAAATGGCGATTGTGTGCCTCCATCATAATCTTGTACTTCAAATCAGTCGTTAGGAACACAAAGTCTAGAGTGGACTCAAGTATTCCTTCTTCATCAATTCTCGCCCGGAATAGCTCCTTCTTGTACTTTCTTCTTCATACGCATCATTTCCGGCGGTCGGATTGGCTTGAGCAACCTTAACTTTTCTATTAAAGTTGGCTCTGTCGTATACTTGACATCATCGCACTCGTTCGTCGCATATGATCTTCTACTCAACGCGATCACTACCACGTTAAACTTTACTTACCGGATGGTATTGAATAGTGTGGTCGTAGTCTTTCAATAGTTCGAGCCAACGTCGTCCGCCGCATGTTGAGTTCTTTTGAGTGAAGAAATATTTAAGGCTTTTATGATCTGAATATATCTCCACTTTCTCCCCATATAGATAGTGCCTCCATATCTTTAAGCTTGAAAACGCATTGGCCGCTAACTCTAGATCATGAGTAGGATAATTCCTCTCATACTCTTTAAGTTGTCGCGAGGCATAGGCTATGACTTTCCCACGTTGCATGAGAACACATCCTAACCCTTTGCTGAAGCATCATTGTAGATAACAAATCCATCCGAACCGGATGGTATTGTTAGAAACAGTGCAGAAATAAGTCTCCTCTTAAGCTCTTGGAAACTTTTCTCGCATTCTTCGCTCAAACGAATTTTGTATCCTTCCGAGTTAATTTGAGTTAATGGAGTAGCGATTCGAGAAAACCCTTCCACGAATCTCCGATAATAACCACTAAGCCCAAAAAGTTACGTACTTGATATTTCGAACTTGGTTGCTCCAACTTTGTATTGCTTCAATCTTGTGCGGATCAACAGATACTCCATGTTTTGACACACATGCCCAAGAAATGCTACTTCTCAAGCGAACTCGCATTTCTTCAATTTGGCATATAGTTGGTTTTCGCGAAGCCTTTGGAGTACCGACTTCAAATGGTGCTCATGATCTTCACGACTTTTGGAATATATAAGGATGTCATCAATAAAGACAACAACGAATCGATCCAAATATTCCTTGAATACTCGGTTCATCATATCCATGAAAGCCGCGAGGAGCATTAGTTAGTCAAAAGACATGACTAAGAATTCATAATGCCCATACCGAGAGTTACGAAGGCGGGTCTTTGGAATATCCTCGATTCTAATTTTCAAATTGATGATATCCGAGCGAAGATCGATTTTTGAAAAGAATTGTGCCCCTCAGCAATTGGTCAAACAAGTCATCAATACGAGGTAGAGGATACCTATTCTTGATGGTGACATGGTTCAATTCCGATAGTCAATACAAAGTCGCATACTCCCGTCTTTCTTTTTTACAAATAAAGCAGGAGCACCCCGAGGAGACGTATCTTAGGGCCAATGAAACCGATGTCCAACAATTCACGTAGTTGGACCTTTAACTCTGAAGTTCAATAGGAGCCATTCGATATGGGGTTTTAGAAATGGGCTTTGTACCGAGTTCAAGATCAATAAAGAATTCAACTTCACGTTACGGGGTAGACCAGGAAGTTCTTCAGAAATACGTCGGAAAGTCAATAACAACAGGAATATTATTCAAATTTGGCGTGTCTTTATTCAAATCCATAACATGGGCTAAGAAAGCTTGACATCCGTTTTTCAATAAGCGAATAGCTTTATGATTAGATATGATGGTGATTGATTTTAATGGTTTAGTTGCTTGAATTGCATAATGGGTTGGTTAGGAATATGAAAACTAATGACCTTACGAAAACAATCAATTTTGGCATGATGAGTAGTTAACCAATCAATTCCTAAAATAACATCAAAAGCAAGTATCTTTAAAGAGATAAAGGTCAACGGGTAAGGTAATGGTGCCAACTTGAATCAAACAAGATTTATAAGCGGTGGATGTGATGAAAGTTTCTCTAACGGAGTTTCCTGAGATAGATCAAAGTCTAATTTCTCGGAGTCAAGTTTAAGCGTTGAGCACATGCGGGAGAGATAAATGAATGGGTAGCAGCGGTATCAAGTAAGGTATAAACTTCGCAAGAATTTATAAATAAGCTTACCGTGATAACCTCGTTTGGGTTCTCGCATTATGACCGATCCTGACAAACGCTCTTCCGGAATCGTTGACTTTGACTTTTACGGGGACGATCTTTTGAGTCACCGTCCTCATTGAACTAGGTTTTACTTCTGCGTCTGATCTCGAGCGATATGTCCTTCCTTTCCACAACTATAGCATACCTTGATTGTGCTGTGGGCGGTTTGACCGATATGTCCCTCTTTTCCGCATTGGCGCCCCAAAATAGGTATACATCACCCATTACGAGTTGTCGATACATAGTGCGAATACAACTACAACTTTATTATTACAATGATAAAAGCGTGAGTTTAAATACAAATATTATCTTTAGACAATATTTATACTCAAATAAATCCTCATCACATTTATTGATACATTATTTTACAAAAATGGTGAGGACTACTAAACAATCCTTTCTAAAACCTTCATTCCATACCCCAGGCTAAACCTACTCATTTATATTCTTCGCCTCACGAGAAGAATGGAACAAAAAGGAAAAGGGTGAGCTCAACTAGTTCGATAAAGAATATTATGACTAAGATAATATCTGACAAATTATCGTTAGTCTTGACGAGGGAAAAATCGATAGAATCTGATGAACAACAAGTTTGGATCAATATTACATGGTGAAATAATAATTCATAGAAGAGTTACGTAGAGAATGAAATCTACTATAATCTATGAATTTAACGGTCCATCATCAAAATTTTATCCTGTAACATCAATCGATATTCATCTCGAATCAAACATTCATCTTGCACACTTCTGGGCCAAAGATATTCATCGATCGGTCGTATTCATCTCAACTTTTGTTCATCTTTACTTTCTGGGCCAAAGATATTCATCGATTAAGTCGTATTCATTTAAACACTGTTCATCTTTGCACTCTGGGCCAAAGATATTCTTGAAATCATTCATCTTTGCACTCTGGGCCGAAGATATTCAATAATATCATCATTTAAGGCGAGGATGATGAAAAATATTTTAAAAAAGCGAATCGGTGAAACAAAATGACAAGGATTAAGGATTAAGGATTAGTACTTTGTTTTATCCATGTATCAACAATACCTCAAAAATAATCGTAGTGGTGTAAAATTGAGAATGATCAAAACATGGATCTGATCAAAGCTAGTATCCGAATAGATATTTTTGACGAAAAGAAGAAATTTTATTTTTCGATGAATAGTGCATGTATATCGTGAATAGTGTATCGTGAATATCTTAGTATCGTGAATAGTCTTAGTATCGTGAATAGTAACTCAGCACCAAAAGATAGAAATTCCAAAAAAAACATTTTCACGCTTCATGAATAGTACTCGTGAATAGTAACTTCGTGAATAGTAACTCATGAATAGTAACTTCGTGAATAGTAACTCATGAATAGTAAACCCAGAATAGTAAGCATGAAAAAGTTCAAATTTGATAAAAAGTTCCGACCGATATTTGACATAATGATATTGAAGAAATAATATCATTCTGAAAAAAAAATAATATCCTTACCTCAAAGAATCGATTGCCGGAAGGAAGGTCGGAAGTGATCTTTGAATGAAACTTGTCTTGAGCAACAACTCTCAAAGTATCTAAATACTCACAAAATCGCTCGATAATATAGAGAGAAAGAGAAAACTTTGTTTACGGTGTGATTTTCAATTCTAACAGCCCTCTATTTATAGGAAAATGTTAGCTTGCAAAGCGAGACTTGACTGCTACACGATGGCTTTACTGCTACTATTGCCACCCACCACATTTGAAATAAAATTCAGCACATTTCTTCACCAACCACAAGTGGGGCCCACTCAATTCTAGAATTTTCCACCAAAATCAATTATAAACCTAATTTTGAATCAGACACCTCTTAAAATTCACAACAAATCATTCGTGCATTTTTAACGGTTCAAAATTTGTGGACATATACTCAACTTATGTATGTATAACATACCCAAAAATTACCACAATCAGCGGTCGGATTAAAAATTATAACCCCATGATATATCTGAAACCCACGATTTAATTTTAATACCTCGATCGGTAAAATCTTGATAAAACACCTCAACAATAATTTCTTCATTTATAACCACATAAATAAATCCATCATTTATATCCACATAAAATAAATATTTCTTTATCATATGAATCGATAATTAATTATTCACAAATAATATTCTGAGAATCACAATTATAATGACGGTAGTTCCCGGAAAGGGGCTTTCAGATAAGGATTTCTCTCTTCTTGGTAGCTTGATTAGGTGACCAAACCTCTCCTTGTGAGAACTTTCTAGACATTGCCAATAATCTTTATCTAATAATATTATTCAAATAATATGAATTATTGATCGATAATGGAGATAATGTGCGGTGACAATTATTGAACAATGATAATATAAAATATCAATATGACAATTATTGAATCGATAAAATAAAATATTGAGCGATAGCTCTCTGTGAAAATTATTGAGTAGTGCCTTCTTACGTAAGGATCGATAATTCAACAATCTTTATGCAATCTGGTGTCTTCTTTCTTGTGCGACCGCAGCGTATTCTTGTATTTTAACCATAGGGTATTCAGCGGTCTTACTTGGTAACAACTTCTGTAGTTATTTTTAACTTGACTTATATTTGTCGTTTTCTTCATCCAATCGCTTTCCAGTTATGGGGCCCACACATTGCTGCGCTGCGTAAATACGAATATTCACAAAGCGATGCGAATATTCCACGACCAAACGAATATTCCAAACAAAAATGAATATTTTATAACCACTTGCTTATTTTGAAATATTTGCGTATTTAACCCTTAACTATCACATTAATCAAATCAACCCTTACTATTTCAAAATAATAAATAAAGGAAATTCCTTTTTATTTAAAAAAAATTTGGGGTCTTCTGACCTCCCTCTTATGAAATTTCGTCCTCGAAATTGGCGTGCGATACTGGTGTGTTTGAAAAGGTGAGGATACCTCGCTTTCATTTTAGTTTCAATTCGGTCATTTCCTCTATAGCATGATTCCTCCACAAAACTTTAACTTGTGGTATGACCTTTCTTGGCGTGGGACATGCTCCTTCTATCCAAAATCTTGTGGTACCTCCTCATACGTTAAGTCTTGGCTATCTCAAATCAGGTTCTAACTTCTATAGCGTGGTTGGGTCTTTCACATATTTCTGAAATACGGATATGTGAAACACATTATGAAACACGAGACATACTTGGAGAGTGTGCAAGTCATAGGCTACATTTCTACTCGGTCGAGAATTTGAAATGGACGATAAATCGTGGATTGAGCTTTCTCTCTTCCCAAATCTTGTAACTCCCTTCCGTGGAGCGACTTCATGACAATCATGATCCCTACACATTAAATTCCACGTCCTTTCGATGAAGATCGCATAACTCTTTTGTCGATCTTGGTAGTTTGTATCGTTGTCGAATCATTTGGATCTTTTCGGTGAGTCATACGTCTTAACTTTCGGGTCCCAACAATGTTGCTTCACCCACCTCATCCCAACATATTGGAGAGCGACATTTTCGTCCATATAATGCTTGAATGGAGCCACCTATACTTGCACGATAAGCTTTGTTGTTGTAGGAGGAATTCCACCGATGGTAAATACTTATCCCAAGCGCCCTTGAAGTACAGGACCACGAGTCTTAATAAATCTTCAAGAGTTTGAATAGTCCTCTACGATTGTCCGATGGTTTGGGGATGGTATCTTAGAACTAAATCGCAAATCCGTGCCCATAGCTTTTTGCAAGCTAACCCAAAATCTTGAAGTGAATCTTGGGTCGCGATCGAAACTATGGATCTGGGCATGCCATGCTGACCTCACGATCTCATTTACGTACATACTAGCAAGGCGTTCAAGTGAATAAGTCTCCGTGTCGGCAAGAAATGAAGCGAGACTTGGTTAATCTATCAACAATAACCCAAATAGCATTGATGCCTTGAAAGCAAGTAGGAAGACGTGTGAAATCCATGGTAATGTGTCCCACTTCCATTCAGGAATCTCAAGTGGTTTGCAGCGGACCCTTAGGTACTAGATGCTTTCCGCCTTTACCGTTGGCAAGTTAAACACATCGAGATAAACTTTGCAATCTCTCTCTTCGTATTATTCCACCAAAATGTATGTGAAGATCACGATACATTTTAGTACTTCGAGGATGGATTGCAAATGGTGTATTGTGTGCCTCCATCATAATCTTGTACTTCAAATCGAGTCGTTAGGAACCACAAAAGTCTAGAGTGGACTCGAAGTATTCCTTCTTCATCAATTCTCGCTTAGGAATAGCTCCTTCTTGTACTTTCTTCTTCATACGCATCGACTCAAGATTCGGTGGCTTGAGCGACCTTAACTTTTCTATTAAAGTTGGCTCTGTCGTATACTTGACATCATCGCTTTTCGTTTCGCATATGATCTTCTACTCGATGCGTCGGACTACCACGTTAAACTTTACCGGGATGGTATTGAATAGTGTGGTCGTAGTCTTTCAATAGTTCGAGCCAGCGTCATTTGCTTAGCGTGTTGAGTTCTTTTTGAGTGAAGAAATATTTAAGGCTTTTATGATGCGAATATATCTCCACTTTCTCCCCGTATAGATAGTGCCTCCATATCTTTAAGCTAGCAGCAGCATTGCTTTGCTTGACTCTAGATCATGAGTAGGATAATTCTCTCTCATACTCTTTAAGTTGTCATGAGGCATAGGCTATGACTTTCCCCCGTTGCGTGAGAACACATCCTAACCCTTTGCACGAAGCATCATTTGTAGATAACAAATCCATCAAGAACCGGATGGTATTGTTAGAACAGTCTTAGAAATAAGTCTCCTCTTAAGCTCTTGGAAACTTTTCTCGCATTCTTCGCTCGAAGCGAATTTTGTATCCTTAGAGTTATTTGAGTTAATGGAGTAGCGATTCGAGAAAACCCTTCCACGAATCTCAGATAATAACCATTAAGCCCAAAAAGCTCGTCTTGATCCGCAGACTTGGTTGCTCCGACTTTGTATTGCTTGATCTTGGCCGGATCAGCGGATACTCCGTGTTTTGACACCACATGCCCAAGAAATGCTACTTCCTCGAGCGAACTTCGCATTTCTTCAATTTGGCATATAGTTGGTTTTCACGAAGCCTTTGGAGTACCGACTTCAAATGGTGCTCATGATCTTCACGACTTTTGGAATATATAAGGATGTCATGATAAAAAATGACAACAAGCCCGATCAAATATTCCTTGAATACTCGGTTCATCGTATCCATGAAAGCCGCGAGGAGCATTAGTTAGTCAGAAAGACATGACTAAGAATTCATAATGCCCATCACAAGGGTTAGAAGGCGGTCTTTGGAATATCCTCGATTCTAATTTTGGTGATGATATCGAGCGAAGATCGATTTTGAAAAGAATTGTGCCCTGCTAGTTGGTCAAACAAGTCATCAATACGAGGTGAGGATACCTATTCTTGATGGTGACATGGTTCGATTCAGATAGTCGATACAAAAGTCGCATACTCCGTCTTTCTTCTTTTTACAAATAAAGCAGGAGCACCCCGAGGAGATGTCTTGGGGCGAATGAAAGCAGATGTCCAACAATTCTGTAGTTGGACCTTTAACTCTGAAGTTGATAGGAGCCATTCGATATGGGGTTTTAGAAATGGGCTTTGTGCGGGTTCAAGATCAATAAAGAATTGACTTCACGTTACGGGGGTAGGGCAGGGAAGTTCTTGAGAAATCGTCGGGAAAGTCGATAACAACGGGAATATTATTCAAATTTGGCGTGTCTTTATTCAAATCCATAACATGGGCTAAGAAAGCTTGACATCAGTTTTTGATAAGCGAATAGCTTTATGATTAGATAGCGGTGATTGATTTTAATGGTTTAGTTGCTTGAATTCGTACAACGGGTTGGTTAGGAATATGAAAACTAATGACCTTACGAAAACAATCAATTTTGGCATGATGAGTAGTTAACGATCAATCCTAAAATCACATCAAAAGCAAGTATCTTTAAAGAGATAAGGTCGACGGGTAAGGTAATGGTGCCAACTTGAATCAAACAAGATTTATAAGCAGTGGATGTGATGAAAGTTTCTCTAGCGGAGTTTCCACGAGATAGATCAAAGTCTAATTTCTCGGAGTCGAGTTTAAGCGTTGAGCACATGCGGGAGAGATAAATGAATGGGTATGCCGGTATCAAGTAAGGTATAAACTTACAGCGAGAATTTATAAATAGCTTACCGTGATAACCTCGTTTGGGTTCCTCGCATTATGACCGATCTGACAAGCGCTCTTCCGGAATCGTTGACTTTGACTTTTACGGGACGATCTTTTGAGTCGCAGTCCCCATTGAACTAGGTTTTATTCTGCGTCTGATCTCGGCGATATGTCCTTCCTTTCCACAACTATAGCATACCTTGAAGCTGTTGTGGGCGGTTTGGTGATATGTCCCTCTTTTCGCATTTGTAGCATATAATGGGTGGTCGATCTCCTCCCTTAGAACCGATTCTTCTTAAACCTTTGTCGTCTTCACATAGTCGTTGTTAAATCTCCTCTTTTTAAAATCTCCTCTAACTTCGCTTCTTACATTTTCATGGCCATGATTACCACGGAGTGGTTACCATTTCTGTAAAATCATTTTCTTTCTCATGAGTTATCATTATTACATTGTTGGCTGCTATCTACGTACGATCACTGGTTATGGTCCCTCGGTTGGTAGTACTCGTTATCTCGCTCTAATAATTGAGCCCATTTTACAACATCTGAATAAAGAAAGTTTATGAGAAATGAGATCTTGGCGTATCTTGGGTTTCAAACCTCTAAGAAACATCGCGTCATCGTTCCTCATTCTCCACCAAATGAGGTCTGAACACGGATAACTCTGCAAACTTTGCCTCGTCTTTGAGAGACACCGTCGTGTTGTTTTGTTCAATCGATGAACTCCACTTCCGCCCGTATAGCCGAACACTTTCGGGAAAGTATTTGTCATTAAATAATCTCTGAAAGCGTCTCCCAAGACATCTTTGAGTGCGAAATTTGGATGGAGTGCGCTTCACGAGACTCCCACCGATGGTCTGCCTCGCCACGGAACATAAAGGTGGCGAATGGAACCTTCTGTTCCTCCGTGCATCCCAAGACATCGAATATCTTGGTAATTTGTTTGACCCGTGTTTCCGCCGTGATCGGGATCGGCTTTCCCTTAAATTCTGGTGGTCCTGACTCTTTGAGGCGCTTGCATTTGTGTGAGTGAGTAATTCTTATCATTTCCTCTGTATTTTGAACACGAGTCTCCTAAATGCGATTTTGCATGAGCTGCAAAAAGCTTCTAAACATCCCTCGTTCATCATCGCTTTCCATTGGTGTTGTTCGCGGGAGGAACATTGCCCGACTGTTGTTGCGTTCTCCTCGTTGGTAAGTCTGAGGCATCTCCACGGTCTCATTTACTCCTTTGTTAATATTCTCGATTCGACATTCTCAAAATCTTGTCATAAAACAAGGGTTAATTAAGAAATCGATATATCACATAATATCCCTATATATCTTGACCAACTAACAAATAAGCTTAGGTAGGACATACTTAGCGAAGGATTTACTCGTCTCTCCCTCTAGTTACATTCCCGATCTCATGGAGATCATATCCTAAGCTACGATACCAAGCTGGCGCCCCCAAAATAGGTATACATCACCCATTACGAGTTGTCAATCGTAGATGCGAAACAACTACAACTTTATTATTACAACGATAAAAGCGTGAGTTTAAATACAAATATTATCTTACAGACAATATTTATACTCAAATAAATCCTCATCACATTTATTGATACATTATTTTACAAAAATGGTGAGGACTACTAAACAATCCTTTCTAAAACCTTCATTCCATACCCCAGGCTACGTACTTTCGCTATATTCTCGCCTCACGAGAAGAATGGAACAAAAAGGAAAAGGGTGAGCTCAACTAGCTCGATAAAGAATATTATGACTAAGATAATATCTGACAAATTATCGTTAGTCTTGACGAGGGAAAAATCGATAGAATCTGATAGACAACAAGTTTTGGATCAATATTCATGGTGAAATAATAATTCATAGAAGAGTTACGTAGAGAATGAAATCTACTATAATCTATGAATTTAACGATCCATCATCAAAATTTTATCCTGTAACATCAATCGATATTCATCTCAAATCAAACATTCATCTTTGCACTACTGAGGCCAAAGATATTCATCGATCGGTCGTGTTCATCTCAACACTGTTCATCTTTTGCACTCTGGGCCAAAGATATTCATCGATTAGTCGTATTCATTTAAACACTGTTCATCTTTGCACTTCTGGGCCAAAGATATTCTTGAAATCATTCATCTTTGCTTCTGGGCCAAAGATATTCAATAATATCATCATTTAAGGCGAGGATGATGAAAAATATTTTTAAAAAGCGAATCCGATGAAACAAAATGACAAGGATTAAGGATTAAGGATTAGTACTTTGTTTTATCCATATCAACAATACCTCAAAAATAATCGTAGTGGTGTAAAATTGAGAATGATCAAAACATGGATCTGATCAAAGCTAGTATCGAATAGATATTTTAGACGAAAAGAAGAAATTTTATTTTTGATGAATAGTATCGTGAATAAGTATCGTGAATAGTCTTCAGTATCGTGAATAGTCTTAGATATCGTGAATAGTAACTCAGAACACCAAAAGATAGAAATTCCAAAAAAACATTTTCACGCCACATGAATAGTACTCGTGAATAGTAACTTCGTGAATAGTAACTCATGAATAGTAACTTCGTGAATAGTAACTCATGAATAGTAACTTGAGCATGAAAAAGTTCCAAATTTGATAAAAGTTGGATCGATATTTGACGTAATGATATTGAAGAAATAATATCATCTGAAAAAAAATAACATCCCTTACCTCAAAGAATCGATTATTGCCGGAAGGAAAGGTCGGAAGTGATCTTTGAATGAAACTTGTCTTAAGCAACAACTCTCAAAGTATCTAAATACTCACAAAATCGCTCGATAATATAGAGAGAGAAAGAGAAAACTTTGTTTACGGTGTGATTTTCAATTCTAACAGCCCTCTATTTATAGGAAAATGTTAGCCGTAGAAGCGGACTTGACACTGCTACACGATGGCTTTACTGCTACTATTGCCACCCACCACATTTGAAATAAAATTCAGCACATTTCTTCACCAACCACAAGTGGGGCCCACTCAATTCTAGAATTTTCCACCAAAATCAATTATAAACCTAATTTTGAATCAGACACCTCTTAAAATTCACAACAAATCATTCGTGCATTTTAACGGTTCAAAATTTGTGGACATATACTCAACTTATGTATGTATAACATACCCAAAAATTACCACAATCAGCGGTCGGATTAAAAATTATAACCCCCATGATATATCTGAAACCCACGATTTAATTTTTAATACCTCGATACGGTAAAATCTTGATAAAACACCTCAACAATAATTTCTTCATTTATAACCACATAAATAAATCCATCATTTATATCCACATAAAATAAATATTTCTTTATCATATGAATCAATAATTAATTATTCACAAATAATATTACTGAGAATCTGATTATAATGACGGTAGTTTCGAGGAAGAGGGGCTTTCAGATAAGGATTTCTCCTTCTTGGTGGCATGATTAGGTGACCAAACCTCTCCTTGTGAACTTTCTAGACATTGCCAATAATCTATCTAATAATATTATTCAAATAATATGAATTATTGATCGATAATGGAGATAATAATGCGGTGACAATTATTGAACAATGATAATATAAAATATCAGCAGCGTGATTATTGAATCGATAAAATAAAATATTGAGCGGTAAACTCTTGTGAAAATTATTGAGTAGTGCCTTTTACGTAAGGATCGATAATTCAACAATCTGCATGCAATCTGGTGTCTTCTTTAATGCGACCACGCGTATTCTTTGTATTTTAACCAACTTATATTCAACGGTCTTTCTTCATTGATGGTAACAACTACGCCGTTATTTTTAACTTGACTTATATTTGTCGTTTTCTTCATCGATCGCTTTTAGTTATGGAAATATTTGCATATTTAACCCTTTTTATGCAGTAAATACGAATATTCACAAGCGATCTGAATATTCCACGATTTAAAAACGAATATTCCCAAACAAAATGAATATTTTATAACCACTTGCTTATTTTGAAATATTTGCGTATTTAACCTTAACTATCCACATTAATCAAATCAACCCTTACTATTTCAAAATAATAAATAAAGGAAATTCCTTTTTATTTAAAAAAATTTGAGAAAATTTAATAAAATAATATTTCTTAAAATATTCAAGCCCACCTAGAAATCTGATTTCAGATCATTTATCACATGTGAGCAACTCAATTACAACAAAAACGTTTTTCTTACAAAAATATTTTAAACTCCCAAAAATCAATTATTTTGAACTTGAACTTCAATAATTCATAATAAATAGCCCTTTCATCGAAAAATCAAATCATGTAGTTTTGATAGGAATTTCAATTCTCTACAACTTTGCGAAGAAAAGTTTTCCAAATTCCAAAATAGAAATTGGACCGAAATCCACAAAGAAGCGATTTTATGTTATAATCAAATTTCATCAATAAATGGGGTCCACCGACATAAACATGTTTTAAACATTTATTGCAACAAAATACTCTTCCTCCGTATACTCATATATCCCACATTCGTTGTAAAAATATCACCGTTAATATATTATTAAAATAATATATTTAAATGAATTATTTTATCGAAAAAAGATAAAATATTAATTTTCAACAATTGTCATTTTAAAAATTTTCTCCATTTATATCCACATAAAATCAATATTTTCCTCATCATATAAATCAATAATTAATTATTCACAAATAATATTATGAATCACAATATTGACAACGAGGCGGTTAAAGGAAAGAGGAGGCTTTTAATAAGAATTTTCTTCATGGCTTGGCGCAATTAGGTGACCAAACCTCTCCTTAGAGCAGAACTTTCTAGACATTGCCAATAATGTTATCTAATAATATTATTCAGATAATATGAATTATTGCTCGATAATGAAAAATCTTGTGTAATGACAATTATTGAAACAACAAAGAATATAAAATATCAACGCGACAATTATTAACTCAATAAAATCTTGAGCAGTAATTATCGTAACCATTATTGAGTAGTGCTTCTTCACGTAAGAATCAATAATTGGTGCAATATCGTGTCTTCGCTCAACAACGCATATTAGTGTGTTTTAACCCTAACGGGTATTCAGCGGTGATAATTGGTAATAACTTCTGGCAGTTATTTAAAACAACTTATATTTGTCGTTTTCTTCATCCAATCGCTTTTCGTTATGGGGCCCCATACATGGTTGCTTGCCGTAAATGCGAATATTCCCAAGACGATGCGAATATTCCACGACCAAACGAATATTCCCGATGATAATGAATATTTTATAACCACTTGCTTATTTTGAAATATTTGCGTATTTAACCCTTAACTATCCACATTAATCAAATCAACCCTTACTATTTCAAAATAATAAATAAAGGAAATTCCTTTTTATTTAAAAATTTTGGGGTCTACAGCTTTTGGTCATTTTGTCTTTATAATAATCCGCTTTGTTTGTTTTTTTTGTGTTCCACGTCAAGAAAAAGTCAAGTCAACTTGCAGACAACAAGATTCCTAACGCTTTTTTGACTGAAAAAATGGATTTGAGTGACCAATTTGAAATCTTTTGAAAGTACAGTTATTCGATTGTAACAAAAAAAGTTTCGGTAACCACAATGAAAACCGGACCCCAGTACAGTGACCAAAACCTTATTTATCCCATTTTTCATGTGTGCATATATGTCCTCTATTTAAAACATGGACTAATAATACAAGCTTTATACATAAAATATAAGAGACAAATGTGACGCCCCCAAAATTAGGTATACGTCACCCATCTTGGGTCGCCACTTACATGGTACATAAATTCAAATACAACTAACTAATATAACTGTCATGTACAATACGACATAAACTGTGAGTTTGAATACAAATATTGTCTACTAGATATTATACAAACTCAAAAGGTGTCCTCATTACAACTATTATCACACTATTTCACAGAATAGTGAGGACTACTAATGCTATCATCTCGGACCATTACTCCGTTTCCGACTCGTCTCCATTTATGTTCTCATTTCCTGAAGAGAACAGTGAAAGAAAGGGTGAGCTCAACTAGCCCAGTAAGAAATATTATGACTAAGATAATGCAGAATAATTTATCATTAGCCTTCAACAGTGTTAAACTGATAAAATACAATAGACAACAAGTTTAACTGTAGCGGAATAAGCAATCCATTAAAAGAGTCAAGTAGAGAATAAAGTCTACTATCTTTTAGGTTTTAAAAGGTTTTTCATCACTGTTATAGCTGAGACTCAGCTTTAATAAATAATCCACATCATCGAATCACCCCTGCACTACGGCCAAGGATATTCATCAAATTATCAATGGTCATGACTATACCGAATCACCCCTGGTCATAATCATACCAAAAACAATCCATCAACGTGCATTATGTGCCACCGAGGACTTTTATCACATCATTTATAACAAGCCATGATTATACTAAAATGATCCTCGGTCATAATCATACTAAGTTCATCTATACACGTAAGCCGAAGATAACATAATATAACATGAGGATGATGACAATGACATAATAATTCAATAAAACAAGTTCAAGAATTATTTTATCCAGGAATTATTAACGTCCAAATTGTCAAAATGATCTTTGTTTTGAGAGTAAAATTCAAGAATGATCGGAAGAATATTCCATGAAAAGATCTTTGGATGAAACGCAAATATCAAGGATATTCTACTAATTTCATGGAGTATAGAAGTCAAAGTTTTAACCATTTGGGTATAATAAAGAATGGAATAACAAAAGAAATCACCATGCATGCGATTGACAGATAGGCGAGTTTCCAATGTAATAATAATAATAACGGAACCGAAGTCAAGTGAAATTCACACCGATTGAGGATGTTCCAATGTAATAATAAAGATGGAACCAGATCCGGTGTAAAACATGCGATAGGATATTCCAATGAATGATAAAGACGGAACAGTCCTGTGTAAAACACATGAGCATGGATGTTCCAACGTAATAATAAAAAGCGAAACCAGTCAAATTGTAAAAAACACATGCATGTGATGTTCCAACAGTAATAATAATAAAAGGCGGAACCGGTGTCCTGTAAAAACACACGACGTGATGTTCCAATGAATAATAGAAGAATGTCACCAAGTATAGGGTAAACCACAGCATACACAAAAGTTATTCCAACAGAATAATAAGCAATGGAATAACAACAGATTCTCTTCATGAATAAGAAAGAATAACACCCTTACGGTACAACAAATAATATTCCCTACCTTAGAAGAAGCTGAATATTGGCAAGGTGAAGTAGCGAATACTTTTCTTCTTCTCTCTATAGTTTTCTCTCTAGAGTTTCAAGTTGAATTCGTGAAAATAATGAAGCACTAGGCATCTATTTATAGAAGATTTTAGCTAAAGACGCCTACGTGAAAAGGCAAGTGGCTTGACGATCGGTGATGTGAAAAGAAAAGTGGTTCGGCGCTCAGTAATGTGAAACGACAAGTGGTTCGACCTCGTAATGTGAAACGACAAGTGGTTCGATCTTTTGTAATGTGAAACGACAAGTGGTTCGACCTTTGGTAAAGGTAATTACTATCGACGAAGGTAATTACTATTCACAAAGGTAATTACTATTCGACGAAGGTAATTACTTATTCACAAAGGTAATTACTATTGATTTAAGATAATTACTATATTGACGAAGAGACTCTTAGATGATGACATATGGGCCCCCATAAAATAATCAAACTTACCACAAATGTCTCATAATGGACTCTTTATATACATCAAGGATTGAATAAATATTACCATAAATTATTTTATTTTAATCAACACATATTTAATCTTTCAACAATTATTAATCATTTATAACTTGTCGTCTCAATTATTGATTTAATACTATAACATATTATACGGATGATCTTTGTGACAATAATTGAATCAATAATATAAGAGATATGATGCGTGATTCATGTAGTAATAATTGAAGCATAGGTGAGTGACTTCTCACGTAAGCATCAATAATCAATATCGTGCTACTATACAACTACGCCAGTATTCATTGTACTTTTACTACCGTGTAGTTCAACGGTTTTAACGGTAACACCTCTGTAGTTATTTTTATAGAAAGATAATTTTGTCGTTTTTCTAACTACGACAATACTTCCGATTAATGGGGTCCACCATTAATCGAGTCGTCGTCATACGAATATTCCCCGACAAAAAGAATATTCCGGAACCAAACGAATATTTTATAACAACTTGCATACTTTGCAAAATTTATAAATACTACCCACAACTATAATATTATCTTAAATTCACACCATAATATTAAAAATTATTTCGACAAAATTTAAATCTTTATTGATAAAATCTGGGGTCTCACAATCTCTCCCTCCTTATGGAATTTCTCCCTCGAAATTAGGGTGCGATACTGGTATGATAAAGAGGTGAGGATACCTTGAATACCTTTATCGTTAAAAATATTAAATTCATCTTCTAATCCTACCAAAGATATTCATTAACAATTCATCTTTGCACTACGGTGCCAAAGATATACAATCAGTAAAACCAATAATCTTTGAGGCGTAGCGACTTAATAGTATCACGACCACGAATTATCCATGCACTAATCGCCGAGGATATTCGTGTTTTCATTACTATCATGATTATACCGAATAATCCTCGGCATATAATAATCATACCAAGTCTATCAATGCACTACTGACCAAAGATGACTTTTACCACATCAATGATTTAATATTTCATTCTTTGAGACTCATTTCAATAATTAATCCATATCATCGAATCATCCCCGCACTCTGTGCCAAGGATATTCATTAGTATCACGACCACGAATTATCCATGCACTACTACCAAAGATAATCGTTTATTCATTTAGTATCACGACCACAAATTATCCATTACTACGCCTAAAGATAATCGTGTATTCATTAGTATCACGACCACAAATTATCCATGCACTACTACCAAAGATAATCGTGTATTCATTAGTATTACGACCATAAATTATCCATGCACTACGACCAAAGATAATCGTGTTTTCAATTACGGTTATGATTATACCGAACAATCTCTGGTCATAATCATACCAAGTTCATCTATGCACTACAGGCCACAGATAACTTTCAACATAATATAAGCATGAGGATAACAATATAAAGAATCAATCAAATGAGATAAAGGATAAATATTAAACATTTATAATATAATTTATCCAGGATTCAAGAATATCCCCATGTTATCAATCACTTAATAATCTCATAATCTAATATCATTAATATTATAACAATATTTTAATCACTTCTTAAATTTATAAACAATTTATCTCAATTGTTTACGACTTTCTAATATAATGCATTTAATCATCCAAAAATGCCATACTCATAAGATATCATCACCAATTATCAAATCCCTCATAAAAAAAAAATATGCATATATTCTATATAGGATTCTCTAGCCATAAAATCCTATTTTCAACTTTGTTACTTCACATAACATATTTAACTCATATGTTCGTAACTAAGCTATTTTCATGAAAAATACCAAATCAGTCCCAAAAATATTTCTTTTCTGGGTTTTAGCATAATATAGTCCCATAATGAAAATATATTTTTCTAAAATTTTAAAATTCATTTACTATTTTTAAAAATCAATTTCTAATTAATTCCTTAAGAAATTAGCTACCTCAAGTTTAACTCCAAAAATTCCCAAATCTTGGCAGGACCTTACACATGTTAACGTGAGCTTTCAGTTTAAATTTCATGGTCATCAGAGTTATAGAACTCCGGTTATAGCGTTTTTCGTCGGAAAAACCTAAATATTGAAATAGTCATAACTTGCTCATTTTAAGTCAAAAGGAGCTCATTTTTGGACAGGAGGTAATTTATACCATATACCTTTATGTCCCAAAAGGCCAGAATTTTTCTCATAATTTAAGTGGCCGAAACAGCCCCTCTAAAATCATGGCAGCAGCTTTTTTCGGTTTTTGCAGCTTTGCCCTCCTTTGCTAAAATCAGTCCACACAAAAATCTACAACACCTTTTCCAGTAATTCCACTTGGATTAGTTAGGTAACTCATAGATCTAACTCTAGGACTTGACCACACTCAAAAATTCAAAATATAATAGGAGATATGGTCAATTGAATTTCATGTTCTTTTTCACCAAAATCGATTTTCAACTCTTTGTGATTTCTAAGAAACTTTCATGTTTTCACATACTAACCAACATAACTCATCTTAAAACTTACTAATACTTCATATACCCATGATTTTCATCAGTTCTATACTTTTATTATGACTTTCATCATAATCCACGTAAATGATCCTTTTAGTTGAAGAAATATTTGAGGGTTTAAGAAATGGGTTTTTTTGATCTTGGGGTCAATACAAAATTCAATTTCACGTTCTAGGGTAGGCTAGGAATTCTTCAAGAATACACCAAGAAATTTATTAATGATAGAAATATCATTCAAAAGCATACTCTCGTCCAAGACTTGGATAATACGTCACATTAATACCAATCGTGACTTCTATCCCTTAACACAGATAAGACCTCACAATGATACCTATCAACTTGCCATCTTGATCCACGACATCGCCTATAGAAAGTTAAAGGCGGTGCATTTCACACAAGGAAGTCAACAACGAAAGGATCGGGGCTCTTTACTTATGGCTTGATATGACAATGATTGACTTTAGTGGTTTGGTTACTTTGAATTCGCACAACAAGTTGGTTATGAATATAAAAGCTAACAACCTTACGAAAAACATGATGAGTAGTTAACCAATTGATTCCTAAAATCACATCAAAGGCAAATATTTTTAAAAAGATAAGATCGACAGGTAACGTGAAAATGTTTATTTGAATCAAACAAGATTTAAAAATAGTAACGATAACGAAGGGCTCCTACTAACGAAGTTTTAACCAATAAGTCAAAGTTTAACTTCTTGAGTCAAATTTAAACGTTGAACACAACTAGGTGAAATAAAAGAGTGGGTAGAATCCGGTATCAACACGGTATAGACTTCGCAAGAGCTTATGATTAACTTACCCGTGATAATTTTATTCGGGTTCCTCGTCACGAGAAAAAAAACGCTCTCTTAGACTCACTGGCTTTGGTTTGTATGCAGGATGACCTTTGGTGCCTCCATCCTAGTTGAATTTGTCTTTAGTAAACGACAAAATCGAGCTAAGTGACCTTCTCTTCCACAATTATAACATGCTTTGACTGGCATGGCGCGATTCGGACCGATGTGTCCCTCTCTTCGCATTTGAAGCATATGATAGGTGGTCTTTCTCCTTCCTTAACAACGGGTGCTGGTGCTGACGTCTTTCCATCATTGTTGAATCTCCTTTTCTTGAAATGTCCACTCTTATTGTTTTGGCCCTGATTACCACCAAAGTGGTTACCATATTTGGCCCGTTGATTCCCTCCACGCTTGTTGTCACCGCTCACGACTACTCTCATTTGGTATTATAATTTTAATTTACCGCTCTGCGTTGACTCGTTATCGCGCTCCACTAATCGAGCCCTATTTACAACATCCGAATAAAACGCAGGTTTATGAAAAATAAGATGTTGACGTATCTCTAGCTTCAAACCTCTTAAAAACATTCGCGCCATTCTCTCTCTTCATTATCCACCAGTGGGGGACGCGAACCGTGATAACTCGCAAATTTTGCCTCGTGTTCGCGATTACACGGTCATATTATTTTGTTCCAACTTGATAAACTCCACCTCCTTCATGGCGTAATATGTGAGACCCAGATTTTATTAATAAAATTTAAATTTTGTCGATTTTTTTTAATATTATGGTGTGAATTTGAGATAATATTATAGTTGTGGGTAGTATTTATAAATTTTGCAAAGTATGCAAGTGGTTATATTATATTCGATTGGTCGGGGAATATTTGGTTTAGCGGAGAATATTCATACAACTACTCAATCATTGGTGGACCCTATTAATGTAATTATCATTCGGATCGAGAAAGCGACAAAAAATATTTTATTGAAATAACGGCGGAAGTTTTACCGTTGATCTTGTTGAACTACTCGGTAAAAACAAGTGCGATGTCGTGTGGTTGCAGCAAGAAAGCACACAAGTATTGATTATTGATGCTTATGTGAGAAGTCACTCGGTTTGATTCCATTATTGTCGATTAATAATATGAATTATTATAGCGATAATGACGTTTTGTTTTATTCAGTATTATTAACGTAATAAAAGCGAAACATCTTTTTATATAAAATGAATACTTTATTAAAGTTATTCTATAAATAGAATATATTATATTTTATTACGCATAGTGTTGCATAGTGTTTTTGTATAGTATTGCATAGTGTTTTTGCATAGTGTTGCATAGTGTTTGCATAGTAAAATGTTTTATATAAATAGAATATATGATATTTTATTTAAAAGATTTTGCTTTAAATATGGACCGTCAGATTAAAGTAAATCAATCTGGACCGTTTCATGGATTAATTACTATGCATTCTATTTTCCTATAAATAAGCTTCATTCCTTCATTATTTTCTTACGAATTAGAGAGAAAGAAGAAAAGTAAACTCTGTAGAGAGAAATTATAGAGAAAATATTATTATAGAGAGAAAATCTATAGAGAGAAAGAAGAAAAGTATTCTCGCTACTTCACTTTTCCAATATTGAGGTTCTTCTAAGGTAAAGGATATTATTTGTTGTACATACCGTAAAAAGTGTTATTCTTTCTTATTCACAGTAAGAGAACTTCATTATTCCATTCTTTATTATTCTGTTGGAATAACTCCAGATACGCCAGATACCCTATACTTGGTGAAATCCTCCGTTATTCCATTCTTTATTATTCTGTTGGAATAACTCAGATATCTTGTGCGTTTGATACCCTATACATAATCTGATACGTGGTTTACCCTATACTTGGTGACATTCATTATTACCGTTGGAACATCCTCGTTTTATTGTTTTACATCTGGACGTACATCATTGAACATCCACGCTTATGAATACGACTGGTTCCGATTATGACATATTATCTTTAATAGGTATACCTGACACCCGTTCACGAGTTACTTTGCTTTAAATACATGGTACAAAAAAAATTCTGACTGACTTCATGGAAATATTCTTGATATTCAAATGTCGTGATTGTGAAATTACGACAATATATGAGTTTAATGAGTTTAAATATAATATTGTCTAGACAATATCCACATCTCAAATAAATCCCCATCATAATTATTGATTCATTATTTTACAAAAATGGTGAGGACTACTAAACAACTCTCTCTAGAACCTTCGTTTCCATACCTAAAAGAGTACTAGTACTACCATTTACATTACCGCCTCACGAGAAGAAAAATGGAACAACGAGGAAAGGGTGAGCTCGACTAGCCCGATAAAGAATATTATGACTAAGATAATATCTGACAAATTATCGTTAGTCTTTCGAGACGATGGGAAAAATCGATAGAATAATCTGATAAAATGACAAGTTTCGGATCAATATTATGATCGGAAATAATAATTCATAGAAGAGTTTCGTAGAGAATGAAATCTACTATAATCTATGAATTTAACGGTCCATCATCAATATTTTATCCACTGTAACATCAATCGATATACATACGGAATCAAATATTCATCTTTTACTACAGGGCAAAGATATTCATCGATTAGTCGTATTCATTTAAACACTGTTCATCTTTTACTTTCTGGGCGAAGATATTAATCAATCGAGTCGTATTCATCTCGACACTGTTCATCTTTTACTCTGGGCCAAAGATATTCTTGAAATCATTCATCTTTTGCACTCGGGCCGAAGATATTCAATAATATCATCATTTAAGGTGAGGATGATGAAAAATATTTTTAAAAGCGAATCGGTGAAACAAAATAGCAAGGATTAAGGATTAAGGATTCGTACTTGGTTTTATCCACGCCAAAAATACCTCAAAAATAATCATAGTGGTGTAAAATTGAGAATGATCAAAACATGGATCTGATCGAGTTAGTATCCGGAATAGATATTTTAGACGAAAAGAAGAAATTTTATTTTTTGAAATTTACAAGTATCGTGAATAATCTTGAGTATCGTGAATAGTCTTAAGTATCGTGAATAGTAACTCAGACACCAAAAGATAGAAATTCACAAAAAACATCTTCGCGCTTCATGAATAGTACTTCGTGAATAGTAACTTCGTGAATAGTAACTCATGAATAGTAACTTCGTGAATAGTAACTCATGAATAGTAACCCATGAATAGTAACCCAGAGCATGAAAAAGTTCCAAATTTGATAAAACTTGGATCAACATTTTGATTATAATGATATTGAAGAAATAATATCATTCTGAAAAAAAAATAATATCCACTTACCTCGAAGATCGGTACTTACAATTTGAAACAGGATATAGGCTATGACTTGGACTTACTTAGTATAGCAATACTCAAAGTATACTCAAAATACTCACAAGAATAAACTCGATAATATAGAGAGAAAACTTGATTTACGGTGTGATTTTCAATTCTAACCTAAGCACCTATTTATAGGAAATTGCTTAGAACACCAAAAGCAGAAAATTTAATAAAATATATATATATATATATATCAAATTCATCGCCAACCTTAGAATTCAGATCCTAGCATTTCCCACATGCCACCTTAAAGAGAAAGAAATGATAAAAAACGTTTTTCATAAAATAAATAATTAAAACTTACAAAAATTAATTATTTGAGACTTGAGAACTTCAATAATTCATAATAAATAGCCCTTTCATCAGAAAATTCGAATCTCGCGTGAGTTTTTATAGGAAATTCAATTCTCTACAACTTTGCAGAAGAAAGTTTTCCAAATTCCAAATAGAAATTGGCGAAATCCACAAGCAGGCGATTTTACAGTTTATAATCAAATTTGGTCGATAAATGGGGTCCTGACATGTTTAACATGTTTTAAACATTTATTGCAACAAAATACTCTTTCTCCTCGTATACTCATATATCCCACATTCATTTGTAAAAATATCACATAGTTAATATATTATTAAAATAATATATTTAAATGAATTATTTTATCGAGAAAAAGATAAAATATTAATTTTCAACAATTGTCATTTTAAAATTTTCTCCATCTATATCCACATAAAATCAATATTTTCCTCATCATATAAATCAATAATTAATTATTCACAAATAATATTCTGAGAATCCTGATATTGTGACGAGGCGGTTCAGGGAAAGGGGGCTTTCGATAAAATTTTCTTCTACTTGGCGCATGATTAGGTGACCAAACCTCTCCTTAGGCGAGAACTTTCTAGACATTGCCAATAATGTTATCTAATAATATTATTAGGATAATATGAATTATTTGCCGATAATGAAAGATCTTGTGTAATGTGATTATTATTGAAACAATGATGATATAAAATATCAGCCTTGACAATTATTAACTCGATAAAATCTTTGAGCAGTAATTCTTTGTAACCATTATTGAGTAGTGCCTTCTTACGTAAGAATCAATAATTGGTGCAATCTACAGAAAGTCTTCTTGTTCGACAAGCAGCGTATTAGTGTGTTTTAACCCTTAGGGTATTCAGCGATATTACTTGTAACAACTTCTTTAGTTATTTAAAAACAACTTATATTTGTCGTTTTCTTCATCCAATCACTTTCCGTTATGGGGCCCACACATGGGCTGCTTGTGCGTAAATGCGAATATTCCCAAATGATCTGAATATTCCACGACAAACGAATATTCCAAGCGATAATGAATATTTTATAACCACTTGCTTAATTTGAAATATTTGCATATTTAACCATAACTATCCACATTAATCAAATCAACCCTTACTATTTCAAAATAATAAATAAAGGAAATTCCTTTTTATTTAAAAATTTGAGGTCTTCTGACCTCCCTCCTTATGAAATTTAAGTCCTCGAAATTGGCGTCACGATACACAGTGTTTTGAAAAGGTGAGGATACCTCGCTTTCATTTAGTTTCAACTCTCGGTCATTTCTCTATAGCATGATTCCTCCACAAAACTTTAACTTGTGGTATAACCTTTCTTGGCGTAGGACATGCTCCTTCTATCAAAATCTTGGCGGTACCTCCTCATACGTTAAGTCTTGGCTATCTCGTCAGGTTCTAACTTTCTATAGCGTGGTTCGGGTCTTTCACATATTCTGAAATGCGGATATATGAAACACATTATGAACACGAGACATACTCGGAATGCATGAGTCTATAGGCTACATTTCCTACTCGGTCGAGAATTTGAAATGGATAGATAAATCGTGGATTGAGCTTTCCTCTCTTCCCAAATCTTGTAACTCCCTTCCATGGAGCGACTTCATGACAATCATGATCCCTACATTAAATTCCACGTCCTTTCGATGAAGATCCGCATAACTCTTTTGTCGATCTTGTCTTGGTTTGTATCGTTGTCGAATCATTTGGATCTTTTCGGTGATCGTCATACGTACTAACTTTCGGGTCCCAACAATGTTGCTTCACCCACCTCATCCCAACATATTGGAAAGCGACATTTTCGTCCATATAATGCTTGAATGGAACCATGCCTATATTTGTTTAATAACTATTGTTGTATGAGAATTCCACCGATGGCAAGTACTTATCGACTTCCTTTGAAATCTAGGACACGAGTTTTAATATATCTTGAGAGTTTGAGTAGTCCTTTACGATTGCCCATCCGTTTGAGGATGGTATGCCCAGCCAGATAAATAAATTCGTGCCCATAGCTTTTTCTAACCCAAAATCATGAAGTGAATCTTGGGTCGCGATCTAAAACTATGGATCTTGGCATGCCATGCAATCTCACAATCTCATTTACGTACATACGAGAAAAGGCGTTCAAGGAATAAGTCTCGTATCGGTAAGAAATGAAGCGAGACTTGGTTAATCTATCAGCAATAACCCAAATAGCATTGATGCCTTGAGAACGCTTGGGAAGACGTAATGAAATCCATAGTAATGTGTTCCCACTTCCATTCAGGAATCTCAAGTGGTTGCAACGGACCCTTAGGTACAAGATGCTCGCCTTTACCGTTAATGAGTTAAACACATCGAGATAAACTTTGCAATCTCTCTCTTCATATTGTTCCACCAAAATGTATGTGAAGATCACGATACATTTTAGTACTTCGAGGATGGATTGCAAATGGCGTATTGTGTGCCTCCATCATAATCTTGTACTTCAAATCAGTCGTTAGGAACACTGAAGTCAGAGTGGACTCGAAGTATTCCTTCTTCATGATTCTAAAGCTTAGGAATAGCTCCTTCTTGTACTTTCTTCTTCATACGCATCAACTCAAGATTCGGTGGCTTGAAGCGACCTTAACTTTTCTATTAAAGTTGGCTCTGTCGTATACTTGACATCATCGCTTTTCGTTCCGCATATAATCTTCTACTCATCGCGTCAATTTACCACGTTAAGCTTTTCGAGGATGGCATAGTCGAACATGTCTTTGAAATGAGTCTCCTCTTGAGTTCTTGAAGCTCTTCCCATTCCTTGCTCCATTCGAATTTTGTATCTCTCTGAGTTAATTTGCGTTAATGGAATAGCGATTGAGAATATCCTTGACGAATCTCAGATAATAACCAACTAAGCCTGAAAGCTCGTCTTTCGATAAGCGACTTAGGTTGCTCTCAATTGTGACTCATATCCCAATCTTGGATATGCGTCACAATGACACCTATCGGTTTTCTTATCGCGCGAATATGGCGTCCCTACGGAGAGTGCGGCAGGTGAATTCACAAAGGAAGTCACAAAATAAAGGCTCGGTACCAAATTCTATAGTTGAATTTTTAACTCACGAAGTTGATAGGAGCCATTCGATATGAGATTTTAGAAATGAGTTTTGTCTTAGGGTTCAAAGTCGATACAAAATTTAATATCGAGCTTTGGGAGTAAGCGAAATTCTTCGGGGAAATCGTCGGGAAAAATCAATAACAACGGGAATATTATTCAAATCGGCGTGTCTTTATTCAAATCCATAACATGGACTAAGAAAACTTGATTCATCAAGTAATAAGCGAATGACTTCATGGCTTGATATGAAAATGTTTGACTCTGATGGTTTGATTGCTTGAATTGAATAACGGGTTGCTTAGGAATATGAAAACTAATGACCTTACAAAAGCAATCAATTTGGCGTGATGAGTAGTTAACCTTAAAATCACATCAAAAGCAAATATCTCTATAGAAATAAGGTTAACGGGTAATGTGATAGTGCTGACTTGAATCAAAGCAAGATTTTTAAACAACGGATGTAATGAAAGTTTCTCTAATGGAGTCTCCACGAGATAGGTCAAAGTTTAATTTCTCAGTAGTCAAGTTCAAGCGTTGGCGCAAGTAAGAGAGATAAAAGAATGGGTAGAACCAATATCTAGTAAGGTATATACTTGTGAAATTTATAATTAACTAACTAACGTCTTAACCGTTCGGGTTCCTCGCATTTTGACCGGTCACGACAAAGCGCTCTTCCGGAATCGTTGACTTTGACTTTTACGGGACGATCTTTTGAGTCACCAATCCCATTGAACTAGGTTTCGATATTGTCTGATCTCGGCGATATGTCCTTCCTTTCCACAATTATAGCATACCTTGAAGCTGTTGTGGGCGGTTTGGTGATATGTCCCTCTTTTCGCATTTGTAGCATATGGCGGTGGTCGTTCTCCTCCATAAAACTAGTTACTCTTTGGTAGCGTCTTCACATGGTCGTTGTTGAATCTCCTCTTTTAAAATCTCCTCAGATTTCGCTTCTTTTTTTTTCATGGCCACGATTACCACGGAGTAGTTCGCCTTTGTCGTATTCTTCTTTCTCCATTGGTTATCGTTATTACGATATTTGCTATCTTGGTATGATCACGGTTATGGTCCCTCGGTTGAGCATTACTCGTTATCTCGCTCTAACAATTTGAGCCACATTGACAACATTGAATAGAATAGAGAAAATTTATGAGAAATGAGATCTTGGCGTATGTCGGGTTTCAAACCTCTCGAAACATCCGCGTCATCGTTCCTCATTCTCCACCAAATGAGGTGCAAACTGGATAACTCATGAACCGCCTCGTCTTTGGGACCGTCGTGTTATTACTGCTCTAGTCTAATAAACTCCACTTCCTTCGTATAATGAATACTTTCGGGGAAGTACTTGTCATTGAGCTATTTTTGAAAGCGTCTCCCATGACATCTTTGAGTGCTTAATTTGGATGGAGTGCGCTTCCTGATTCCCCGATGTCTGCCTCGCCCACGGAACATAAAGGTGGCGAATGGAACTTTCTGTTCCTCCGTGCATCCCAGACATCGAATATCTTGGTAATTTGTTTGACCAGCGTCTCGCACTTAATCGGATCGGCTTTCCCAGAGTGCGGTGGTCCCGACTCTTTGAAGCTGCTTGCATTTGTGACCACGGTAATTGCTATCATTTCCTCTGTATTTTGAACACGAGTCTCTCCTAAATGCGATTTTGCATGAGCTGCAAAAAGCTTCTAAACATCCCTCGTTCATCATACGCTTTCGATTGGTGTTGTTCGCGGGAGGAACATTACGACTGTTGCACGTTCTCCTCGTTGGTAAATCTGAGGCATCTCCACGGTCTCATTTACTCCCTTCATTAATATTCTCGATTCGACATTCTCAAAACATCATAAAACAAGGGTTAATTAAGGAAATTAATATATCACATAATATCCCTATATCTTGACCGACTAACAAATAAGCTTAGGTAGGACACCTTTAGCGAAGGATTTACTCGTCTCTCCCCCTCTAGTTTCTATTCCCGATCTCATGGAGATCATATCCTAAGCTACGATACCAATTGTGGCCCCCCCAAAATAGGTATACCTGACACCCGTTACGAGTGCTTGAATACATGGTACAAAAAGCAAACTTCTGACTTTGATAATACAAATGTCGGTGAAATCGACAATATATCTTGTGAGTTTAAATATAATATTGTCTTACAAGACAATATCACGTACAAATAAATCCCCATCATAATTATTGATTCATTATTTTACAAAAATGGTGAGGACTACTAAACAACTCTCTCAGAACCTTCATTTCATTTTACCCCAGAGCTAGTACTACATTACATTCTAGCCTCACGAGAAGAAAAATGGAACAACGAGGAAAAGGGTGAGCTCGACTAGCCCGATAAAGAATATTATGACTAAGATAATATACAACAAATTATCGTTAGTCTTGACGAGAGGAAAAATCGATAGAATCTGATAGACTGACAAGTTTGAGGATCAATATTACATGGTGAAATAATAATTCATAGAAGAGTTACGTAGAGAATGAAATCTACTATAATCTATGAATTTAACGGTCCATCATCGATATTTTATCCTGTAACATCAATCGATATACATACGGAATCAAATATTCATCTTTACTTACTGAGGGCGAAGATATTCATCGATTAGTCGTATTCATTTAAACACTGTTCATCTTTGCACTCTGAGGCCGAAAGATATTAATCAATCGGTCGTATTCATCTCAACACTTTGTTCATCTTTTCTACTTCTGGCCGAAGATATTCTTGAAATCATTCATCTTTACTTCTGGGCGAAGATATTCAATAATATCATCATTTAAGGCGAGGATGATGAAAAATATTTTTAAAAAGCGAATCGGTGAAACAAAATGATGAGGATTAAGGATTAAGGATTAAGTACTTGGTTTTATCCGTCCAAAAATACCTCAAAAATAATCATAGTGGTGTAAAATTGAGAATGATCAAAACATGGATCTGATCGAGTTAGTATCCGAATAGATATTTTAGACGAAAAGAAGAAATTTTATTTTTTAATTGAATAATCAAAAGTATCGTGAATAGTCTTTAGTATCGTGAATAGTCAAGTATCGTGAATAGTAACTCAGACACCAAAGATAGAAATTCCACAAAAACATCTTCACGCTTTACGTGAATAGTACTCGTGAATAGTAACTTCGTGAATAGTAACTCATGAATAGTAACTCGTGAATAGTAACTCATGAATAGTAACCCATGAATAGTAACTCAAGCATGAAAAAGTTCAAATTTGATAAAAACTTGGATCGACATTTTGATATAATGATATTGAAGAAATAATATCATTCTGAAAAAAAAATAATATCCACTTACCTCGAAGATCAGTCTTACAAATTTGAAACAGGATATAGGCTATGACTTGGACTTGCGCCGTATAGCAATACTCAAAGTATACTCAAAATACTCACAAGAATAAACTCGATAATATATAGAGAGAAAACTTGATTTACGGTGTGATTTTCAATTCTAACCTAAGCACCTATTTATAGGAAATTGCTTAGAACACCCAAGCGAAAATTTAATAAATTAATATATATATATATCAAATTCATCGCCAACCTTAGAATTCAGATCCTAGCATTTCCACATGCCACCTTCTAGAAAGAAATGATAAAAAACGTTTTTCATAAAATAAATAATTAAAACTTACAAAAATTAATTATTTGAACTTGAACTTCAATAATTCATAATAAATAGCCCTTTCATCAGAAAATTTGAATCTCATGAGTTTTTATAGGAAATTCAATTCTCTACAACTTTGCAGAAGAAAGTTTTCCAAATTCCAAATAGAAATTGGCCAAGAAATCCACAAGCAGGCGATTTTACAATTTATAATCAAATTTCGATCGATAAATGGGGTCCGCAACACATGTTTAACATGTTTTAAACATTTATTGCAACAAAAATACTCTTCCTCCTCGTATACTCATATATCCCACATTCGTTGTAAAAAATATCATAGTTAATATATTATTAAAATAATATATTTAAATGAATTATTTTATCGGAAAAAGATAAAATATTAATTTTCAACAATTGTCATTTAAAAATTTTCTCCATCTATATCCACATAAAATCAATATTTTCCTCATCATATAAATCAATAATTAATTATTCACAAATAATATTCTGAGAATCATGATATTGACATTGACGGCGGTTCAGGGAAGAGGGGCTTTCGATAAGAATTTCTTCTTCTTGGCGGCGTGATTAGGTGACCAAACCTCTCCTTAGAGCCAGAACTTTCTAGACATTGCCAATAATGTTGTTATCTAATAATATTATTGAGGATAATATGAATTATTAGCCGATAATGAAAGATCTTGTGTAATGTGATTATTGAAACAACAATGATATAAAATATCAATATGACAATTATTAACTTTCGATAAAATCTTTGAGCGGTAATTACGTAACCATTATTGAGTAGTGCCTTCTTACGTAAGAATCAATAATTGGTGCAATCTGGTATCTTCTTCTTCTTGTTCAGCTGGCAGCGTAGTGTGTTTTAAACATAGGGTATTCAACGATATTACTTGGTAACAACTTCTGCAGTTATTTAAAAACAACTTATATTTGTCGTTTTCTTCATCGATCACTTTCCGTTATGGGGCCCACACATGGTATTTTGTAGTAAATGCGAATATTCTGAAGCGATCTGAATATTCCCGACCAAGCGAATATTCACAAGCGATAATGAATTGCGAGAAAAACAACTACAACTTTATTTTAACTTTATTACAACAATTGTCGTGCAAAATACAACAACACATATCTTTGTGAGTTTGGATACCAATATATACCAAATGTAACTCTGGACACTGACTTGGATAACACGTCATGATGACACCTTTACATAAAGGTATAGTCAGCTGTTTTAGAAATTAGAATCTTTGGGAAGTGCTCGAGAGAAACCTTCGTACATGGGAGGCCGTGCTTTTAGGTTATGGTAGATATCATATGGCCACGAATTATCCTTGGTTGATTGATAGACCCCAAAGAAAAAGCAGAGAAGATTACTATCGTATTCTTCCCGATGGTGAGTCTTCTCTTGACATATCATTATCTCCTTTGTCTCTAATTGGGTATTATACTCCAAACAAACACCGAGATTATATAGGTAGTGCTTGTAAATATACTCGGCAAGTGGATGAGCCTGACCGTGTCTTATGATAAACGAGGTTGTATGTCATTAGACATCTTGTATGATAGTGACAAAACACCCTTCAAGTTAAATTCACCTCACCCTCGACATCTATAGACCACCACTCTATTCCTCGCATTTATCCCAGCTCGACCGGCTACACTTTTATTACAGAAAGGAATTGTGAAACAAAAGGGTGAGCCTGACTAGCTTCGATAAAGAATATTATGACTAAAGATAAATAAATTATCAATAGTCTTCATCGATAATAAATCGGAGATTTAGAACATATGGTAGATGATAAAACTTTTCAACCGTAGTTGCGGTGGAATGAAGCGATCCATTAGAAGAGTCGAATAGGTATAAAGTCTATTGTCTTCTCCGTGTTAAAAATCCACCTGACAATGTTTTATCACTGTAACATCAATCGACAATTCACATCCACAATCACGTGTATAACTCATAATCGTAATTGTAGTTCTAAATTCCTTTCCTCATCGAAACAAAGATAATTTTCATCACTTGTCTTTACGAAACATCAAAGATCATGGTTATACCAAATCACGGTTTCTATTCATAATCATACTAATAAATTCATCTTTGCACCACGGGCAAAGATATTCATCAACAGTTCATCTTTACACTACGGGCTAAAGATATTCAACAACGGGTCATCTTTGCATTCTGAAGCGAAGATATTCATCGATAATTCATCTTTCTTTCAGGCTAAAGATATTCAACAACAGGTCGTCTTTGCATTCTGAGCGAAAGATATTCATCGATAATTCATCTTTGCCTTCTGAAATTTAAAGATATTCAACAACAGTCGTCTTTGCATTCTGAGCAAAAGATATTCATCGATAATTCATCTTTGCA
This sequence comes from Panax quinquefolius, assembly GCA_020205615.1. Classification (NCBI taxonomy): domain Eukaryota; kingdom Viridiplantae; phylum Streptophyta; class Magnoliopsida; order Apiales; family Araliaceae; genus Panax; species Panax quinquefolius. The sequence continues at coordinate 26,514,279 of CM035173.1, forward strand.
CTTCTACAATTTAAAGATATTCAACAACAGTCGTCTTTGCATTCTGAGAGCAAAGATATTCATCGATAATTCATCTTTGCACTTTCTTGTTAAAGATATTCAACAACAAGTCATCTTTGCATTCTGAGCAAAGATATTCATCGATAATTCATCTTTCTTTGCACTCTTGGCTAAAGATATTCATCGATTAGTCGTATTCATTTAAACACACATTCATCTTTGCACTTTCTGGGCCGAAGATATTCTTGAAATCATTCATCTTTGCATTGGTTTTATCCACGTCAAAAATACCTCAAAAATAATCATAGTGGTGTAAAATTGAGAATGATCAAAACATGGATCTGATCGAAAGCTAGTATCGAGAATAGATATTTTAGGCGAAAAGAAAAATTTTCATTTTTAAATTGAATAGTATTAAATGAATAGTCGTGAGTGAATAGTCTTAGTATCGTGAAATAGTCTTAGTATCGTGAATAGTAACTCTCAGACACCAAAATAGATAGAAATTCCAAAAAAAAAACATCTTCACGCTTCATGAATAGTACTCGTGAATAGTAACTTCGTGAATAGTAACTCATGAATAGTAACTTCGTGAATAGTAACTCATGAATAGTAACCCAGAGCATGAAAAAGTTCAAATTTGATAAAAAGTTCGGACCGATATTTGACGTAATGATATTGAAGAAATAATATCATTTGAGAAGAAAATAACATCCTTACTTACCACTTACCTCGAAAAGGCGACTACTAGTTGGATATAGGATATAGTCTTTGAAGGAAACTTGCATCGATGAATATCAACTCACTCAAGTATCTAAATACTCACAAAATACACTCGATAATCTAGAGAGAAAGAGAAAACTTTTGTTTACGGTGTGATTTTCAATTCTAACAGCCCTCTATTTATAGGAAAATGTTAGCAGCAAAGCGAGACTTAACACTGCTAACTTTGATGGCTTTACACCTGCTACTATTCCACCCACCAAAAATCAGCCATCTTCCCCAACAACCAAGAGTGGGGCCCACTCAATTCTAAATTTTCCACCAAAACCTAATTTAGAATCGAGTTACCTCTTAAAATTCATAACAAATCATCGTTCATTTTAACGGTTCAAAATTTGTGGACATATACTCAACTTATATATGTATAACATATCCAAAAATTACAACGATCAGCGGTCGGATCAAAATTTATAACTCATGCATAATATTTGAAGAACAACGATTTTTGGACTATTAGTCGCCGGACCGATTTCATTCAAAATTTCACCACGAAATATCTACAAAAAATTTTGGGTGATTCAAATTTCTCTGATTAGCTTACTTCTAGGGCTTTCTTTTGATATATGGCTCATCTCTTAACTCATTATACACAAAGAGTTATGGATTTTACAAAATCAAGTAATAAACTAATTTTTACGAAAATCCCATATTTTGTTCTCCATTTAAACAAATCTTGATAAAACACCTCATCATTAATTCCTTCACTTATAACCACATAAATAAATCCATCATTTATATCCACATCAAATAAATATTTTCTTATCATATGAATCAATAATTAATTATTCACAAATAATATTCTGAGAATCATTTTTATAATGACGGTAGTTCCAGGGGAAGAGGGGCTTTCGATAAAATTTCTCCTTCTTTGGTAGCATGATTAGGTGACCAAACCTCTCCTTGTGAGAACTTTCTAGACATTGCCAATAATGCTATATCTAATAATATTATTCAAATAATATGAATTATTGATCGATAATGGAAATCTTGTGCGGTGATAATTATTGAACAATGATAATATAAAATATCAACGGCAATTATTGAATCGATAAAATAAAATATTGAGCGATAATTCTTTGTAACAATTATTGAGTAGTGCCTTCTCACGTAAGAATCGATAATTGAAAAAATCTTGTATGCAATACAGGTAATCTTCTTTGTCTGACAAGCGCGTATTACTTTACTTTACCGGAATAGGGTATTCAGCGTATTACTTGCAGTAGCGATTTCGTAGTTATTTATAAAAACTTAAATTTTGTCGTTTTCTTCATCAAAGCGGTTATTACATTATGGGGCCCACAAATGAAGCTGCTTGGCCGTAAATACGAATATTCCCGACGGAAAGAATATTCCACGACGAAACGAATATTCAAACAATAATGAATACTTTATACCCCTTGTGTATTTTGAAAAAATTTCATATATCACCCTTAACTTTAACTTTTATCAATTTAACCATTTCTTGAATAGAAAAATTGAATACTTTTATTTCATAAAATTCGGGGTCTTCTGATCTCCCTCCTTATGAAATTTCGTCCTCGAAATTTCACGTACACAGTATTCGAAAGAGTTGAGAATACCTTGTTTTCATTTGATTCCATCTTCCCTGTCATCATGATTTCTCCATTGCTCATCTCGTATTTGGATATCATTCTAGAATCTGACTTCAAAAAAAGGGTTAAGGTTAATTTTACAAATTAACATATCACACTAATATCCCGATATTATGGTGACCCAACAAATAAGCTTAGGTAGGACACCTTTAGCGAAGGATTTACTCATCTCTCCCCTCTAGTTCTAATCCCGATCTCGCGGAGATCATATCCTAAGCTACGATACCAAATGTAACAACCCCAAAATAGGTCCATTCCATCCAACCCATTACGAGTCGTCAAATACATAGTATGAAAAAAACTACAACTTTATTACAACAATTGTCGTGCAAAATACAACAACACGTATCTTTGTGAGTTTGGATACCAATATATACCAAATGTAACTGGACACCGACTTGGATAACACGTCACCATGACACCTTACATAAAGGTATAGTCAAAAGCTGTTTTAGAAATTAGAATCTTTGGGAAGTGCTCGAGAAACCAACCGTACATGGGAGGCCGTGCTTTTAGGTTATGGTAGATATCGTATGGCCACGAGAATTATCCTTGGTTGACCCGATAGACCCCCGAAAGAAAAAGCGAGAAGATTACTATCGTATTCTTCCCGATGGTGAGTCTTCTCTTGACATATCATTATCTCCTTTGTCTCTAATTGGGTATTATACTCAAACAAACACCAAGATTATATAGGTAGTGCTTGTAAATATACTCGACAAGTGGATGAGCCAACCGTGTCTTATGATAACACGAGGTTGTATGTCATTAGACATCTTGTATGATAGTGACAAAACACCCTTCAAGTTAAATTCACCTCACCCTCAACATCTATAGACCACCACTCTATTCCTCTACATTTATCCCCAGCTCGACCCGGCTACACTTTTATTACACGAAAGGAATTGTGAAACAAAAGGGTGAGCCTGACTAGCTCGATAAAGAATATTATGACTAAAGATAAATAAATTATCAATAGTCTTCATCGATAATAAATCGGAGATTTAGAACATATGGTAGATGATAAAACTTTTCAACCATAGTTGCGGTGGAATGAAGCGATCCATTAGAAGAGTCGAATAGACTATAAAGTTATTGTCTTCTCCGTGTTAAAAATCCACTGACAATGTTTTATCACTGTAACATCGATCAACAATTCACATCCACGATCACGTGTATAACTTCATAATCGTAATTGTAGTTCTAAATTCCTTTCCTCATCGAAGACGAAGATAATTTTCATCACTTGTCTTTTACGAAACATCGAAGATCATGGTTATACCAAATCACAGTTCACATTCATAATCATACTAATAAAAATTCATCTTTGCACCACGGGCGAAGATATTCATCAACAGTTCATCTTTACACTAGAGGCTAAAGATATTCAAAAGAACGGGTCATCTTTGCATTCTGAGCGAAGATATTCATCGATAATTCATCTTTGCACTTCTGAGGCTAAAGATATTCAACAACGGTCATCTTTGCATTCTGAGCAAAAGATATTCATCGATAATTCATCTTTCTTTCTCAAATTAAAGAAAGATATTCAACAACGATAGTCGTCTTTGCATTCTGAGCAAAAGATATTCATCGATAATTCATCTTTGCACTTCAAAATTAAAGATATTCAACAACAAGTCGTCTTTGCATTTGAGCAAAGATATTCATCGATAATTCATCTTTGCACTTCTTGGTAAAGATATTCATCGAGTTAGTCGTATTCATTTAAACACTGTTCATCTTTTTACTCTGAATAAAAGATATTCTTGAAATCATTCATCTTTGCATTGGTTTTATCCGTCAAAAATACCTCAAAAATAATCGTAGTGGTGTAAAATTCAAGAATGATCAAAACATGGATACTGATCAAAGCTAGTATCCGAATAGATATTTTAAGCGAAAAGAAAAATTTTCATTTTTTTGAATAGATTGAATGATCGTGAATAGTATATTCGTGAATAGTCTTGAGTATCGTGAATAGTCTTGAAGTATCGTGAATAGTAACTCAGACACCAAAAGATAGAAATTCCACAAAAAAAAACATCTTCACGCTTCATGAATAGTACTCGTGAATAGTAACTGAATCGTGAATAGTAACTCATGAATAGTAACTTCGTGAATAGTAACTCATGAATAGTAACCGGAGCATGAAAAAGTTCCAAATTTGATAAAAACTTCCGACCGATATTTCAAAGTATAATGATATTGAAGAAATAATATCATTTGAGAAAAAAATAACCTTATCTATCATCCCTTACCTCGAAAAAGCGGTGACTTACAGTTGGAAATATCGGATATAGTCTTTGAAGGAAACTTGCCTTGATGAATATCAACTCACCAAGTATATCTAAATACTCACAAAATACACTCGATAATCTAGAGAGAAAGAAGAAAACTTGTTTACGGTGTGATTTTCAATTCTAACTTAGCCCTCTATTTATAGGAAAATGTTAGCCTTGGCAAAGCAGACTTGACTTTTTGTACTTTGATGGCTTTACTGCTACTATTCCACCCACCAAAAATCAGCCATCTTCCCCAACAACAAAAGTGGGGCCCACTCAATTCTAGAATTTTCCACCAAAACCTAATTTAGAATCGAGTTACCTCTTAAAATTCATAACAAATCATCGTTCATTTTTAACGGTTCAAAATTTGTGGACATATACTCAACTTATATATGTATAACATATCCAAAAATTACAACGATCAGCGGTCGGATCAAAATTTATAACTCATGCAATATATATTGAAGAACAACGATTTTTGGACTATTAGTCCTTGGACGATTTCATTCAAAATTTCACCCACGAAATATCTACAAAGAATTTTTGGGTGATTCAAATTTCTCTGATTAGCTTACTTCTAGGGCTTTCTTTTGATATATGGCTCATCTCTTAACTCATTATACACAAAGAGTTATGGATTTTACAAAATCAAGTAATAAACTAATTTTACGAAAATCCCATATTTTGTTCTCCATTTCGACAAATCTTGATAAAACACCTCATCATTAATTCCTTCACTTATAACCACATAAATAAATCCATCATTTATATCCACATCAAATAAATATTTTCTTATCATATGAATCAATAATTAATTATTCACAAATAATATTACGAGAATCACATTTATAATGACGGTAGATTTCCGGGAAGAGGGGCTTTCGATAAAATTTCTCCTTCTTGGGCGGCGCAATTAGGTGACCAAACCTCTCCTTGTGAGAACTTTCTAGACATTGCCAATAATGCTATCTAATAATATTATTCAAATAATATGAATTATTGATCGATAATGGGAAATCTTGTGCGGTGATAATTATTGAACAATGATAATATAAAATATCAACAGCGACAATTATTGAATCGATAAAATAAAATATTGAGCAGTAATTCTTTGTAACAATTATTGAGTAGTGCCTTCTCACGTAAGAATCAATAATTGAAAAAATCTTGTGCAATCTGGTGTCTTTCTTGTGCTGACAACAGCGTATTACTTTACTTTTACCAACGGGTATTCAGCGGTGTTACTTGAGTACTTGATTACGTAGTTATTTATAAAAACTTAATTTTGTCGTTTTCTTCATCAAAGCGGTTATTACATTATGGGGCCCACAAATAGGCTGGCGAAAGTAAATACGAATATTCCCCGACGGAAAGAATATTCCACGACCAAACGAATATTCCCAAACAATAATGAATACTTTATACCCCACTTGCGTATTTTGAAAAAAATTTCATATATCACCCTTAACTTTAACTTTTATCAATTTAACCATTTCTTGAAGAAAAATTGAATACTTTTATTTCATAAAATTAGGGGTCTTACCTCATCATGCTTTTTGTAAGGTTGTTAGCTTTCATATTCTAACCAACCTGTTATATCTGAATTCAAAGTAACCAAACCCTAAAGTTAATCACTATTATATCAAACCATAAGTAAAGAGCCCCGATCCTTTCGTTGTTGACTTCCTTGTGTGGAATGCGAAGCGGACTTTACGTGGCGGCGTCGTGAATGAGCGATTACAAGTTGATAGGTATCATTGTGAGGTGTTATCTAGGTTAATGGATAGAAGTCACAGTTGGTATCAATGTGACGTCTTATCCAAGTCTTAGATGAGAGTCACAATTTTGAATGATATTTCTATTATTAATAAATTTCCTTGCGTATTCTTGTAAACTTCTTAGCCTACTTAGGCGTGAAATCGAATTTTGTATTGACCCCGAAGATAAAACCCATTTCTTAAACCCTCAAATATTTCTTCAACTAAAATGAACAGTTTACGTGGTTTATGATGAAAGTCATAATAAAAGCATTGGACTAATGAAAATCATGGGTATACGTGGTATTAGTAAGTGTTATGATGAGTTATGTTGGTTAGTATGTGAAAACATGAAAGTTTCTTAGAAATCACAAAGTGTTAAAAATTAGATTTTGGTGAAAAACGTAACATGAAATTCAATTGACCATATCTCCTATTATATTTTGAATTTTTGAGTGTGGTCAAGTCCTAGAGTTAGATCTATGAGTTACCTAACTAATCCAAGTAGAATTACTGGAAAAGGTGTTGCAGATTTTTGTGTGGACTGATTTTAGCAAAGGAGTGCAAAGCTGCAAAAAACCGAAAAAGTTCTTGCCATGATTTTAGAGGGCAGTTTCGGCCACATAAATTATGAGAAAAATTCTGGCCTTTTGGGACATGAAGGTATATGGTATAAAGTACCTCCTGTCCAAAAATGAGCTCATTCGACTTAAAATGAGCAAGTTATGACTAGTTCAATATTTAGGTTTTCCGAAAAAAAACGCTATAACCTAGGACTTCTATAACTCAGATGACCATGAAATTTAAACTGGAAGCTCACGTTAACATGTGTAAGGTCCTGTCAAGATTTGGGAATTTTGGAGTTAAACTTGAGGTAGCTAATTTCTTAAGGAATTAATTAGAAATTGATTTTTGAAAAATAGTAAATGAATTTTAAAAATTAGAGAAAAATATATTTTCATTATGGGACTATATTATGCTAAATCCCAGAAAAGAAATATTTTTGGGACTGATTTGGTATTTTTCATGAAAATAGTTTTATTACGAACATATGAGTTAAATATGTTATGTGAAGTAACAAAGTTGAAAATAAGATTTTATGACTTAGAAAATCCTATATAGAAGTATATACATATTTTGTTTTGAGGATTTGATAATTGGTGATGATATCTTATGAGTATAGCATTTTTGAATGATTAAATGCATTATATGGTAAAAGCGTAAACAATTGAGATAAATTGTTTATAAATTTAAGAAGTGATTAAAATATTGTTATAATATTAATGATATTAGATTATGAGATTATTAAGTGATTGATAACATGGGGATATTCTTGAATCTGGATAAATTATATTATAAATGTTTAATATTTATCCTTTATCTCATTTGATTGATTCTTTATATCATTATCCTCATGTTTATATTATGTTGAAAGTCATACGTGGCTGTAGTGCATAGATGGACTTGGTATGATTATGACCGAGGATTGTTGGGTATAATCATAACCATAATTGAAAACACGATTATCTTTGGTAGTAGTGCATGGATAATTTGTGGTCGTGATCTTAATGAATACACGATTATCTTTGGTACGTAGTCATGGATAATTCGTGGTCGTGATAATAAAGAATATCCTTGGCACCGTAGTGCGGGGATGATTCGATGATGTGGATTAATTATTGTCTTTGAGTCTCAAACAATGAAATATTAGTTCATGGATGTGGTAAAAGTCATCTTTGGCCGTAGTACATTGATGGACTTGGTATGATTATGACGAGGGATTATTCGGTATAATCATGGCCAAGTAATTAAAAACACGAATATCCTCGGCGATAGTGCATGGATAATTATGCATTAGTCGTGATACTATTAAGTGAGTCTCGGCATTATTGGTTTCTGATTGTATATCTTTGGCATTAGTAAGTGCAAAGATGAATTGTTAATGAATATCTTTGGTAGGATTGCGAAGATGAATTTAATTTAATTTTTAACGATAAAAGGTATCAAGGTATCCTCACCTCTTTATCATACAGTGCGTACCCTAATTTCGAGGGTGAAATTCCATAAGGAGGGAGATTGTGAGACCCAGATTTTATCAATAAAGATTTAAATTTTGTCGATTTTTTTTAATATTATGGTGTGAATTTGAGATAATATTATAGTTGTGGGTGTTAGGTTTGTAATATTCATATGCTGTGATCAAATTGCAAAAATAAGCGAGCGTGTAAAATCGAGTTTAAAATTTACAAACCATATACCCGGATCACCCTTTATGCATAATTATTAATTAAGCGAAAAGATAAAGAATAAAATCATACCTTGAAGATCGAGCTTCCTCGGTACAAGTTCACCTCAATCCTTTTAGCGTTGATCTTGAATCCACCGGGTTTGGTTCCTTCCTTTGATCGGCGTTAGCCACCCAAATGTTTGGCCTCAGAGGTGATCCACGAGGAAGAAGAAAATTCAAGAAGATGGGTATTTGGCTCAAACCCTAGTTTTTCTATCTACATAGAAAAAGGTGTATTCTCCCAACAATTGGAATTATGCCAGTATGTTGAAAAAGTCAACAACCCCCACCACCCATAATAAGACTCCTCTTATTAATAGATGTGGGCAACCCACCTTAATAATTAAGGAATTGGGTTTTATTTAATTAATTAAATTCTTTTAATTAATTAAGCTCCCTAATCTTATTAGGGATAATTAATTAAACTCCTTTAACTAATTTTCCTTCCTAATCGATTAGGAATAAATGAAGTACTTATATTAAATTAATTCCTAAACTCTTTTAGAAATTAAAATAATAATAATTGTAATAATATTAATAAGACTCCTCTTATTAATTTATATTTAATATTTCTAAAATATTAAATAATAAATATTAAGCTATTTAATTTATTCTATCACCATAGATTAAATTAAATATATAACTATATTATTATGATTATGCCATTAACTTCTTAAATAATTATTCTTCCTTTTATGGTGTGACCCTTTAGGTTCTCTATATTAATAGGTTGTGAATAAATCAATTAGAACAATTCTAATCTTATTTAAATAAATAAAATTAAACAATTAATTTATTTAAATAAATAATATTTATTCTCTGATAGGGATAAGCCTCCCTAGCGATCAAGCGACTTTCCGGATAATATAGATTTCAACATTAATCATAAAAGAACCTTTGAGTAAATAGTTCGAAAATGCAATTCAATCCTTCCACCATCTGATGTCCCGATTAAATATAAGGCATGAAATTCTTTGTCAAGTCTTATTTTATTTAATTATATGTATTTCGACTCTTAAATGCCTGACTCAAATAATGCAAATTAGAAACTCCTTTCTAATTTCATTACGCCTTAACCAAGGACTCTTGGGTTGTCATTTATCGAATCACATAGGACATTTCTCTTCTTTTATTAGAAGTGGTAGATTCTTTATTGATCATACATTATCTCCATGTACTGACTTATTATACCCAAGCATACCCTTTGATATACCTAAGGGTCTTAAGGAATAAGTCAAAGTATAACTCATCATACACAAGAATCTTATGATGATCTCGAGTCAAGGATCACTTGTCTACTATCACTCTGAGAATTCTATTGACGGCAAATAAAACTCCATTAGGTATTCCTTAGCGAGCCCACGTTCGATTGAACTTATTCTCTAATAAGCACTACGTACTTGCTTTAGTGTCTCCACACAAATGATCGTGAGATCAATCATCCTCATCGATGAAAGCAAACAACGTATGTACCAATCTATCAGGATTCACTAATCCCCGATTTAGTAATCAATGATTGGGAACTATTTTAGTTTAAGCTTTCTAAAATTTAGATCTCATTAGAATGATCATCATCATTATTCAAAAGCATTGCTTAAAACTATGGGTTTATCACATATTATAAAAAAGCGACATCGTGTAGATAATTAAAAGCCTTTAATAAATTAATACTTTTTATTAATAAATGAATAAGATTGTTACAAAGTATATGCTTTATCATCAAACATGATTGGCTTGTGTGCATACTACTTTCAATCTCCCACTTGCACTAAAAGCCGATCGTCATGGTATCTTATACTCTTCTTCTCTGAAAGTGGCGATTATCCTGCTTTGTTGGATAAGCTTTAGTTAATGGATATGTAATGTTGTTCTTGAGAGTCCACTTATCTCTATAGTGATTTCCCATCTTTCAATGACTCTAATAATCAAATGAAAGTGCCACTGACACATGTTTAGATCCAAGATGAGACTTAGGAACTATTCCTAGTTACGTAATGAACTTTTAATCCAAACAATCAACTTGCGACTTCATTTATAGCTATATACTTTGTCTTTATCACTAAACCCGGCAACTCTTTCTTTGTTTTGGAACCTTTCAATTCAACTTTGCACCTTTGTTGAGGTAACCCTTTTTACCTAAAGTGGATTTTTTCTGTCATCTTAGTGCATACGAAAAACTTGAGTCTGCATTAAGCCCTCTCGTTTTAATTTAGACCCACCATGAATATGATCACATCCTTAGTGTCGGTTAAGCACTTTAAGATGTTTTCAGCGACTCATAGTGAACTTCTCGAGAATATGGTGATCGACATCAGGTCTCGTACATTTCATTGCATACATGATTGTCACTCATGCGACCTCTCTTTTCAAGAGTGCTGTGGAGACTATTAAAGAGATACACTCCATAGCTCATCGACGTGAGACATCTCTTGGAGTTTGCCATGCTAAGCGACTTTAGCATCAAATGAATATCGTTCCTTGGGTTAAGTCGAGGATCCTTTTAAATCTATCTATATAGATTTGTATCCCCAATTAAGATACTCTTCCCAAATAATTCATGGAGGAATGTTTAGAACAACTTTATCTTTCTTGATTGTATCATTGGTATGTAATTCCTCATCGTAGTAGTATATCAACATATAATACTAGAAATTTCACGACGCTCCCTTTGACCCTTTTGTACACACTAGAACTCTTACCTCATCATATGTAACTACGGATCATCATCTTCTATGATCGTACCTCATCATCATCATCATCATGATGAATCCATACCTCCTAGGTATCTTGGTACTATTCAGATTTACGATTAGGTTGTGGTACAATAGGTCTATCTACAGGTTCCTCTTATTTGACTTATAGTGTTTTGTGGTTCTTGAACTTTTCAAGATCTATTATCCTCCCACTAGCCCCTTTAATGATAAACACCTTTATCTTAGAAGGCGGGGTGTTTATAATAAACACCTTTTGCTATGTAGGATTATAGAACATATGCCCTAAACTTACTTTAGGATGTCCCACAAATCATACATGTCAAATTTTGTCCCAAGCTTATCCTTTGAAACCTTTTCACATAAGTTGGACAACCCCTTATCTTAACATACTTAAGATTAGGAATCCTCCACCATCCATAACTTTTATGGAGTCTTGGGTAGGATTTTGAGGTTACCTTTTTGTAGATATGCGACCATTTCTAGGACATGACCCAGAAGGATCTTTGAAATGTCGGTAAAATCATTATGGACCGCACCATGTCCAACAAGTACGATTTTTCATTCGAGATACATCAATCAATTATTGTGTATCGGGATGTGTCCATTATGAGAAAACCATTTGAGATGATCTAGAAACTTATTGCACAAGTATTTATTCCTTGATCTAATCGAAGAATCTTAATACTTTGTCAATTTGTTTCACTTTTGAATTCTTTGAACCTTTCAAATAATTCACACTTGTATTCAAACAAATACACACATTCAACTCTTTGAATGATCATCTCCTTTTCTTATACTAATTTGTTCGATATGCAAAATTATTTTCATGTAAGTCAGTATACAAAATTTATTAAGTAATATTCGGTTTTATCTGAAACATTATTATTATAAATAGAACAACAATTGTTCTTAATTATAATACCAAAGATTTCATTGTCCAACAATAAAATGGAAATAATATTTTAACAAGAGCTGGAATCTGATAATGACTTATTGACTTAATAGATTTGCGTAGGCATTGCTAAACTATAAGTTTCTATGGCTAATATGGCAACCTTTGCTACATTTTCCGCACGTAGGATTACTTATATTTGTTTAGCTTCTACTACTGCTTGGTCCTTCATAAATCTATATTTATGATAACCAAAGTCGGTATCCAATACCCAAGTAGAACCTTGACTTAAAGAAAAATTTATTTTAAATCATGAACAAATTTGTATTTATAATAGAAACTTCACTAAGCTTCTTTGGTTAGCCTCTGCAAGATGCTTCTTGCGATTTCTTTCTAGTGTCGGGCTTATTGTAGTGGAAGCAAACTCCTTTCTTTATCCGTATCGATTTTGTTCTTATTATCCTTTGTTTACGCCTTTACATTTTACCTTCTTTGAATCGTTCTTCTTTTGAGGAAGATCCTTTGGCCCCTACCGGTAAGACATGGTCTTTCTTGGTTGGAAAGTTACTCTCAACATTTTTCAACATGTTAAGCAAATCGGCGCGGTGATATCTAGCTTGTTCATATGAAAATTCACAACAATTAATGAAAGGAGTCCAGGGAGTGAGTGCAAGATCAAATCTTGGCTCAACTCTCCATCCGTGACAAAACTTCGTTGTCTAATTGATCAATCAAATTGATAATGTTAAGGACTTTTATCATCATTTATAGTGCCATTGTCCATTCTAGATCGGAAGAGCTCCTTAGAATCTCGATATCTATCGGTCCTACTTTCCTCACCATCAACTACTTGATGTGCGGGGAATATAGTAGGAGCATCCATAGTTTCATCTTGTGGCTGAAGCTCGTTACTTTCGTGGATGCGAGCATGATGCATTGAGGCAATTGTGCATCATCTTGCCACTTTCTAAAAGTAGCAATGTCTTCCTCGAGGCATTATGCGCAACCATTGCGAGGATAGGCGTATTAAGGACATAAGATAGCTTTTCGACTATGAGAACTATTCTCAAATTCTTAACCAATCACATTTAATTGATTGCAGTTAATTTAGCATCTAATATGCTTCGCATGATGATAGTAATTTTAGACATTGTAAAATTACGTAAATGAATTTGTAATTAACAACATTTTAGCATACATTCTTTTATTAATTACCAAAATAATTTAGGTCTTGTTTTAAATTGGTATCTCCACTATTTTCTTCAAACTATATTACCTCACTTATATAGTTGGGCAAAATCTAATTAAAGATTTGCTAGTGAGAATAAGGATCACATTTCAAATGTATATAGCCTTGTGGTGACTGACAAAACTATATATAAATAAATAGGTAGACAACTTTTGTCAATTACATCAACTATCTGACTCCTTTTCTTTTGCCTCTTAGATTATTTTGATCAGTGGTGGCACATCCAGAATCAAAATTATCCAAGTTAAGTCCAACCTAGCACTCCGTATATATTCAAAAAAGAAAAATATCATCCTTGTGGTGACACTGACAAAACAATATTGTTCAATTTTCTTTATAAGCATCAAATGTGATAAATTAACATCTTAAATACTTAATACTTGCCTTGTGGTGACACAACAAACTCATATTAAATATTTAATACTCTATTAATTTTATCATGCTAGAAAGCGGCGTTCGATATTCCAAATATCTTTGAACACTTAGGACTTAATATAAAAATTGAGGGTTTGTTATTAATTTGTCTCATCTTGTTTAAGCGCATTTACATATATATATATAAAATACGCGTCGTATTAATTAACATGCGAAGCATGTTTTATAATATATAATATATATAGTATAAGCATGCACATATAGAATACTATATTCTACACGGATTGATTATGGACTTTTATTCTAGTTTGGTTCACTAGAGCCACCAAGTGAACCAAAAGGTCAAACCCTAGGGGTGCAAGAAATAATATTTAAATATAACTATTACATTTAAACCCGGGCTCCATTACAAACGGGTCTTCAAGCACTCCTTGCTCCTTGATCTCTAATTTTTTAAAATTAATTCTAACTATTCCTATTACAAAACTATTTAAAATAAATAGAAACCTTGATCGTGATCGAGGGAAGTACATAGGAGGGAGTTAGAATTTACATTAAGAAAAAATTAGAGAAGGCGAAATCTGTGAGACCCCATTTAATAAAACCCATACATTCATGCATCCAACTAAAATAAAATCCAATCACATTGGTTGATAATCCATAATCAATCCCATTTATTATCATACACATCATCATATGCATCAATAAATAACATTCATCTTATGAATAATAAACATTTAATGTGACGCCCCCAAAATAGGTATACATCACCTATTCTGAGTTGTCAATACATGAATGCGAAACAACTACAACTTTATTATTACAACGAGAAAGCTGTGAGTTTGAATACAAATATTATCTTCTAGACAATATCTATACTCAATAAATCCTCATCACATTTATTGATACATTATTTACAAAAATGGTGAGGACTACTAAACAATCCTTTCTAAAACTTTCATTCCATACCCAGGCTCGTACTCATTTATATTCTCGCCTCACGAGAAAAATGGAACAAAAGGAAAAGGGTGAGCTCAACTAGCTCGATAAAGAATATTATGACTAAGATAATATACAACAAATTATCGTTAGTCTTCAATGAGGAAAAATCTAATAGAATCTGATAGACAACAAATTTTAAATCAATATTCGCGTGGAAATAATAATTCATTAAAAGAGTTAAGTAGAGAATGCAAACTACTATCTTCTATGTATGAATTTAAAAGTTCATCGTCTATCTTTTATCCTGTAACATCAATCAATATACATACGGAATCAAATATTCATCTTTGCACTTCTGAGGCAAAGATATTCATCGATTGGTCATGTTCATTTAAACACTGTTCATCTTTGCACTACGGGCCAAAGATATTCTTGAAAATCATTCATCTTTGCACTTTCTGGGCCAAAGATATTCTTAAGAAATCATTCATCTTTGCACTACTGGGCCAAAGATATTCCATAATATCATCATTTAAGGCGAGGATGATGAAAAATATTTTTTAAAAATGCTTGAATCCGGTGAAACAAAATGTGATGATTAAGGATTAAGGATTCGTACTTGGTTTTATCCATGTCCAAAATACCTCAAAAATAATCATAGTGGTGTAAAATTCAAGAATGATCAAAACATGGATCTTTGTAAGACCAGAAATTTTTTAAATAAAAGGAATTTCCTTTATTTATTATTTTGAAATAGTAAGGGTTGATTTGATTAATGTGGATAGTTAAGGGTTAAATACATAAATATTTCAAAATAAGCAAGTGGTTATAAAATATTCATTTTTGTGGGGAATATTCGTTTGGTGGTGGAATATTAAATGCTTTGTCGGGGAATATTAAATGCGACAGTAGCAATAATGTGTGGGCCCCATGCGAAAGCGATTGGATGAAGAAAGCGACAAATATAAGTTGGTTAAAAATAACGGCGTAGTTATTCTGAATTAAGGCTTTGTTGGAATACCCGGTGGTTAAAATCTGATGTCTGGCGTGGTTGCAAGCGATGGCTTTGCGGTATTGCAGTATTGTTGAATTATTGATCCTTACGTGAAGGCCTTTACTCAATAATTTTTCACGGTAATTCTTATTCGATATTTTATTTTATTGATTCGATAATTCTTTGCGTTGATATTTTATATTATTGTTGTTCGATAATTGTCCTTACTGCATTATCTCCATTATCGGATCAATAATTCATATTATTTGAATAATATTATTAGATAGCATTATTGGCAATGTCTAGAAAGTTACATCGAGGAGAGGTTTGGTCACCTAATTGCGGCGCCCGATAAGGAGAAATCCTTATCGGAAAGCCCCCTTTCACAGGAGCGGCTGGTTGTCATAATTGTGATTACGTAATATTATTTGTGAATAATTAATTATTGATTCATATGATAAAGAAATATTTATTTTATGTGGATATAAATGATGGATTTATTTATGTGGTTATAAATGAAGAAATTATTGTTGAGGTGTTTTATCGATTATTTTTACAGTTGGAGGTATTAAAAATTAAATCGTGGGGTTTTGAGATATATTGCGGGGTTATAATTTTTAATCAAACCGTTGGATTGTGGTAATTTTTGGGTATGTTATACATACATAAGTTGAGTATATGTCCACAAATTTTGAACCGTTAAAAATGCACGAATGATTTGTTGTGAATTTTAAGAGGTGTCGGATTCGAAAATTAGGTTTATAATTGATTTTGGTGGAAAATTCTAGAATTGAGTGGGCCCCACTTGTGGTTGGTGAAGAAATGTGCTGAATTTTATTTCAAATGTGGTGGGTGGCAATAGTAGCGAGTAAAGCCATCCATCGGTAGCTTGGTCAAGAAATGCGCTTGGTAAGCTAACATTTTCCTATAAATAGAGGCTAAGTTTAAATTGAAAATCACACGAGAAACAAAGTTTCTCTCTTTTCTCTCTATATTATTGAGGCGTATTTTGTGAGTATTTAGATACTTTGAGAGTTCTTTGTTTAGTCAAGTTTCATTCGACATCACTTGAGCCTTTCCTTAGAAATCTTGATTCTTTGAGGTAAGGGATGTTATTTTCTTTTCGGATGATATTATTTCTTGATATCATTATCTTTGAAATATTGGTTGGAACTTTTATCAAATTTGGAACTTTTTCATGTCGGGGTTACTATTCATGAGTTACTATTCACGAGTTCTTATTCATGACTATTCTTATTCTATTCACGAGTTCTTATTCACGAGTCTTATTAAATAGAAGCGTGAAAATGTTTTTTGTGGAATTTCATCTTTTGGTGTGGATTACTATTCACGTATACGGCCTTTATTCACGATATCTGACACTTTATTCACGTGATATCTGGCACTATTCATCGAAAAATAAAATTTCTTCTTTTCGTAGTCAAAATATCTATTACGGATACTAGCTTTGATTGTATGTGGCGCCCCCAAAATAGGTATACATCACCCATTACGAGTTGTCGATACATAGTACGAAACAACTACAACTTTATTATTACTGTGAGTAAAGCGTGAGTTTAAATACAAATATTATCTTACAGACAATATTTATACTCAAATAAATCCTCATCACATTTATTGATACATTATTTTACAAAATGGTGAGGACTACTAAACAATCCTTTCTAAAACCTTCATTCCATTTTACCCAGGCTTCGTACTCTGCATTATATTCTCGCCTCACGAGAAGAATGGAACAAAAAGGAAAAGGGTGAGCTCAACTAGCTCGATAAAGAATATTATGACTAAGATAATATCTGACAAATTATCGTTAGTCTTGACGAGGAAAAAATCGATAGAATCTGATAGACAACAAGTTTGGATCAATATTCGCGTGAAATAATAATTCATAGAAGAGTTACGTAGAGAATGAAATCTACTATAATCTATGAATTTAAAAGTCCATCATCAAAATTTTATCCTGTAACATCAATCGATATTCATCTCGAATCAAACATTCATCTTTGCACTTCTGGGCCAAAGATATTCATCGATCGGTCGTATTCATCTCAACACTGTTCATCTTTGCTCTGGCCGAAATATTATTCATCGATTAGTCGTATTCATTTAAACACTGTTCATCTTTGCACTACTGGGCCAAAGATATTCTTGAAATCATTCATCTTTGCACTACGGGCCGAAGATATTCAATAATATCATCATTTAAGAATGAGGATGATGAAAAATATTTTAAAGAAGCGAATCCGGTGAAACAAAATGACAAGGATTAAGGATTAAGGATTAGTACTTTGTTTTATCCATGTCCAACAATACCCCAAAAATAATCGTAGTGGTGTAAAATTGAGAATGATCAAAACATGGATCTGATCAAAGCTAGTATCCGAATAGATATTTTAGACGAAAAGAAGAAATTTTATTTTTCGATGAATAGTCTTTAGTATCGTGAATAGTGTTAGTATCGTGAATAGTCTTAGTATCGTGAATAGTAACTCAGACACCAAAAGATAGAAATTCCCAAAAAAAAAACATTTTCACGCTTAATGAATAGTACTCGTGAATAGTAACTTCGTGAATAGTAACTCATGAATAGTAACTTCGTGAATAGTAACTCATGAATAGTAACCAGAGCATGAAAAAGTTCCAAATTTGATAAAAGTTCCAACGATATTTGACGTAATGATATTGAAGAAATAATATCATCTGAAAAGAAAATAACATCCCTTACCTCGAAGAATCGATTGCCGGAAGGAAAGGTCGGAAGTGATCTTTGAATGAAACTTGTACTAAAGCACAACTCTCAAAGTATCTAAATACTCACAAAAATCGCTCGATAATATAGAGAAAGAAAACTTTGTTTACGGTGTGATTTTCAATTCTAACTTAGCCCTCTATTTATAGGAAAATGTTAGCTTGCAAAAGCGAGACTTGACTGCGCTACACGATGGCTTTACACTGCTACTATTGCCACCCACCACATTTGAAATAAAATTCAGCACATTTCTTCACCAACCACAAGTGGGGCCCACTCAATTCTAGAATTTTCCACCAAAATCAATTATAAACCTAATTTTGAATCAGACACCTCTTAAAATTCACAACAAATCATTCGTGCATTTTAACGGTTCAAAATTTGTGGACATATACTCAACTTATGTATGTATAACATACCCAAAAATTACCACAATCAGCGGTCGGATTAAAATTATAACCCATGATATATCTCAAAACCCACGATTTAATTTTTAATACCTCCGATCGGTAAAATCTTGATAAAACACCTCAACAATAATTTCTTCATTTATAACCACATAAATAAATCCATCATTTATATCCACATAAAATAAATATTTCTTTATCATATGAATCAATAATTAATTATTCACAAATAATATTACGAAGAATCCAATTATAATAACGGTAGTTTTCGGGAAGAGGGGCTTTCAGATAAGGATTTCTCCTTCTTGGGCGCTTGATTAGGTGACCAAACCTCTCCTTGTGAGAACTTTCTAGACATTGCCAATAATGTTATCTAATAATATTATTCAAATAATATGAATTATTGATCGATAATGGAGATAATAATGCGGTGACAATTATTGAACAATGATAATATAAAATATCAGCCTTGTGATTATTGAATCAATAAAATAAAATATTGAGCGATAGCTTCTTTGTGAAAATTATTGAGTAGTGCCTATGCTTACGTAAGGATCGATAATTCAACAATGCATGCAATCTGGTGTCTTTCTTTGTGCGACCGCGCGTATTCTTGTATTTTAACCACGGGTATTCAACGATCTTAGCGGTAACAACTTCTGTAGTTATTTTTAACTTGACTTATATTTGTCGTTTTCTTCATCGATCGCTTTTTAGTTATGGGGCCCACACATGGCTTGCAGTAAATACGAATATTCCCAAAGCGATCGAATATTCCGACGAAACGAATATTCCCAAGCAAAATGAATATTTTATAACCAACTTGCTTATTTTGAAATATTTGCGTATTTAACCCATAACTATCCACATTAATCAAATCAACCCTTACTATTTCAAAATAATAAATAAAGGAAATTCCTTTTTATTTAAAAAATTTGAGGTCTTCTGACCTCCCTTCTTATGAAATTTAAGTCCTCGAAATTGGCGTACGATACACAGTGTTTGAAAAGATGAGGATACCTCGCTTTCATTTCGTTTCAATTCCGGTCATTTCTCTACATAGCATGATTCCTCCACAAAACTTTAACTTGTGGTATGACCTTTCTTGGCGTGGGACATGCTCCTTCTATCCAAAATCTTGATGGTACCTCTCTCATCGTTAAGTCTTGGCTATCTCGTCGGTTCTAACTTCTATAGCGTGGTTGGGTCTTTCACATATTCTGAAATACGAGATATATGAAACACATTATGAAACACGAGAGACATACTTGGAGGTAAATGCAAGTCTATAGGCTACATTTCCTACTCGGTCGAGAATTTGAAATGGACCCGATAAATCGTGGATTGAGCTTTCCTCTCTTCCCAAATCTTGTAACTCCCTTCCATGGAGCAACTTCATGACAATCGCATGATCCCTACATTAAATTCCCGTCCTTTCGATGAAGATCCGCATAACTCTTTGTCGATCTTGGTAGTTTGTATCGTTGTCGAATCATTTGGATCTTTTCGGTGAGTCATACGTCTTAACTTTCGGGTCCCAACAATGTTGCTTCACCCACCTCATCCCAACATATTGGAGAAGCGACATTTTCGTCCATATAATGCTTGAATGGAGCCACACTATACTTGCACGATAAGCTTTGTTGTTGTAGGAGAATTCCACCGATGGTAAATACTTATCAGCGCCCTTGAAGTACAGGACC
Organism: Panax quinquefolius; assembly: GCA_020205615.1. NCBI lineage: Eukaryota > Viridiplantae > Streptophyta > Magnoliopsida > Apiales > Araliaceae > Panax > Panax quinquefolius. The sequence continues at coordinate 26,535,053 of CM035173.1, forward strand.
ACGAGTCTTAATAAATCTTCAAGAGTTTGAATAGTCCTCTACGATTGTCAAAATCGTTGGTTTGGGGATGGTATAGAACTAAATCGCAAATCCGTGCCCATAGCTTTTTGCAAGCTAACCCAAAATCTTGAAGTGAATCTTGGGTCACGATCCGAAACTATGGATACGGGCATGCCATACAACCTCACAATCTCATTTACGTACATACTAGCAAGGCGTTCGAGTGAATAAGTCTCCGTATCGGCAAGAAATGAAGGCGGACTTGGTTAATCTATCAACAATAACCCAAATAGCATTGATGCCTTGAGAAGCAAGTAGGAAGACCCGTGCTTGAAATCCATGGTAATGTGTTCCACTTCCATTAGGAATCTCAAGTGGTTGCAGCGGACCCTTAGGTACTAGATGCTCGCCTTTACACGTTAGCAAGTTAAACACATCGAGATAAACTTTGCAATCTCTCTCTTCATATTATTCCACCAAAATGTATGTCGAAGATCACGATACATTTAGTACTTCGAGGATGGATTGCAAATGGTGTATTGTGTGCCTCCATCATAATCTTGTACTTCAAATCAGTCGTTAGGAACTGAAAGTCTAGAGTGGACTCGAAGTATTCCTTCTTCATCGATTCTCGCTTAGGAATAGCTCCTTCTTGTACTTTCTTCTTCATACGCATCATTTCAAGATTCGGTGGCTTGAAAGCGACCTTAACTTTTCTATTAAAGTTGGCTCTGTCGTATACTTGACATCATCGCTTTTCGTTCCGCATATGATCTTCTACTCGATCGTCGTCATTTACCACGTTAAACTTTACGGGATGGTATGAATGAATAGTGTGGTCGTAGTCTTTCAATAGTTCGAGCCAGCGTCATTTGCCGCGTGTTGAGTTCTTTTTGAGTGAAGAAATATTTAAGGCTTTTATGATGCGAATATATCTCCACTTTCTCCCCGTATAGATAGTGCCTCCATATCTTTTAGTAGCAGCATTGCTTGCTTGACTCTAGATCATGAGTAGGATAATTCCTCTCATACTCTTTAAGTTGTCGCGAGGCATAGGCTATGACTTTCCCCCGTTGCATGAGAACACATCCTAACCCTTTGCTGAAGCAGCATTTGTAGATAACAAATCCATCAGAACCGGATGGTATTGTTAGAGCAGTCTTAGAAATAAGTCTCCTCTTAAGCTCTTGGAAACTTTTCTCGCGTTCTTCGCTCCAAGCGAATTTTGTATCCTTAGGAGTTAAATTTGAGTTAATGGAGTAGCGATTAGAAAACCCTTCCACGAATCTCAGATAATAACGGCTAAGCCCAAAAAAGCTACGTCTTGATCCAAGCTTGGTTGCTCTGACTTTGTATTGCTTGATCTTGGTGGGATCAGCGGATACTCCATGTTTTGACACCACATGCCCAAGAAATGCTACTTCCTCGAGCGAACTCGCATTTCTTCAATTTGGCATATAGTTGGTTTTCATGAAGCCTTTGGAGTACCGACTTCAAATGGTGCTCATGATCTTCACGACTTTTGGAATATATAAGGATGTCATGATAAAGAAACAACGAGGCCGATCGAATATTCCTTGAATACTCGGTTCATCGTATCCATGAAAGCGCGAGGAGCATTAGTTAGTCAGAAAGACATGACTAAAATTCATAATGCCCATACCAGGAGTTACGAAGGCGGTCTTTGGAATATCCTCGATTCTAATTTTTGGTGATGATATCCGAGCGAAGATCGATTTTGAAAAGAATTGTGCCCCTTGCATTTGGTCAAACAAGTCATCAATACGAGGTAGAGGATACCTATTCTTGATGGTGACATGGTTCGATTCGATAGTCGATACTGAAAGTCGCATACTCCGTCTTTCTTTTTACAAATAAAGCAGGAGCACCCCGAGGAGCGTCTTAGGGCCAGATGAAGCAGATGTCCAACAATTCACGTAGTTGGACCTTTAACTCTGAAGTTCAATAGGAGCCATTCGATATGGGGTTTTAGAAATGGGCTTTGTGCGGAGTTCAAGATCAATAAAGAATTGACTTCACGTTACGGGGTAGGCAGGGAGTTCTTCTTGAAATCGTCGGGAAAGTCGATAACAACGGGAATATTATTCAAATTTGGCGTGTCTTTATTCAAATCCATAACATGGGCTAAGAAAGCTTGACATCCAGTTTTTGATAAGCGAATAGCTTTATGATTAGATATAGCGGTGATTGATTTTAATGGTTTAGTTGCTTGAATTAAATACAACGGGTTGGTTAGGAATATGAAAACTAATGACACTTACGAAAACAATCAATTTTGGCATGATGAGTAGTTAACGATCAATCCTAAAATAACATCAAAAGCAAGTATCTTTAAAGAGATAAGGTCAACGGGTAAGGTAATGGTGCCAACTTGAATCAAACAAGATTTATAAGCGATTGGATGTGATGAAAGTTTCTCTAGCGGAGTTTCCACGAGATAGATCGAAAGTCTAATTTCTCGGAGTCGAGTTTAAGCGTTGAGCACATGCGGAGAGATAAATGAATGGGTATGCCCGGTATCAAGTAAGGTATAAACTTTGAGAATTTATAAATAGCTTACCGTGATAACCTCGTTTGGGTTCTCGCATTATGACCGATCACAACAAGCGCTCTTCCAGGAATCGTTGACTTTGACTTTTACGGGACGATCTTTTGAGTCAAATCCCCATTGAACTAGGTTTATTTCTGCGTCTGATCTCGGCGATATGTCCTTCCTTTCCACAACTATAGCATACCTTGAAGCTGTTGTGGGCGGTTTGGTGATATGTCCCTCTTTTCGCATTTGTAGCATATATAATGGGTGGTCGATCTCCTCCCTTAGAACCGATTCTTGCAAGCCTTTATCGTCTTCACATAGTCGTTGTTAAATCTCCTCTTTTAAAAAATCTCCTCTAACTTCGCTTCTTACATTTTCATGGCCATGATTACCACCGAGTGGTTACCATTTCTGTAAAATCTGTTTCTTTCTCATGAGTTATCATTATTACATTATTGCTGCTTTATCTACAATACGATCCACTGGTTATGGTCCCTCGATTGGCCGTACTCGTTATCTCATTTCTAATAATTGAGCCACATTTACAACATCTGAATAAAGAAAGTTTATGAGAAATGAGATCTTGGCGTATCTTGGGTTTCAAACCTCTAAGAAACATCGCGTCATCGTTCCTCATCCTCCACCAAATGAGGTCTGAACACGGATAACTCTGCAAACTTTGCCTCGTCTTTGAGACACCGTCGTGTTGTTTTGTTCAATCGATGAACTCCACTTCGCCCGTATAGCGAACACTTTCGGGAAAGTATTTGTCATTAAATAGTCTCTGAAAGCGTCTCCGAAGACATCTTTGAGTCTGCGAATTTGGATGGAGTGCGCTTCACTGAGACTCCCACCGATGGTCTGCCTGCCGCCCACGGAACATAAAGGTGGCGAATGGAACCTTCTGTTCCTCCGTGCATCCCAAGACATCGAATATCTTGGTAATTTGTTTGACCCGTATTTCCGCCGTGATCGGATCTGGCTTTCCCTTAAAGTGCGGTGGTCCCGACTCTTTGAGCTTGCTTGGTTGTGACTGCAGTGAATTGCTATCATTTCCTCTGTATTTTGAACACGAGTCTCCACAAATGCGATTTTGCATGAGCTGCAAAAAGCTTCTAAACATCCCTCGTTCATCATCGCTTTCGTGGTGGTGTTGTTCACGGGAGGAACATTTGCCCGACTGTTGCACGTTCTCCTCGTTGGTAAATCTGAGGCATCTCCACGGTCTCATTTACTCCTTTGTTAATATTCTCGATCGACATTCTCAAATCTTGTCATAAAACAAGGGTTAATTAAGGAAATCAATATATCACATAATATCCTATATCTTGACGACTAACAAATAAGCTTAGGTAGGACACCTTTAGCGAAGGATTTTACTCGTCTCTCCCCTCTAGTTCTATTCCCGATCTCGCTTGGAGATCATATCCTAAGCTACGATACCATTGTGGCGCCCCAAAATAGGTATACATCACCCATTACGAGTTGTCGATACATAGTGCGAAGCAACTACAACTTTATTATTACAAGCGATAAAGCGTGAGTTTAAATACAAATATTATCTTACAGACAATATTTATACTCAAATAAATCCTCATCACATTTATTGATACATTATTTTACAAAAATGGTGAGGACTACTAAACAATCCTTTCTAAAACCTTCATTCCATTACCCAGGCTACGTACTACATTATATTCTCGCCTCACGAGAAGAATGGAACAAAAAGGAAAAGGGTGAGCTCAACTAGCTCGATAAAGAATATTATGACTAAGATAATATCAACAAATTATCGTTAGTCTTCAACGAGGGAAAAATCGATAGAATGATGATAGACAACAAGTTTTGGATCAATATTGGGTGAAATAATAATTCATAGAAGAGTTACGTAGAGAATGAAATCTACTATAATCTATGAATTTAACGAGTCCATCATCAAAATTTTATCCTGTAACATCAATCGATATTCATCTCGAATCAAACATTCATCTTTGCTCTACTGGGCCAAAGATATTCATCGATCGGTCGTATTCATCTCAACACTGTTCATCTTTGCACTCTGAGGCCAAAGATATTCATCGATTAGTCGTATTCATTTAAACACTGTTCATCTTTTTGCTTTCTGGGCCAAAGATATTCTTGAAATCATTCATCTTTGCACTACTGGGCGAAGATATTCAATAATATCATCATTTAAGGCGAGGATGATGAAAATATTTTTTAAAAAAAGCGAATCCGGTGAAACAAAATGACAAGGATTAAGGATTAAGGATTAGTACTTTGTTTTATCCATGTCAACAATACCTCAAAAATAATCGTAGTGGTGTAAAATTGAGAATGATCAAAACATGGATCTGATCAAAGCTAGTATCGAGAATAGATATTTTAGACGAAAAGAAGAAATTTTATTTTTCGATGAATAGTCTTAGTATCGTGAATAGTCTTCAGTATCGTGAATAGTCAAGTATCGTGAATAGTAACTCAGACACCAAAAGATAGAAATTCCTGAAAAAAAACATTTTCACGCTTCATGAATAGTACTCGTGAATAGTAACTTCGTGAATAGTAACTCATGAATAGTAACTTCGTGAATAGTAACTCATGAATAGTAACCCAGAGCATGAAAAAGTTCAAATTTGATAAAAAGTTCAACCGATATTTCAACATAATGATATTGAAGAAATAATATCATCTGAAAAGAAAATAACATCCTTACCTCGAAGAATCGGTACTTGGAAGGAAGGTCGGAAGTGATCTTTGAATGAAACTTGTACTAAGCAATGACAACTCTCAAAGTATCTAAATACTCACAAAATCGCTCGATAATATAGAGAGAGAAGAGAGAAAACTTTGTTTACGGTGTGATTTTCAATTCTAACTTAGCCCTCTATTTATAGGAAAATGTTAGCCGTAAAAAGCGGACTTGACACCTTTACACGATGGCTTTACACGCTACTATTGCCACCCACCACATTTGAAATAAAATTCAGCACATTTCTTCACCAACCACAAGTGGGGCCCCTCAATTCTAGAATTTTCCACCAAAATCAATTATAAACCTAATTTTCGAATCAGACACCTCTTAAAATTCACAACAAATCATTCGTGCATTTTAGCGGTTCAAAATTTGTGGACATATACTCAACTTATGTATGTATAACATACCCAAAAATTACCACAATCAGCGGTGGGATTAAAAATTATAACCCCATGATATATCTAAAAACCCCGATTTAATTTTAATACCTCCGATCGGTAAAATCTTGATAAAACACCTCAACAATAATTTCTTCATTTATAACCACATAAATAAATCCATCATTTATATCCACATAAAATAAATATTTCTTTATCATATGAATCAATAATTAATTATTCACAAATAATATTACGAGAATCCTGATTATAATGACGGTAGTTCGAGGAAGAGGGGCTTTCAGATAAGGATTTCTCTCTTCTTGGGCTGTGATTAGGTGACCAAACCTCTCCTTGGCAGAACTTTCTAGACATTGCCAATAAATGCTATCTAATAATATTATTCAAATAATATGAATTATTGATCGATAATGGAGATAATAATGCGGTGACAATTATTGAACAATGATAATATAAAATATCAATATGACAATTATTGAATCGATAAAATAAAATATTGAGCGATAACTCTTGTGAAAATTATTGAGTAGTGCCTTCTTACGTAAGGATCGATAATTCAACAATCTTGTGCAATCTGGTGTCTTTCTTTGTGCGACCACAGCGCGTATTCTTGTATTTTAACCATAGGGTATTCAGCGAGTCTTAGCGGTAACAACTTCGTAGTTATTTTTAACCAACTTATATTTGTCGTTTTCTTCATCGATCGCTTTTTAGTTATGGGGGCCCACATGCATTTCTTGCCGTAAATACGAATATTCACAAGCGATCTGAATATTCCACGACAAACGAATATTCAAGCAAAATGAATATTTTATAACCACTTGCTTATTTTGAAATATTTGCGTATTTAACCCTTAACTATCCACATTAATCAAATCAACCCTTACTATTTCAAAATAATAAATAAAGGAAATTCCTTTTTATTTAAAAAATTTGAGGGTCTTACAATTATCCATGTTTTTGATCATTCTTGAATTTTACATTTCATGTGATTATTTTTGGGGTATTGTTGGACATGGATAAAACAAATCGAATCCTTAATCCTTAATCCTTGTCCTTGTCATTTTGTTTTGGATTCGTTTTCTTTAAAATATTTTTCATCATCCGGTCTTAAATGATGATATTATTGAATATCTTTTGCACGTAGTAGTGCAAATGAATGATTTTGAAGAATATCTTTGGCACAGTGCAAAGATGAGCAGTGTTTAAATGAACATGACCAGTGATGAATATGAAGAATATCTTTGGCTTTTGTAGTGCAAAGATGAGCAGTGTTGAGATGAACATATAATGGTCGATGAATATCTTTGGCACGTAGTGCAAAGATGAAGATGAATGTTTGATTTGAGATGAATATTGATTGATGTTCTGAGGATAAAATTTTGATGATGAACTTTTAAATTCATAGATTATAGTAGATTTCATTCTCTACTTAACTCTTACATGAATTATTATTTCATTGCGAATATTGATTTAAAACTTGTTGTCTATTGTATTCTATTCGATTTTTTCCTGTTGAAGACTAACGATAATTTGTTGTATATTATCTTAGTCATAATATTCTTCTTGAGCTAGTTGAGCTCACCCTTTTCCTTTTTGTTCCATTTTTCTTCTCGGGGCGAGAATATAGCGAATCTGAGTTAGGGTATGGAATGAAGGTTTTAGAAAAGGATTGTTTAGTAGTCCTCACCATTTTTGTAAAATAATGTATCGATAAATGTGATGAGGATTTATTTGAGTATAAATATTATACAGAAGATAATATTTGTATTTAAACTCACATTTTCTTGTTGTAATAATAAAGTTGTAGTTGTTTACATACCATGTATTGTGACTCGAGAATGGGTGATGTATACCTATTTTGGGGGCGTCACGGTTGGTATCGAGCTTAGGGATATGATCTCTGGCGGAGATCGGGGAATAGAACTAGGAGGGAGAGGCGAGTAAATCGCCCGCTAGTGTGTCTACTAAGCTTATTTGTTAGTTGAGTCGATTATATAGGGATATTATGTGATATATTGATTTCTTAATTAACCCTTGTTTTATGCGATGGTATTTGAGAATGTCATTTGAGAATATTATGATGGAGTAAATGAGGAAGTAGTGGAGATACTGTCTTTACCAGCGAGGAGAAGCGTGCAGCAGTGGCAATGTTCCTCTGTGAACAACACCTTGAAAGCGAGATGATGAGCGAGGGGATGTTTAGAAGCTTTTTGCGGTTCATGCAAAATCGAGACGAGGAGACTTCGTGTTCAAAATCTGAGGAGGAAATGATAGCAATTCTCGGGTTGTCACAAATGGCGATTCAAAAGTTGGGACCACGAGAATTTAAGGGAAAGCGGATCCGTCATGGCGGAAACATGGGTCAAACAAATTACCAAGATATTCGATGTCTTGGGATGCGAGAAGACGAAGGTTCCATTCGCCACCTTTATGTTCCGTGGCGGAAATTCTCTTGGTGGGAATGCGTGAAGCGTACCCATCCGGTACTTTTCGGCATGTCTTGGGAGGCGTTTGAGACTATTTAATGACAAATACTTTCACGAAAGTGTTCGTCGTATGAAGGAAGTGGAGTTCATCGATTGGAACAAAACAACATGGCGGTGTCTCGATGCGAGGCAAAGTTTGCGAGTTATCGAGTTTGCACCTCATTTGGTGGAGAATGAGGCGCATGTATGGCGGATGTTTCTTAGAGGTTTGAAACGGCGTCGTCGATATCTCATTTCTCATAAACTTTCTCTTTATTGAGATGTTGTAAGCGAGGGCTCAATTATTAGAAGCGAGATAACGAAATACGGTCGTTGAGGACCATAACCGAGGATCGTGCCGGAGATAGCGATCAGCAGAATAATGATAACTGCGGAGAAAAAAAGCAGACGGACGAAATGGTAACCACTCTGGTGGTAATCATGGCCATGAAAAGCGAGAAAAGCGAGTTGGGGAGGAGATTTTAAAAGGAGATTTAACAACGACTATGTGAAGGCGGCAGTCTTGGTGTAGCGGTGGTTCTAAGGAGGAGATCGACCACCCGGTCGTATCTTTACAAATGCGGAAAAGAGGACATATCGGTCAAGCGCCCTAACAGTTCAAGGTATGCTATAGTTGTGGAAAGGAAGGACATATCGCTTTCGAGATTATGCGATAGCGAAACCTAGTTCGGACGGGGACGGTGACTCGAAAAATTATCCCGAGAAAAGTCAAAGTCAGCGATTAGGGAAGGCGTTTGTTGTATTTGGTCATGTAATGCGAGGAACAAGCGAGGTTATCACGGGTAAGCTATTTATAAATTCTTGCGAAGTTTATACCTTACTTGATCTGGGGTCTTTACCCATTCATTTATCTCTCTGCATGTGCTCAGCGTTTAAACTTGACTCAGGAGAAATTAGACTTTGACTCTATCTGTGGAAACTCAGTTAGGAGAAACTTTCATCACATCCTTTGTTTATAAATCTTGTTTGATTCAAGTTGGCACCATTACTTACATTGACCTTATCTCTTTAAAGATACTTGCTTTTGATGTGATTTTAGGAATTGATTGGTTAACTACTCATCGTACCAAAATTGATTGTTTTTCGTAAGGTTGTTAGTTTTCATATTCTAACCAACTTTGTTATGCAATTCAAGCAACTAAACCATTAAAATCAATCAACTTTGTCATATCTAATCATAAAGCTATTCGTTTATTGAAAAGCGGATGTCAAGCTTTCTTAGCCCATGTTATGGATTTGAATAAAGACACGTCGAATTTGAATAATATTTCTGTTGTTATTGACTTTCACGGCGTATTTCTGAAGAACTTCCGATTCTACCCCGAGCGTGAAGTTGAATTCTTTATTGATCTTGAACACTGATACAAAGCCCATTTCTAAAACCCCATATCGAATGGCTCTATTGAACTTGAGGAGTTAAAGGTCCAACTACGAGGAATTGTTGGACATCGGTTTCATTCGATCTAGTACATCTCCTTGGGGTGCTCTGTTTTATTTGTAAAAAAAGAAAGGCGGAGTATGCGACTTTGTATTGACTATCGGGAATTGAACCATGTCACCATCAAGAATAGGTATCCTCTACCTCGTATTGATGACTTGTTTGACCCGATTCTGAGGGGCACAATTCTTTTCAAAAATCGATCTTCGTTCTGGATATCATCGGTGAAAATTAGGCGAGGATATTCAAAGGCGCCTTGAGAACTTCGGTATGGGCATTATGAATTCTTAGTCGTGTCTTTTCGGACTAACTAATGCTCTGCTATGACTTTTCATGGATATGATGAGCCAGAGTATTCAAGGAATATTTGGATCGAGTTCGTTGTTGTCTTTATTGATGACATCCTTATATATTCAAAAGTCGTGAAGATCATGAGCACCATTTGAAAGTGGTACTCAAAGGCCGTGAAAACCAACTATATGCCAAATTGAAGAAATGCGAGTTACGGCTTGAGAAGTAGCATTTCTTGGGCAATGGTGTCAAAACATGGAGTATCTGTTGATCGTGAAGATTGAAGCAATACAAAGTTGGGGAACAGCAGAAAGTCGGTGGTTGAAATCACGTAGCTTTTGGGCTTATTTGGTTATTATCGGAGATTCGTGGAAGGGTTTTCTCGAATCGCTACTCCATTAACTTCGGCTAACTTTCGGAAGGATACAAAATTCGTTTGGGCGAAGAATGCGAGAAAAGTTTCGAGAGCTTAGAGGAGACTTATTTATTTTGTTCTAACAATACCATACGGTTCGGATGGATTTGTTATCTCTGATGATGCTTGAGGCAAAGGGTTAGGATGTGTTCTCATCTGGCGTGGGAAAGTCATAGCTTATGCCTCATGACAACTTAAAGAGTATGAGAGGAATTATCCTACTCATGATCTAGAGTTAGCGTGATCGTTTGTATTAAAGATATGGAGGCCTTATCTATATGGGAGAAAGTGGAGATATATTGGATCATAAAAGCCTTAAATATTTCTTCACTCAAAAAAGAACTCAACATGCGGCGGTGACGTTGGCTCGAACTATTGAAGACTACGACCACACTATTGATACCATCTGGTAAAAGCGAGCGTGGTGGCGGCGCGTTGAGTAGAAGATCATATCTTGAGGAGCGAGTGCGATGATGTCAAGAAGTATCGCGTAGAGCCAACTTTAATAGAAAAAGTTAAGGTTGCTCGAGCCGCAGGCCGGGCGATGTCGTATGAAGAAGAAAGTACAAGAAGGAGCTATTAGGAGCGAGAATTGATGAAGAAGGAATACTTGAGTCCACTCTGAACTTTGTGTTCCTAACGACTCGATTTGAAGTCAAGATTATGATGGAGGCACCTGATACACCATTTGCAATCCATCTGGAAGTACTAAAATGTATCGTGATCTTGACATACATTTTGGTGGAATAATATGAAGAGAGAGATTGCAAAGTTTATCTCGATGTGTTTAACTTGCCGGCGTGTAAAGGCGGAGCATCTAGTACCTAAGGGTCCGTTGCAACCACTTGAGATTAGGAATGGAAGTGGGAACACATTACCATGGATTTCGATTCACGGTCTTCTACGGTTTCTCAAGGCATCAATGCTATTTGGGTTATTGTTGATAGATTAACCAAGTACGCTCATTTCTTGCCGTCACGGAGACTTATTCACTTGAGCGTCTTGTTAGTATATGCGTAAATGAGATTGTGAGGTTGCATGGCATGCTGTATCCATAGTTTCGGATCGTGACCCAAGATTCACTTCAAGATTTTGGGTTAGCTTGCAAAAAGCTATGGAGCGCAGTTTGCGATTTAGTTGGCATACCATCCCCAAGCAGACGGACAATCGAGAGAGGACTATTCAAACTCTTGAAGATTTATTAAGACTCGTGTCCTAGACTTCTTGAGGCGGTTGGGATAAGTATTTACCATTGGTGGAATTCTCCTACAACAACAGAGTTATCGAGCAAGTATAGGTGTGGCTCCATTTGAAGCATTATATGGGCCGAAAATGTCGTTCTCGATATGTTGGGATGAGGTGGGTGAAAGCAACATTGTTGGGGACGAGTTGAAATGCGATATGACTACAAGAAAAGATCCAAATGATTCGACATAGCGTATACAAAGCGGCTCAAGATCGACAAAAGAGTTATGCGGATCTTCATCGAAAGGGCGTGGAATTTAATGTAGGGGATCATCGTGTATTGTTGCGAGTTGCTCCGTGGAAGGGAGTTACAAGATTTGGGAAGAGAGGAAAGCTCGATCCACGATTTATTGGTCCATTTCAAATTCTTGGCCAAAGTAGGAAATGTAGCCTATAGACTTGCATTACCTCCAAGTATGTCTCGTGTTCATAATGTGTTTCACATATCGTACTTCGTAAATATGTGAAAGACCCGAACCACGTTATAGAGTTAGAAGCAGGACGAGATAATAGAAGACTTAGCGTATGAGGAGGTACTGTCAAGATTTTGGATAGGAAGGAGCATGTCTACTTGTATGAAAAGGTCATACCACAAGTTAAAGTTTTGTGGAGGAATCATGCTATAGAGGAAATGACACAGGAATTGGAAAGCGGAAATGAAAGCGAGGTATCCTCATCTTTTGAAACACAGTCGTACGTCGTCGATTTCGAGGGCGAAATTTCATAAGAAGGGAGGTTGTAAGACCCGAATTTTTTTTTAAATAAAAGGAATTTCCTTTATTTATTATTTTGAAATAGTAAGGGTTGATTTGATTAATGTGGATAGTTAAGGGTTAAATCATAAATATTTCAAAATAAGCAGTGGTTATAAAATATTCATTTTTGTCGGGGAATATTCGTTTGGTCGTGGAATATTAAATCTTTGTCGGGGAATATTAAATGCTGACGGCCATGACCGTGTGTGGGCCCATGTGAGCGATTGGATGAAGAAAGCGACAAATATAAGTTGGTTAAAAATAACTTGCGTAGTTATTTCAGATTAATACATTGGAATACCCGGTTGTTAAAATCTGATGTCTGGCGTGGTTTGCGATAGCTAGCACGGTATTGCTGCGTATTGTTGAATTATTGATCCTTACGTGAAAGGCACTACTCGATAATTTTCCACGGTAATTCTTATTCGATATTTTATTTTATTGATTGATAATTCTTTGCGTTGATATTTTATATTATTGTTGTTGATAATTGTCATTTTGCATTATCTCCATTATCGGATCAATAATTCATATTATTTGAATAATATTATTAGATAGCATTATTGGCGATGTCTAGAAAGTTACATCGAGAGAGGTTTGGTCACCTAATTGCGGCGCGATAAGGAGAAATCCTTATCGGAAAGCCCCTTTCACAGGAGCGGCTGGTTGTCATAATTGTGATTACGTAATATTATTTGTGAATAATTAATTATTGATTCATATGATAAAGAAATATTTATTTTATGTGGATATAAATGATGGATTTATTTATGTGGTTATAAATGAAGAAATTATTGTTGAGGTGTTTTATCGATTATTTTGCAGATTGGAGGTATTAAAAAATTAAATCGGGGGTTTTGAGATATATTGCGGGGTTATAATTTTTAATCAAATAGTTGGATTAATGGTAATTTTTGGGTATGTTATACATACATAAGTTGAGTATATGTCCCACAAATTTTGAGCAGATTAAAAATGCACGAATGATTTGTTGTGAATTTTAAGAGGTGTGGATTAGAAAATTAGGTTTATAATTGATTTTGGTGGAAAATTCTAGAATTGAGTGGGCCCCACTTGTGGTTGGTGAAGAAATGTGCTGAATTTTATTTCAAATGTGGTGGGTGGCAATAGTAGCGAGTAAAGCCATCGGTGGCGGTCAAATGCTGCTTGGTGGGCTAACATTTTTCTATAAATAGAAATTTAAGTTAGAATTGAAAATCACACGAGAAACAAAGTTTTCTCTCTTTCTCTCTATATTATTTGGCGTATTTTGTGAGTATTTAGATACTTTGAGAGTTCTTTTTTTTAGTACAAGTTTCATTCAAACATCACTTGAGCCTTTCCTTCCGGAAATCTTGATTCTTTGAGGTAAGGGATGTTATTTTTTTTCGGATGATATTATTTCTTGATATCATTATCTTTGAAATATTGGTTGGAACTTTTATCAAATTTGAAACTTTTTCATGTGGGGTTACTATTCATGAGTTCTTATTCACGAGTTCTTATTCATGAGTTACTATTCACGATTCTTATTCACGAGTACTATTAATGAAAGCGTGAAAATGTTTTTTGTGGAATTTCTATCTTTTGGTGTCGAGATTCTTATTCACGTATCACGGCCTTTATTCACGTATATATAACCTTTATTCACGTATCTGGCACTATTCATGAAAAATAAAATTTCTTCTTTTCGTCCAAAATATCTAATACGGATACTAGCTTTGATTGTATCCGTGTTTTGATCATTCTTGAATTTTACACCTTTATGATTATTTTTGGGGTATTGTTGGACATGGATAAAACAAAGTCGAATCCTTAATCCTTAATCCTTGTCATTTTGTTTCCTTTGGATTCGTTCTTTAAAATATTTTTCATCATCCTCGGTCTTAAATGATGATATTATTGAATATCTTTGGCTTTGTAGTGCAAAGATGAATGATTTCTGAAGAATATCTTTGGCACTGTAGTGCAAAGATGAGCAGTGTTTAAATGAACATGACCAGTGATGAATATCTTTGGCTTTGTAGTGCAAAGATGAGCAGTGTTGAGATGAACATATGGTGATGAATATCTTTGGCTGTAGTGCAAAGATGAATGTTTGATTTGAGATGAATATTGATTGATGTTACGGGGATAAAATTTTGATGATGAATTTTATTAAATTCATAGATTATAGTAGATTTCATTCTCTACGTAACTCTTACATGAATTATTATTTCCATTGCGAATATTGATTTGAAACTTGTTGTCTATTGTATTCTATTAGATTTTCCTGTTGAAGACTAACGATAATTTGTTGTATATTATCTTAGTCGTAATATTCTTCTTGAGCTAGTTGAGCTCACCCTTTTCCTTTTGTTCCATTCTTCTCGGGGAGGCGAGAATATAAGCGAGTGCAGTAGGGGTATGGAATGAAGGTTTTAGAAAGGATTGTTTAGTAGTCCTCACCATTTTTGTAAAATAATGTATCGATAAATGTGATGAGGATTTATTTGAGTATAAATATTATGCAGAAGATAATATTTGTATTTAAACTCACGATTTCTTGTTGTAATAATAAAGTTGTAGTTGTTTACGTACCATGTATTGACAACTCGGAATGGGTGATGTATACCTATTTTGGGGGCGTCGCGATATCTGATCGAGTTAGTATCGAGAATAGATGTTTTGGACGAAAAGAAAAAATTTTTTTTTTTTAGATTGAATAATGACTAGTATCGTGAATAAGTGTCGATATCGTGAATAGTCTGCAAATATCGTGAATGGTAACTCCGATACCAAAAGATAGAAATTCCACAAAACATCTTCATCTTCACGCTTCATGAATAGTACTAACGTGAATAGTAACTTCGTGAATAAGTAACTATGAATAGTAAATCGTGAATAGTAACTCATGAATAGTAACCCGTGAATAGTAACCCCAGAGCATGAAAAAGTTCCAAATTTGATAAAAACTTTGGATCAATATTTCAATATAATGATATTGAAGAAATAATATCATTCTGAAAAAATAATAATATCTTACCTCGAAGATCGGTACTTCTAGCTAGAATCACAGGGTATAGTCTTTGAAGGGAACTTTGCCGTCTAGCAATACTCAAAGTATACTCAAAATACTCACAAGAATACGCTCGATAATATAGAGAAAGAAAACTTGGGTTTACGGTGTGATTTTCAATTCTAACCTAAGCACCCTATTTATAGGAAAATGCTTAGAAACCAAAAGCAGCGAAAATTTAATAAAATAATAATATTTCTTAAAATATTCAAGCCCACCTTAGAAATCTGATTTCAGATCATTTATAACACATGTGAGCCACTCAATTACAACAAAAAACGTTTTTCTTACAAAAAATATTTTAAACTCCCAAAAATCAATTATTTCGGAGCTTCAGAATTTCAATAATTCATAATAAATAGCCCTTTCATCAGAAAATTCGAATCTCGCGAGTTTTGATAGGAATTTCAATTCTCTACAACTTTGCAGAAGAAAGTTTTTCCAAATTCCAAATAGAAATTGACCGAAATCCACAAGCGAGGCGATTTTGCTATAATCAAATTTCGGTCGATAAATGGGGTCCCGCAGAGCATGTTTAACATGTTTTAAACATTTATTGCAACAAAAATACTCTTCCTCCTCGTATACTCATATATCCCACATTCGTTGTAAAAATATCACCGTTAATATATTATTAAAATAATATATTTAAATGAATTATTTTATCAAAAAAAGATAAAATATTAATTTTTAACAATTGTCATTTTAAAAATTTTCTCCATTTATATCCACATAAAATCAATATTTTCCTCATCATATAAATCAATAATTAATTATTCACAAATAATATTCTGAGAATCACAATATTGTGACGAGGCGGTTCAAGGGAAAGAGGAGGCTTTCAATAAGAATTTCTTCTTCTTGTAGCATGATTAGGTGACCAAACCTCTCCTTAGGCGAGAACTTTCTAGACATTGCCAATAATGTTATCTAATAATATTATTAGGATAATATGAATTATTGCCGATAATGAAAAATCTTGTGTAATAACAATTATTGAAACAACAATGATATAAAATATCAACGCATGACAATTATTAACTCGATAAAATATTTGAGCAGTAATTCGTAACCATTATTGAGTAGTGCCTTCTTTACGTAAGAATCAATAATTGGTGCAATACTGGTGTCTTCTTGTTCAACAACGGCGTATTAGTGTGTTTTAACCACCGGGTATTCAAACGATGATAATCTGGTAATAATTCTGTAGTTATTTAAAAACAACTTATATTTGTCGTTTTCTTCATCCAATCGCTTTCGTTATGGGGCCCACACAGGTGTTGGGCCGTAGTAAATACGAATATTCCCAAGACGATGCGAATATTCCACGACCAAACGAATATTCCCGACGATAATGAATATTTTATAACCACTTGCTTATTTTGAAATATTTGCGTATTTAACCCTTAATTATCCACATTAATCAAATCAACCCTACTATTTCAAAATAATAAATAAAGGAAATTTCTTTTTATTTAAAAATTTAGGGTCTTACATTTAATATATATATTGATATCATTTAATGGGCAAATTTAGTTAGTATAAAATCTATTTTTGAATCAAAATAAACTCCTTTATTTTAATCCAAATTTAAATCAAAATAAAACTATTTTATTTTAATTTATCTAATTTTGAATAAAATAAACTATTTTATTTTAATCAAAATTTTAATCAAAATAAACTCCTTTATTTTAATTAATTATGGAATCCAATTTCATATATATAAAAATCTTTAATTAAAATAAACTCTTTTATTTTAATTAATTATGGAATCAATTCCATGTAAAAAAAAAAATTATTAAAGGAAACACGGATATTCTTTCCTATTCACAAATAAACTCCTTTATTTTGAATAATATGAAATCTTATTTCATATTTAAATAAACTCCTTTATTTAAGGAACACGGATTTTCTTTCCTATTCACAAATAAACTCTTTTATTTTGAATAATATGAAATCTTATTCCATATCTAAATAAACTCCTTTATTTAAGGAAATACGGATTTTCTTT